>JAZKLR010000057.1:0-57717 GCA_037103525.1 Ganaspis brasiliensis | reverse complement strand
TTACACATCAAAACACACCCCCTACGTAGAGCACCACATTTAACACCTAATTACACATCAAAACACACCCCCCATCCTAGACACCACATTTAACACCTAATTAGACATCGAAAAACATCCCCTCCCTAAAACACCTAAATTAATACCTAATTACACATCAAAAACCATCCCCTACGTAGAGCACCACATTTAACACCTAATTACACATCAAAACACACCCCCCATCCTAGACACCACATTTAACACCTAATTACACATCAAAACACACCCCCTACGTAGAGCACCACATTTAACACCTAATTACACATCAAAACACACCCCCTATCCTAGACACCACATTTAACACCTAATTAGACATCGAAAAACATCCCCTCCCTAAAACACCTAAATTAATACCTAATTACACATCAAAACACACCCCCAACGTAGAGCACCACATTTAACACCTAATTACACATCAAAACACACCCCCCATCCTAGACACCACATTTAACACCTAATTACACATCAAAACACACCCCCTACGTAGAGCACCACATTTAACACCTAATTACACATCAAAACACACCCCCCATCCTAGACACCACATTTAACACCTAATTAGACATCGAAAAACATCCCCTCCCTAAAACACCTAAATTAATACCTAATTACACATCAAAACACACCCCCTACGTAGAGCACCACATTTAACACCTAATTACACATCAAAACACACCCCCCATCCTAGACACCACATTTAACACCTAATTACACATCAAAACACACCCCCCATCCTAGACACCACATTTAACACCTAATTACACATCAAAACACACCCCCTACGTAGAGCACCACATTTAACACCTAATTACACATCAAAACACACCCCCCATCCTAGACACCACATTTAACACCTAATTAGACATCGAAAAACATCCCCTCCCTAAAACACCTAAATTAATACCTAATTACACATCAAAAACCATCCCCTACGTAGAGCACCACATTTAACACCTAATTACACATCAAAACACACCCCCCATCCTAGACACCACATTTAACACCTAATTACACATCAAAACACACCCCCTACGTAGAGCACCACATTTAACACCTAATTACACATCAAAACACACCCCCCATCCTAGACACCACATTTAACACCTAATTAGACATCGAAAAACATCCCCCATCCTAGACACCACATTTAACACCTAATTACACATCGAAAAACATCCCCTCCCTAAAACACCTAAATTAATACCTAATTACACATCAAAACACACCCCCAACGTAGAGCACCACATTTAACACCTAATTACACATCAAAACACACCCCCCATCCTAGACACCACATTTAACACCTAATTACACATCAAAACACACCCCCTACGTAGAGCACCACATTTAACACCTAATTACACATCAAAACACACCCCCCATCCTAGACACCACATTTAACACCTAATTACACGTCAAAACACACCCCCTACGTAGAGCACCACATTTAACACCTAATTACACATCAAAACACACCCCCCATCCTAGACACCACATTTAACACCTAATTAGACATCGAAAAACATCCCCTCCCTAAAACACCTAAATTAATACCTAATTACACATCAAAACACACCCCCTACGTAGAGCACCACATTTAACACCTAATTACACATCAAAACACACCCCCCATCCTAGACACCACATTTAACACCTAATTACACGTCAAAACACACCCCCTACGTAGAGCACCACATTTAACACCTAATTACACATCAAAACACACCCCCCATCCTAGACACCACATTTAACACCTAATTAGACATCGAAAAACATCCCCTCCCTAAAACACCTAAATTAATACCTAATTACACATCAAAACACACCCCCTACGTAGAGCACCACATTTAACACCTAATTACACATCAAAACACACCCCCCATCCTAGACACCACATTTAACACCTAATTACACATCAAAACACACCCCCCATCCTAGACACCACATTTAACACCTAATTACACATCAAAACACACCCCCTACGTAGAGCACCACATTTAACACCTAATTACACATCAAAACACACCCCCCATCCTAGACACCACATTTAACACCTAATTAGACATCGAAAAACATCCCCTCCCTAAAACACCTAAATTAATACCTAATTACACATCAAAAACCATCCCCTACGTAGAGCACCACATTTAACACCTAATTACACATCAAAACACACCCCCCATCCTAGACACCACATTTAACACCTAATTACACATCAAAACACACCCCCTACGTAGAGCACCACATTTAACACCTAATTACACATCAAAACACACCCCCCATCCTAGACACCACATTTAACACCTAATTAGACATCGAAAAACATCCCCTCCCTAAAACACCTAAATTAATACCTAATTACACATCAAAACACACCCCCTACGTAGAGCACCACATTTAACACCTAATTACACATCAAAACACACCCCCCATCCTAGACACCACATTTAACACCTAATTAGACATCGAAAAACATCCCCTCCCTAAAACACCTAAATTAATACCTAATTACACATCAAAACACACCCCCTACGTAGAGCACCACATTTAACACCTAATTACACATCAAAACACACCCCCCATCCTAGACACCACATTTAACACCTAATTACACATCAAAACACACCCCCTACGTAGAGCACCACATTTAACACCTAATTACACATCAAAACACACCCCCCATCCTAGACACCACATTTAACACCTAATTAGACATCGAAAAACATCCCCTCCCTAAAACACCTAAATTAATACCTAATTACACATCAAAACACACCCCCTACGTAGAGCACCACATTTAACACCTAATTACACATCAAAACACACCCCCCATCCTAGACACCACATTTAACACCTAATTAGACATCGAAAAACATCCCCTCCCTAAAACACCTAAATTAATACCTAATTACACATCAAAACACACCCCCTACGTAGAGCACCACATTTAACACCTAATTACACATCAAAACACACCCCCCATCCTAGACACCACATTTAACACCTAATTAGACATCGAAAAACATCCCCTCCCTAAAACACCTAAATTAATACCTAATTACACATCAAAACACACCCCCTACGTAGAGCACCACATTTAACACCTAATTACACATCAAAACACACCCCCCATCCTAGACACCACATTTAACACCTAATTACACATCAAAACACACCCCCCATCCTAGACACCACATTTAACACCTAATTACACATCAAAACACACCCCCTACGTAGAGCACCACATTTAACACCTAATTACACATCAAAACACACCCCCCATCCTAGACACCACATTTAACACCTAATTAGACATCGAAAAACATCCCCTCCCTAAAACACCTAAATTAATACCTAATTACACATCAAAAACCATCCCCTACGTAGAGCACCACATTTAACACCTAATTACACATCAAAACACACCCCCCATCCTAGACACCACATTTAACACCTAATTACACATCAAAACACACCCCCTACGTAGAGCACCACATTTAACACCTAATTACACATCAAAACACACCCCCCATCCTAGACACCACATTTAACACCTAATTAGACATCGAAAAACATCCCCTCCCTAAAACACCTAAATTAATACCTAATTACACATCAAAACACACCCCCAACGTAGAGCACCACATTTAACACCTAATTACACATCAAAACACACCCCCCATCCTAGACACCACATTTAACACCTAATTACACATCAAAACACACCCCCTACGTAGAGCACCACATTTAACACCTAATTACACATCAAAACACACCCCCCATCCTAGACACCACATTTAACACCTAATTAGACATCGAAAAACATCCCCTCCCTAAAACACCTAAATTAATACCTAATTACACATCAAAACACACCCCCTACGTAGAGCACCACATTTAACACCTAATTACACATCAAAACACACCCCCCATCCTAGACACCACATTTAACACCTAATTACACATCAAAACACACCCCCTACGTAGAGCACCACATTTAACACCTAATTACACATCAAAACACACCCCCCATCCTAGACACCACATTTAACACCTAATTAGACATCGAAAAACATCCCCTCCCTAAAACACCTAAATTAATACCTAATTACACATCAAAACACACCCCCTACGTAGAGCACCACATTTAACACCTAATTACACATCAAAACACACCCCCCATCCTAGACACCACATTTAACACCTAATTAGACATCGAAAAACATCCCCTCCCTAAAACACCTAAATTAATACCTAATTACACATCAAAACACACCCCCTACGTAGAGCACCACATTTAACACCTAATTACACATCAAAACACACCCCCCATCCTAGACACCACATTTAACACCTAATTACACGTCAAAACACACCCCCTACGTAGAGCACCACATTTAACACCTAATTACACATCAAAACACACCCCCCATCCTAGACACCACATTTAACACCTAATTAGACATCGAAAAACATCCCCTCCCTAAAACACCTAAATTAATACCTAATTACACATCAAAAACCATCCCCTACGTAGAGCACCACATTTAACACCTAATTACACATCAAAACACACCCCCCATCCTAGACACCACATTTAACACCTAATTACACATCAAAACACACCCCCCATCCTAGACACCACATTTAACACCTAATTAGACATCGAAAAACATCCCCTCCCTAAAACACCTAAATTAATACCTAATTACACATCAAAACACACCCCCTACGTAGAGCACCACATTTAACACCTAATTACACATCAAAACACACCCCCCATCCTAGACACCACATTTAACACCTAATTACACATCAAAACACACCCCCTACGTAGAGCACCACATTTAACACCTAATTACACATCAAAACACACCCCACATCCTAGACACCACATTTAACACCTAATTAGACATCGAAAAACATCCCCTCCCTAAAACACCTAAATTAATACCTAATTACACATCAAAACACACCCCCAACGTAGAGCACCACATTTAACACCTAATTACACATCAAAACACACCCCCCATCCTAGACACCACATTTAACACCTAATTACACATCAAAACACACCCCCTACGTAGAGCACCACATTTAACACCTAATTACACATCAAAACACACCCCCCATCCTAGACACCACATTTAACACCTAATTAGACATCGAAAAACATCCCCTCCCTAAAACACCTAAATTAATACCTAATTACAGATCAAAACACACCCCCAACGTAGAGCACCACATTTAACACCTAATTACACATCAAAACACACCCCCCATCCTAGACACCACATTTAACACCTAATTACACATCAAAACACACCCCCTACGTAGAGCACCACATTTAACACCTAATTACACATCAAAACACACCCCCCATCCTAGACACCACATTTAACACCTAATTAGACATCGAAAAACATCCCCTCCCTAAAACACCTAAATTAATACCTAATTACACATCAAAACACACCCCCTACGTAGAGCACCACATTTAACACCTAATTACACATCAAAACACACCCCCCATCCTAGACACCACATTTAACACCTAATTAGACATCGAAAAACATCCCCTCCCTAAAACACCTAAATTAATACCTAATTACACATCAAAACACACCCCCAACGTAGAGCACCACATTTAACACCTAATTACACATCAAAACACACCCCCCATCCTAGACACCACATTTAACACCTAATTACACATCAAAACACACCCCCCATCCTAGACACCACATTTAACACCTAATTACACGTCAAAACACACCCCCTACGTAGAGCACCACATTTAACACCTAATTACACATCAAAACACACCCCCCATCCTAGACACCACATTTAACACCTAATTAGACATCGAAAAACATCCCCTCCCTAAAACACCTAAATTAATACCTAATTACACATCAAAACACACCCCCTACGTAGAGCACCACATTTAACACCTAATTACACATCAAAACACACCCCCCATCCTAGACACCACATTTAACACCTAATTAGACATCGAAAAACATCCCCTCCCGAAAACACCTAAATTAATACCTAATTACACATCAAAACACACCCCCTACGTAGAGCACCACATTTAACACCTAATTACACATCAAAACACACCCCCCATCCTAGACACCACATTTAACACCTAATTACACATCAAAACACACCCCCTACGTAGAGCACCACATTTAACACCTAATTACACATCAAAACACACCCCACATCCTAGACACCACATTTAACACCTAATTAGACATCGAAAAACATCCCCTCCCTAAAACACCTAAATTAATACCTAATTACACATCAAAACACACCCCCAACGTAGAGCACCACATTTAACACCTAATTACACATCAAAACACACCCCCCATCCTAGACACCACATTTAACACCTAATTACACATCAAAACACACCCCCTACGTAGAGCACCACATTTAACACCTAATTACACATCAAAACACACCCCCCATCCTAGACACCACATTTAACACCTAATTAGACATCGAAAAACATCCCCTCCCTAAAACACCTAAATTAATACCTAATTACAGATCAAAACACACCCCCAACGTAGAGCACCACATTTAACACCTAATTACACATCAAAACACACCCCCCATCCTAGACACCACATTTAACACCTAATTAGACATCGAAAAACATCCCCTCCCTAAAACACCTAAATTAATACCTAATTACAGATCAAAACACACCCCCAACGTAGAGCACCACATTTAACACCTAATTACACATCAAAACACACCCCCCATCCTAGACACCACATTTAACACCTAATTACACATCAAAACACACCCCCCATCCTAGACACCACATTTAACACCTAATTAGACATCGAAAAACATCCCCTCCCTAAAACACCTAAATTAATACCTAATTACACATCAAAAACCATCCCCTACGTAGAGCACCACATTTAACACCTAATTACACATCAAAACACACCCCCCATCCTAGACACCACATTTAACACCTAATTACACATCAAAACACACCCCCTACGTAGAGCACCACATTTAACACCTAATTACACATCAAAACACACCCCCCATCCTAGACACCACATTTAACACCTAATTAGACATCGAAAAACATCCCCTCCCTAAAACACCTAAATTAATACCTAATTACACATCAAAACACACCCCCTACGTAGAGCACCACATTTAACACCTAATTACACATCAAAACACACCCCCTACGTAGAGCACCACATTTAACACCTAATTACACATCAAAACACACCCCCCATCCTAGACACCACATTTAACACCTAATTACACGTCAAAACACACCCCCTACGTAGAGCACCACATTTAACACCTAATTACACATCAAAACACACCCCCCATCCTAGACACCACATTTAACACCTAATTAGACATCGAAAAACATCCCCTCCCTAAAACACCTAAATTAATACCTAATTACACATCAAAAACCATCCCCTACGTAGAGCACCACATTTAACACCTAATTACACATCAAAACACACCCCCCATCCTAGACACCACATTTAACACCTAATTACACATCAAAACACACCCCCTACGTAGAGCACCACATTTAACACCTAATTACACATCAAAACACACCCCCCATCCTAGACACCACATTTAACACCTAATTAGACATCGAAAAACATCCCCTCCCTAAAACACCTAAATTAATACCTAATTACACATCAAAAACCATCCCCTACGTAGAGCACCACATTTAACACCTAATTACACATCAAAACACACCCCCCATCCTAGACACCACATTTAACACCTAATTACACATCAAAACACACCCCCTACGTAGAGCACCACATTTAACACCTAATTACACATCAAAACACACCCCCCATCCTAGACACCACATTTAACACCTAATTACACATCAAAACACACCCCCTACGTAGAGCACCACATTTAACACCTAATTACACATCAAAACACACCCCCCATCCTAGACACCACATTTAACACCTAATTAGACATCGAAAAACATCCCCTCCCTAAAACACCTAAATTAATACCTAATTACACATCAAAACACACCCCCAACGTAGAGCACCACATTTAACACCTAATTACACATCAAAACACACCCCCCATCCTAGACACCACATTTAACACCTAATTACACATCAAAACACACCCCCCATCCTAGACACCACATTTAACACCTAATTACACGTCAAAACACACCCCCTACGTAGAGCACCACATTTAACACCTAATTACACATCAAAACACACCCCCCATCCTAGACACCACATTTAACACCTAATTAGACATCGAAAAACATCCCCTCCCTAAAACACCTAAATTAATACCTAATTACACATCAAAACACACCCCCTACGTAGAGCACCACATTTAACACCTAATTACACATCAAAACACACCCCCCATCCTAGACACCACATTTAACACCTAATTACACATCAAAACACACCCCCTACGTAGAGCACCACATTTAACACCTAATTACACATCAAAACACACCCCCTATCCTAGACACCACATTTAACACCTAATTAGACATCGAAAAACATCCCCTCCCTAAAACACCTAAATTAATACCTAATTACACATCAAAACACACCCCCAACGTAGAGCACCACATTTAACACCTAATTACACATCAAAACACACCCCCCATCCTAGACACCACATTTAACACCTAATTACACATCAAAACACACCCCCCATCCTAGACACCACATTTAACACCTAATTACACGTCAAAACACACCCCCTACGTAGAGCACCACATTTAACACCTAATTACACATCAAAACACACCCCCCATCCTAGACACCACATTTAACACCTAATTAGACATCGAAAAACATCCCCTCCCTAAAACACCTAAATTAATACCTAATTACACATCAAAACACACCCCCTACGTAGAGCACCACATTTAACACCTAATTACACATCAAAACACACCCCCCATCCTAGACACCACATTTAACACCTAATTAGACATCGAAAAACATCCCCTCCCTAAAACACCTAAATTAATACCTAATTACACATCAAAACACACCCCCTACGTAGAGCACCACATTTAACACCTAATTACACATCAAAACACACCCCCCATCCTAGACACCACATTTAACACCTAATTACACATCAAAACACACCCCCCATCCTAGACACCACATTTAACACCTAATTACACATCAAAACACACCCCCTACGTAGAGCACCACATTTAACACCTAATTACACATCAAAACACACCCCCCATCCTAGACACCACATTTAACACCTAATTAGACATCGAAAAACATCCCCTCCCTAAAACACCTAAATTAATACCTAATTACACATCAAAAACCATCCCCTACGTAGAGCACCACATTTAACACCTAATTACACATCAAAACACACCCCCCATCCTAGACACCACATTTAACACCTAATTAGACATCGAAAAACATCCCCTCCCTAAAACACCTAAATTAATACCTAATTACAGATCAAAACACACCCCCAACGTAGAGCACCACATTTAACACCTAATTACACATCAAAACACACCCCCCATCCTAGACACCACATTTAACACCTAATTACACATCAAAACACACCCCCTACGTAGAGCACCACATTTAACACCTAATTAGACATCGAAAAACATCCCCTCCCTAAAACACCTAAATTAATACCTAATTACACATCAAAACACACCCCCTACGTAGAGCACCACATTTAACACCTAATTACACATCAAAACACACCCCCCATCCTAGACACCACATTTAACACCTAATTAGACATCGAAAAACATCCCCTCCCTAAAACACCTAAATTAATACCTAATTACACATCAAAACACACCCCCAACGTAGAGCACCACATTTAACACCTAATTACACATCAAAACACACCCCCCATCCTAGACACCACATTTAACACCTAATTACACATCAAAACACACCCCCTACGTAGAGCACCACATTTAACACCTAATTACACATCAAAACACACCCCCCATCCTAGACACCACATTTAACACCTAATTACACATCAAAACACACCCCCTACGTAGAGCACCACATTTAACACCTAATTACACATCAAAACACACCCCCCATCCTAGACACCACATTTAACACCTAATTAGACATCGAAAAACATCCCCTCCCTAAAACACCTAAATTAATACCTAATTACACATCAAAACACACCCCCTACGTAGAGCACCACATTTAACACCTAATTACACATCAAAACACACCCCCCATCCTAGACACCACATTTAACACCTAATTACACGTCAAAACACACCCCCTACGTAGAGCACCACATTTAACACCTAATTACACATCAAAACACACCCCCTATCCTAGACACCACATTTAACACCTAATTAGACATCGAAAAACATCCCCTCCCTAAAACACCTAAATTAATACCTAATTACACATCAAAACACACCCCCAACGTAGAGCACCACATTTAACACCTAATTACACATCAAAACACACCCCCCATCCTAGACACCACATTTAACACCTAATTACACATCAAAACACACCCCCTACGTAGAGCACCACATTTAACACCTAATTACACATCAAAACACACCCCCTACGTAGAGCACCACATTTAACACCTAATTACACATCAAAACACACCCCCCATCCTAGACACCACATTTAACACCTAATTAGACATCGAAAAACATCCCCTCCCTAAAACACCTAAATTAATACCTAATTACACATCAAAACACACCCCCTACGTAGAGCACCACATTTAACACCTAATTACACATCAAAACACACCCCCCATCCTAGACACCACATTTAACACCTAATTAGACATCGAAAAACATCCCCTCCCTAAAACACCTAAATTAATACCTAATTACAGATCAAAACACACCCCAACGTAGAGCACCACATTTAACACCTAATTACACATCAAAACACACCCCCCATCCTAGACACCACATTTAACACCTAATTACACATCAAAACACACCCCCTACGTAGAGCAACCACATTTAACACCTAATTACACATCAAAACACACCCCCCATCCTAGACACCACATTTAACACCTAATTAGACATCGAAAAACATCCCCTCCCTAAAACACCTAAATTAATACCTAATTACACATCAAAACACACCCCCTACGTAGAGCACCACATTTAACACCTAATTACACATCAAAACACACCCCCATCCTAGACACCACATTTAACACCTAATTAGACATCGAAAAACATCCCCTCCCTAAAACACCTAAATTATACCTAATTACACATCAAAACACACCCCCTACGTAGAGCACCACATTTAACACCTAATTACACATCAAAACACACCCCCATCCTAGACACCACATTTAACACCTAATTAGACATCGAAAAACATCCCCCTCCCTAAAACACCTAAATTAATACCTAATTACACATCAAAAACCATCCCCTACGTAGAGCACCACATTTAACACCTAATTACACATCAAAACACACCCCCCATCCTAGACACCACATTTAACACCTAATTAGACATCGAAAAACATCCCCTCCCTAAAACACCTAAATTAATACCTAATTACACATCAAAACACACCCCCCTACGTAGAGCACCACATTTAACACCTAATTACACATCAAAACACACCCCCCATCCTAGACACCACATTTAACACCTAATTACACATCAAAACACACCCCCCATCCTAGACACCACATTTAACACCTAATTACACATCAAAACACACCCCCCATCCTAGACACCACATTTAACACCTAATTACACATCAAAACACACCCCCTACGTAGAGCACCACATTTAACACCTAATTACACATCAAAACACACCCCCTATCCTAGACACCACATTTAACACCTAATTAGACATCGAAAAACATCCCCTCCCTAAAACACCTAAATAATACCTAATTACACATCAAAACACACCCCCAACGTAGAGCACCACATTTAACACCTAATTACACATCAAAACACACCCCCCATCCTAGACACCACATTTAACACCTAATTACACATCAAAACACACCCCCTACGTAGAGCACCACATTTAACACCTAATTACACATCAAAACACACCCCCCATCCTAGACACCACATTTAACCACCTAATTAGACCTCGAAAAACATCCCCTCCCTAAAACACCTAAATTAATACCTAATTACACATCAAAACACACCCCCTACGTAGAGCACCACATTTAACACCTAATTACACATCAAAACACACCCCCATCCTAGACACCACATTTAACACCTAATTACACATCAAAACACACCCCCTACGTAGAGCACCACATTTAACACCTAATTACACATCAAAACACACCCCCCATCCTAGACACCACATTTAACACCTAATTAGACATCGAAAAACATCCCCTCCCTAAAACACCTAATTAATACCTAATTACACATATCAAAACACACCCCCTACGTAGAGCACCACATTTAAACACCTAATTACACATCAAAACACACCCCCCATCCTAGACACCACATTTAACACCTAATTACACATCAAAACCACCCCCTACGTAGAGCACCACATTTAACACCTAATTACACATCAAAACACACCCCCCATCCTAGACACCACATTTAACACCTAATTAGACATCGAAAAACATCCCTCCCTAAAACACCTAAATTAATACCTAATTACACATCAAAAACCATCCCCTACGTAGAGCACCACATTTTAACACCTAATTACACATCAAAACACACCCCCCATCCTAGACACCACATTTAACACCTAATTACACAATCAAAACACACCCCCTACGTAGAGCACCACATTTAAACACCTAATTACACATCAAAACACACCCCCCATCCTAGGACACCACATTTAACACCTAATTAGACATCGAAAAACATCCCCTCCCTAAAACACCTAAATTAATACCTAATTCATCAAAACACACCCCCTACGTAGAGCACCACATTTAACACCTAATTACACATCAAAACACACCCCCCATCCTAGACACCACATTTAACACCTAATTAGACATCGAAACACACCCCCTACGTAGAGCACCACATTTAACACCTAATTACACATCAAAACACACCCCCCATCCTAGACACCACATTTAACACCTAATTACACATCAAAACACACCCCCTACGTAGAGCACCACATTTAACACCTAATTACACATCAAAACACACCCCCCATCCTAGACACCACATTTAACACCTAATTAGACATCGAAAAACATCCCCTCCCTAAAACACCTAAATTAATACCTAATTACACATCAAAACACACCCCCTACGTAGAGCACCACATTTAACACCTAATTACACATCAAAACACACCCCCCATCCTAGACACCACATTTAACACCTAATTACACATCAAAACACACCCCCCATCCTAGACACCACATTTAACACCTAATTAGACATCGAAAAACATCCCCTCCCTAAAACACCTAAATTAATACCTAATTACACATCAAAACACACCCCCAACGTAGAGCACCACATTTAACACCTAATTACACATCAAAACACACCCCCCATCCTAGACACCACATTTAACACCTAATTACACATCAAAACACACCCCCTACGTAGAGCACCACATTTAACACCTAATTACACATCAAAACACACCCCCCATCCTAGACACCACATTTAACACCTAATTAGACATCGAAAAACATCCCCTCCCTAAAACACCTAAATTAATACCTAATTACACATCAAAACACACCCCCTACGTAGAGCACCACATTTAACACCTAATTACACATCAAAACACACCCCCCATCCTAGACACCACATTTAACACCTAATTACACATCAAAACACACCCCCTACGTAGAGCACCACATTTAACACCTAATTACACATCAAAACACACCCCCTATCCTAGACACCACATTTAACACCTAATTAGACATCGAAAAACATCCCCTCCCTAAAACACCTAAATTAATACCTAATTACACATCAAAACACACCCCCAACGTAGAGCACCACATTTAACACCTAATTACACATCAAAACACACCCCCCATCCTAGACACCACATTTAACACCTAATTACACATCAAAACACACCCCCTACGTAGAGCACCACATTTAACACCTAATTACACATCAAAACACACCCCCCATCCTAGACACCACATTTAACACCTAATTAGACATCGAAAAACATCCCCTCCCTAAAACACCTAAATTAATACCTAATTACACATCAAAACACACCCCCTACGTAGAGCACCACATTTAACACCTAATTACACATCAAAACACACCCCCCATCCTAGACACCACATTTAACACCTAATTACACATCAAAACACACCCCCCATCCTAGACACCACATTTAACACCTAATTACACATCAAAACACACCCCCTACGTAGAGCACCACATTTAACACCTAATTACACATCAAAACACACCCCCCATCCTAGACACCACATTTAACACCTAATTAGACATCGAAAAACATCCCCTCCCTAAAACACCTAAATTAATACCTAATTACACATCAAAAACCATCCCCTACGTAGAGCACCACATTTAACACCTAATTACACATCAAAACACACCCCCCATCCTAGACACCACATTTAACACCTAATTACACATCAAAACACACCCCCTACGTAGAGCACCACATTTAACACCTAATTACACATCAAAACACACCCCCCATCCTAGACACCACATTTAACACCTAATTAGACATCGAAAAACATCCCCTCCCTAAAACACCTAAATTAATACCTAATTACAGATCAAAACACACCCCCAACGTAGAGCACCACATTTAACACCTAATTACACATCAAAACACACCCCCCATCCTAGACACCACATTTAACACCTAATTACACATCAAAACACACCCCCTACGTAGAGCACCACATTTAACACCTAATTACACATCAAAACACACCCCCCATCCTAGACACCACATTTAACACCTAATTAGACATCGAAAAACATCCCCTCCCTAAAACACCTAAATTAATACCTAATTACAGATCAAAACACACCCCCTACGTAGAGCACCACATTTAACACCTAATTACACATCAAAACACACCCCCCATCCTAGACACCACATTTAACACCTAATTACACATCAAAACACACCCCCTACGTAGAGCACCACATTTAACACCTAATTACACATCAAAACACACCCCCCATCCTAGACACCACATTTAACACCTAATTAGACATCGAAAAACATCCCCCATCCTAGACACCACATTTAACACCTAATTACACATCGAAAAACATCCCCTCCCTAAAACACCTAAATTAATACCTAATTACACATCAAAACACACCCCCAACGTAGAGCACCACATTTAACACCTAATTACACATCAAAACACACCCCCCATCCTAGACACCACATTTAACACCTAATTACACATCAAAACACACCCCCTACGTAGAGCACCACATTTAACACCTAATTACACATCAAAACACACCCCCCATCCTAGACACCACATTTAACACCTAATTAGACATCGAAAAACATCCCCTCCCTAAAACACCTAAATTAATACCTAATTACACATCAAAACACACCCCCAACGTAGAGCACCACATTTAACACCTAATTACACATCAAAACACACCCCCCATCCTAGACACCACATTTAACACCTAATTACACATCAAAACACACCCCCTACGTAGAGCACCACATTTAACACCTAATTACACATCAAAACACACCCCCCATCCTAGACACCACATTTAACACCTAATTAGACATCGAAAAACATCCCCTCCCTAAAACACCTAAATTAATACCTAATTACAGATCAAAACACACCCCCAACGTAGAGCACCACATTTAACACCTAATTACACATCAAAACACACCCCCCATCCTAGACACCACATTTAACACCTAATTACACATCAAAACACACCCCCTACGTAGAGCACCACATTTAACACCTAATTACACATCAAAACACACCCCCCATCCTAGACACCACATTTAACACCTAATTACACATCAAAACACACCCCCTACGTAGAGCACCACATTTAACACCTAATTACACATCAAAACACACCCCCCATCCTAGACACCACATTTAACACCTAATTAGACATCGAAAAACATCCCCTCCCTAAAACACCTAAATTAATACCTAATTACACATCAAAACACACCCCCTA
Source organism: Ganaspis brasiliensis (assembly GCA_037103525.1). NCBI lineage: Eukaryota > Metazoa > Arthropoda > Insecta > Hymenoptera > Figitidae > Ganaspis > Ganaspis brasiliensis. The sequence goes on along the minus strand of JAZKLR010000057.1, from coordinate 41,444 downwards.
CGTAGAGCACCACATTTAACACCTAATTACACATCAAAACACACCCCCCATCCTAGACACCACATTTAACACCTAATTAGACATCGAAAAACATCCCCTCCCTAAAACACCTAAATTAATACCTAATTACACATCAAAACACACCCCCTACGTAGAGCACCACATTTAACACCTAATTACACATCAAAACACACCCCCCATCCTAGACACCACATTTAACACCTAATTACACGTCAAAACACACCCCCTACGTAGAGCACCACATTTAACACCTAATTACACATCAAAACACACCCCCCATCCTAGACACCACATTTAACACCTAATTAGACATCGAAAAACATCCCCTCCCTAAAACACCTAAATTAATACCTAATTACAGATCAAAACACACCCCCTACGTAGAGCACCACATTTAACACCTAATTACACATCAAAACACACCCCCCATCCTAGACACCACATTTAACACCTAATTACACATCAAAACACACCCCCTACGTAGAGCACCACATTTAACACCTAATTACACATCAAAACACACCCCCCATCCTAGACACCACATTTAACACCTAATTAGACATCGAAAAACATCCCCCATCCTAGACACCACATTTAACACCTAATTACACATCGAAAAACATCCCCTCCCTAAAACACCTAAATTAATACCTAATTACACATCAAAACACACCCCCAACGTAGAGCACCACATTTAACACCTAATTACACATCAAAACACACCCCCCATCCTAGACACCACATTTAACACCTAATTAGACATCGAAACACACCCCCTACGTAGAGCACCACATTTAACACCTAATTACACATCAAAACACACCCCCCATCCTAGACACCACATTTAACACCTAATTAGACATCGAAAAACATCCCCTCCCTAAAACACCTAAATTAATACCTAATTACACATCAAAACACACCCCCTACGTAGAGCACCACATTTAACACCTAATTACACATCAAAACACACCCCCCATCCTAGACACCACATTTAACACCTAATTACACGTCAAAACACACCCCCTACGTAGAGCACCACATTTAACACCTAATTACACATCAAAACACACCCCCCATCCTAGACACCACATTTAACACCTAATTACACATCAAAACACACCCCCCATCCTAGACACCACATTTAACACCTAATTAGACATCGAAAAACATCCCCTCCCTAAAACACCTAAATTAATACCTAATTACACATCAAAACACACCCCCTACGTAGAGCACCACATTTAACACCTAATTACACATCAAAACACACCCCCCATCCTAGACACCACATTTAACACCTAATTACACATCAAAACACACCCCCTACGTAGAGCACCACATTTAACACCTAATTACACATCAAAACACACCCCCCATCCTAGACACCACATTTAACACCTAATTAGACATCGAAAAACATCCCCTCCCTAAAACACCTAAATTAATACCTAATTACACATCAAAACACACCCCCTACGTAGAGCACCACATTTAACACCTAATTACACATCAAAACACACCCCCCATCCTAGACACCACATTTAACACCTAATTACACGTCAAAACACACCCCCTACGTAGAGCACCACATTTAACACCTAATTACACATCAAAACACACCCCCCATCCTAGACACCACATTTAACACCTAATTAGACATCGAAAAACATCCCCTCCCTAAAACACCTAAATTAATACCTAATTACACATCAAAACACACCCCCTACGTAGAGCACCACATTTAACACCTAATTACACATCAAAACACACCCCCCATCCTAGACACCACATTTAACACCTAATTACACATCAAAACACACCCCCCATCCTAGACACCACATTTAACACCTAATTACACATCAAAACACACCCCCTACGTAGAGCACCACATTTAACACCTAATTACACATCAAAACACACCCCCCATCCTAGACACCACATTTAACACCTAATTAGACATCGAAAAACATCCCCTCCCTAAAACACCTAAATTAATACCTAATTACACATCAAAACACACCCCCTACGTAGAGCACCACATTTAACACCTAATTACACATCAAAACACACCCCCCATCCTAGACACCACATTTAACACCTAATTAGACATCGAAAAACATCCCCTCCCTAAAACACCTAAATTAATACCTAATTACACATCAAAAACCATCCCCTACGTAGAGCACCACATTTAACACCTAATTACACATCAAAACACACCCCCCATCCTAGACACCACATTTAACACCTAATTACACGTCAAAACACACCCCCTACGTAGAGCACCACATTTAACACCTAATTACACATCAAAACACACCCCCTATCCTAGACACCACATTTAACACCTAATTAGACATCGAAAAACATCCCCTCCCTAAAACACCTAAATTAATACCTAATTACACATCAAAACACACCCCCAACGTAGAGCACCACATTTAACACCTAATTACACATCAAAACACACCCCCCATCCTAGACACCACATTTAACACCTAATTACACATCAAAACACACCCCCTACGTAGAGCACCACATTTAACACCTAATTACACATCAAAACACACCCCCTACGTAGAGCACCACATTTAACACCTAATTACACATCAAAACACACCCCCCATCCTAGACACCACATTTAACACCTAATTAGACATCGAAAAACATCCCCCATCCTAGACACCACATTTAACACCTAATTACACATCAAAACACACCCCCCATCCTAGACACCACATTTAACACCTAATTACACATCAAAACACACCCCCTACGTAGAGCACCACATTTAACACCTAATTACACATCAAAACACACCCCCTACGTAGAGCACCACATTTAACACCTAATTACACATCAAAACACACCCCCCATCCTAGACACCACATTTAACACCTAATTAGACATCGAAAAACATCCCCTCCCTAAAACACCTAAATTAATACCTAATTACACATCAAAACACACCCCCTACGTAGAGCACCACATTTAACACCTAATTACACATCAAAACACACCCCCCATCCTAGACACCACATTTAACACCTAATTACACGTCAAAACACACCCCCTACGTAGAGCACCACATTTAACACCTAATTACACATCAAAACACACCCCCCATCCTAGACACCACATTTAACACCTAATTAGACATCGAAAAACATCCCCTCCCTAAAACACCTAAATTAATACCTAATTACAGATCAAAACACACCCCCTACGTAGAGCACCACATTTAACACCTAATTACACATCAAAACACACCCCCCATCCTAGACACCACATTTAACACCTAATTACACATCAAAACACACCCCCTACGTAGAGCACCACATTTAACACCTAATTACACATCAAAACACACCCCCCATCCTAGACACCACATTTAACACCTAATTAGACATCGAAAAACATCCCCTCCCTAAAACACCTAAATTAATACCTAATTACACATCAAAACACACCCCCTACGTAGAGCACCACATTTAACACCTAATTACACATCAAAACACACCCCCCATCCTAGACACCACATTTAACACCTAATTACACATCAAAACACACCCCCTACGTAGAGCACCACATTTAACACCTAATTACACATCAAAACACACCCCCCATCCTAGACACCACATTTAACACCTAATTAGACATCGAAAAACATCCCCTCCCTAAAACACCTAAATTAATACCTAATTACACATCAAAACACACCCCCTACGTAGAGCACCACATTTAACACCTAATTACACATCAAAACACACCCCCCATCCTAGACACCACATTTAACACCTAATTAGACATCGAAAAACATCCCCTCCCTAAAACACCTAAATTAATACCTAATTACACATCAAAACACACCCCCTACGTAGAGCACCACATTTAACACCTAATTACACATCAAAACACACCCCCCATCCTAGACACCACATTTAACACCTAATTACACATCAAAACACACCCCCTACGTAGAGCACCACATTTAACACCTAATTACACATCAAAACACACCCCCCATCCTAGACACCACATTTAACACCTAATTAGACATCGAAAAACATCCCCTCCCTAAAACACCTAAATTAATACCTAATTACACATCAAAACACACCCCCAACGTAGAGCACCACATTTAACACCTAATTAGACATCGAAAAACATCCCCTCCCTAAAACACCTAAATTAATACCTAATTACACATCAAAACACACCCCCAACGTAGAGCACCACATTTAACACCTAATTACACATCAAAACACACCCCCCATCCTAGACACCACATTTAACACCTAATTACACATCAAAACACACCCCCTACGTAGAGCACCACATTTAACACCTAATTACACATCAAAACACACCCCCTACGTAGAGCACCACATTTAACACCTAATTACACATCAAAACACACCCCCCATCCTAGACACCACATTTAACACCTAATTAGACATCGAAAAACATCCCCTCCCTAAAACACCTAAATTAATACCTAATTACACATCAAAACACACCCCCTACGTAGAGCACCACATTTAACACCTAATTACACATCAAAACACACCCCCCATCCTAGACACCACATTTAACACCTAATTAGACATCGAAAAACATCCCCTCCCTAAAACACCTAAATTAATACCTAATTACAGATCAAAACACACCCCCAACGTAGAGCACCACATTTAACACCTAATTACACATCAAAACACACCCCCCATCCTAGACACCACATTTAACACCTAATTACACATCAAAACACACCCCCTACGTAGAGCACCACATTTAACACCTAATTACACATCAAAACACACCCCCCATCCTAGACACCACATTTAACACCTAATTAGACATCGAAAAACATCCCCTCCCTAAAACACCTAAATTAATACCTAATTACACATCAAAACACACCCCCTACGTAGAGCACCACATTTAACACCTAATTACACATCAAAACACACCCCCCATCCTAGACACCACATTTAACACCTAATTACACATCAAAACACACCCCCTACGTAGAGCACCACATTTAACACCTAATTACACATCAAAACACACCCCCCATCCTAGACACCACATTTAACACCTAATTACACATCAAAACACACCCCCTACGTAGAGCACCACATTTAACACCTAATTACACATCAAAACACACCCCCCATCCTAGACACCACATTTAACACCTAATTAGACATCGAAAAACATCCCCTCCCTAAAACACCTAAATTAATACCTAATTACACATCAAAACACACCCCCTACGTAGAGCACCACATTTAACACCTAATTACACATCAAAACACACCCCCCATCCTAGACACCACATTTAACACCTAATTAGACATCAAAACACACCCCCCATCCTAGACACCACATTTAACACCTAATTACACATCAAAACACACCCCCCATCCTAGACACCACATTTAACACCTAATTAGACATCGAAAAACATCCCCTCCCTAAAACACCTAAATTAATACCTAATTACACATCAAAACACACCCCCTACGTAGAGCACCACATTTAACACCTAATTACACATCAAAACACACCCCCCATCCTAGACACCACATTTAACACCTAATTAGACATCGAAACACACCCCCTACGTAGAGCACCACATTTAACACCTAATTACACATCAAAACACACCCCCAACGTAGAGCACCACATTTAACACCTAATTACACATCAAAACGTAATGTCGTGGGGTCCGTGAGCTATTAAAATGAAACCAATTGGAGTTGATAGAGGACATTGTCCTACATAACATATCAAATTTTTCCGTGTATCTATCGAGCCGTTTTCGAGAAAATGCGTTTTTAAATTTGTTTTTATTATTATCTTGAAACCAATCAATTGTACATACCGCGCAAGGCAAGTTTTTGATTTATTTTTTTTTTTTGAACAATTTTGTCCTTTACCATTTTTTTCTATCTATAATACTTTTCGAGTTATTAAAGAAAAACGATAACATCATGAAAAGAAGATTTCGACCCCCGAAAAAATTATATCATATGTATTTCAAGATTTCGACCCCGAAAAATTTAATTTGTAATATATCAAGATTTCGACCCCGAAAATTTTTCATAAGACAAGTCCATCCACTTTTCGACCCCGAAAAAATTAAATCAAGATTTCGACCCCGAAAAAATTATATCAAGATTTCGACCCCGAAAAAATTGTATTTTACGTATATCAAGATTTCGACCCCGAAAAAATTATATCAAGATTTCGACCCCGAAAAAATTGTATTTTACGTATATCAAGATTTCGACCCCGAAAAAATTATATCAAGATTTCGACCCCGAAAAAATTGTATTTTACGTATATCAAGATTTCGACCCCGAAAAAATTATATCAAGATTTCGACCCCGAAAAAATTGTATTTTACGTATATCAAGATTTCGACCCCGAAAAAATTATATCAAGATTTCGACCCCGAAAAAAATTTAATTTTTAATATATCAAGATTTCGACCCCGAAAAAATTGTATTTTACGTATATCAAGATTTCGACCCCGAAAAATTTGTATTTTACGTATATCAAGATTTCGACCCCGAAAAAATTATATCAAGATTTCGACCCCGAAAAAATTGTATTTTACGTATATCAAGATTTCGACCCCGAAAAAATTATATCAAGATTTCGACCCCGAAAAAATTGTATTTTACGTATATCAAGATTTCGACCCCGAAAAAATTGTATTTTACGTATATCAAGATTTCGACCCCGAAAAAATTGTATTTTACGTATATCAAGATTTCGACCCCGAAAAAATTATATCAAGATTTCGACCCCGAAAAAATTGTATTTTACGTATATCAAGATTTCGACCCCGAAAAAATTGTATTTTACGTATATCAAGATTTCGACCCCGAAAAAATTGTATTTTACGTATATCAAGATTTCGACCCCGAAAAAATTATATCAAGATTTCGACCCCGAAAAAATTGTATTTTACGTATATCAAGATTTCGACCCCGAAAAAATTGTATTTTACGTATATCAAGATTTCGACCCCGAAAAAATTATATCAAGATTTCGACCCCGAAAAAATTTAATTTTACGTATATCAAGATTTCGACCCCGAAAAAATTATATCAAGATTTCGACCCCGAAAAAATTGTATTTTACGTATATCAAGATTTCGACCCCGAAAAAATTGTATTTTACGTATATCAAGATTTCGACCCCGAAAAAATTATATCAAGATTTCGACCCCGAAAAAATTGTATTTTACGTATATCAAGATTTCGACCCCGAAAAAATTGTATTTTACGTATATTAAGATTTCGACCCCGAAAAAATTATATCAAGATTTCGACCCCGAAAAAATTGTATTTTACGTATATCAAGATTTCGACCCCGAAAAAATTATATCAAGATTTCGACCCCGAAAAAATTGTATTTTACGTATATCAAGATTTCGACCCCGAAAAAATTGTATTTTACGTATATCAAGATTTCGACCCCGAAAAAATTATATCAAGATTTCGACCCCGAAAAAATTGTATTTTACGTATATCAAGATTTCGACCCCGAAAAAATTGTATTTTACGTATATCAAGATTTCGACCCCGAAAAAATTATATCAAGATTTCGACCCCGAAAAAATTTAATTTTACGTATATCAAGATTTCGACCCCGAAAAAATTATATCAAGATTTCGACCCCGAAAAAATTGTATTTTACGTATATCAAGATTTCGACCCCGAAAAAATTATATCAAGATTTCGACCCCGAAAAAATTGTATTTTACGTATATCAAGATTTCGACCCCGAAAAAATTATATCAAGATTTCGACCCCGAAAAAATTGTATTTTACGTATATCAAGATTTCGACCCCGAAAAAATTGTATTTTACGTATATCAAGATTTCGACCCCGAAAAAATTATATCAAGATTTCGACCCCGAAAAAATTGTATTTTACGTATATCAAGATTTCGACCCCGAAAAAATTGTATTTTACGTATATCAAGATTTCGACCCCGAAAAAATTATATCAAGATTTCGACCCCGAAAAAATTGTATTTTACGTATATCAAGATTTCGACCCCGAAAAAATTATATCAAGATTTCGACCCCGAAAAAATTGAATTTTACGTATATCAAGATTTCGACCCCGAAAAAATTATATCAAGATTTCGACCCCGAAAAAATTGTATTTTACGTATATCAAGATTTCGACCCCGAAAAAATTATATCAAGATTTCGACCCCGAAAAAATTTAATTTTACGTATATCAAGATTTCGACCCCGAAAAAATTATATCAAGATTTCGACCCCGAAAAAATTTAATTTTTAATAAATCGAGATTTCTACCCCGAAAAAATTATATCAAGATTTCGACCCCGAAAAAATTATATCAAGATTTCGACCCCGAAAAAATTGTATTTTACGTATATCAAGATTTCGACCCCGAAAAAATTGTATTTTACGTATATCAAGATTTCGACCCCGAAAAAATTATATCAAGATTTCGACCCCGAAAAAATTGTATTTTACGTATATCAAGATTTCGACCCCGAAAAAATTGTATTTTACGTATATCAAGATTTCGACCCCGAAAAAATTGTATTTTACGTATATCAAGATTTCGACCCCGAAAAAATTATATCAAGATTTCGACCCCGAAAAAATTGTATTTTACGTATATCAAGATTTCGACCCCGAAAAAATTGTATTTTACGTATATCAAGATTTCGACCCCGAAAAAATTGTATTTTACGTATATCAAGATTTCGACCCCGAAAAAATTGTATTTTACGTATATCAAGATTTCGACCCCGAAAAAATTATATCAAGATTTCGACCCCGAAAAAATTTAATTTTACGTATATCAAGATTTCGACCCCGAAAAAATTATATCAAGATTTCGACCCCGAAAAAATTGTATTTTACGTATATCAAGATTTCGACCCCGAAAAAATTATATCAAGATTTCGACCCCGAAAAAATTGTATTTTACGTATATCAAGATTTCGACCCCGAAAAAATTATATCAAGATTTCGACCCCGAAAAAATTGTATTTTACGTATATCAAGATTTCGACCCCGAAAAAATTATATCAAGATTTCGACCCCGAAAAAATTATATCAAGATTTCGACCCCGAAAAAATTGTATTTTACGTATATCAAGATTTCGACCCCGAAAAAATTGTATTTTACGTATATCAAGATTTCGACCCCGAAAAAATTATATCAAGATTTCGACCCCGAAAAAATTGTATTTTATGTATATCAAGATTTCGACCCCGAAAAAATTGTATTTTACGTATATCAAGATTTCGACCCCGAAAAAATTATATCAAGATTTCGACCCCGAAAAAATTTAATTTTACGTATATCAAGATTTCGACCCCGAAAAAATTATATCAAGATTTCGACCCCGAAAAAATTGTATTTTACGTATATCAAGATTTCGACCCCGAAAAAATTATATCAAGATTTCGACCCCGAAAAAATTGTATTTTACGTATATCAAGATTTCGACCCCGAAAAAATTATATCAAGATTTCGACCCCGAAAAAATTGTATTTTACGTATATCAAGATTTCGACCCCGAAAAAATTATATCAAGATTTCGACCCCGAAAAAATTTAATTTTTAATAAATCGAGATTTCGACCCCGAAAAAAATTTAATTTTTAATATATCGAGATTTCGACCCCGAAAAAAATTTAATTTTTAATATATCAAGATTTCGACCCCGAAAAAATTATATCAAGATTTCGACCCCGAAAAAATTGTATTTTACGTATATCAAGATTTCGACCCCGAAAAAATTATATCAAGATTTCGACCCCGAAAAAATTGTATTTTACGTATATCAAGATTTCGACCCCGAAAAAATTATATCAAGATTTCGACCCCGAAAAAATTGTATTTTACGTATATCAAGATTTCGACCCCGAAAAAATTATATCAAGATTTCGACCCCGAAAAAATTGTATTTTACGTATATCAAGATTTCGACCCCGAAAAAATTTTATTTTACGTATATCAAGATTTCGACCCCGAAAAAATTATATCAAGATTTCGACCCCGAAAAAATTGTATTTTACGTATATCAAGATTTCGACCCCGAAAAAATTATATCAAGATTTCGACCCCGAAAAAATTTAATTTTACGTATATCAAGATTTCGACCCCGAAAAAATTATATCAAGATTTCGACCCCGAAAAAATTTAATTTTTAATAAATCGAGATTTCTACCCCGAAAAAATTATATCAAGATTTCGACCCCGAAAAAATTGTATTTTACGTATATCAAGATTTCGACCCCGAAAAAATTGTATTTTACGTATATCAAGATTTCGACCCCGAAAAAATTGTATTTTACGTATATCAAGATTTCGACCCCTAAAAAATTGTATTTTACGTATATCAAGATTTCGACCCCGAAAAAATTATATCAAGATTTCGACCCCGAAAAAATTGTATTTTACGTATATCAAGATTTCGACACCGAAAAAATTGTATTTTACGTATATCAAGATTTCGACCCCGAAAAAATTGTATTTTACGTATATCAAGATTTCGACCCCGAAAAAATTATATCAAGATTTCGACCCCGAAAAAATTGTATTTTACGTATATCAAGATTTCGACCCCGAAAAAATTATATCAAGATTTCGACCCCGAAAAAATTGTATTTTACGTATATCAAGATTTCGACCCCGAAAAAATTGTATTTTACGTATATCAAGATTTCGACCCCGAAAAAATTATATCAAGATTTCGACCCCGAAAAAATTTAATTTTACGTATATCAAGATTTTGACCCCGAAAAAATTATATCAAGATTTCGACCCCGAAAAAATTGTATTTTACGTATATCAAGATTTCGACCCCGAAAAAATTGTATTTTACGTATATCAAGATTTCGACCCCGAAAAAATTGTATTTTACGTATATCAAGATTTCGACCCCGAAAAAATTATATCAAGATTTCGACCCCGAAAAAATTGTATTTTACTTATATCAAGATTTCGACCCCGAAAAAATTATATCAAGATTTCGACCCCGAAAAAATTGTATTTTACGTATATCAAGATTTCGACCCCGAAAAAATTATATCAAGATTTCGACCCCGAAAAAATTGTATTTTACGTATATCAAGATTTCGACCCCGAAAAAATTGTATTTTACGTATATCAAGATTTCGACCCCGAAAAAATTATATCAAGATTTCGACCCCGAAAAAATTGTATTTTACGTATATCAAGATTTCGACCCCGAAAAAATTGTATTTTACGTATATCAAGATTTCGACCCCGAAAAAATTATATCAAGATTTCGACCCCGAAAAAATTTAATTTTACGTATATCAAGATTTCGACCCCGAAAAAATTATATCAAGATTTCGACCCCGAAAAAATTGTATTTTACGTATATCATGATTTCGACCCCGAAAAAATTATATCAAGATTTCGACCCCGAAAAAATTGTATTTTACGTATATCAAGATTTCGACCCCGAAAAAATTGTATTTTACGTATATCAAGATTTCGACCCCGAAAAAATTGTATTTTACGTATATCAAGATTTCGACCCCGAAAAAATTATATCAAGATTTCGACCCCGAAAAAATTATATCAAGATTTCGACCCCGAAAAAATTGTATTTTACGTATATCAAGATTTCGACCCCGAAAAAATTGTATTTTACGTATATCAAGATTTCGACCCCGAAAAAATTATATCAAGATTTCGACCCCGAAAAAATTGTATTTTACGTATATCAAGATTTCGACCCCGAAAAAATTATATCAAGATTTCGACCCCGAAAAAATTGTATTTTACGTATATGAAGATTTCGACCCCGAAAAAATTGTATTTTACGTATATCAAGATTTCGACCCCGAAAAAATTATATCAAGATTTCGACCCCGAAAAAATTGTATTTTACGTATATCAAGATTTCGACCCCGAAAAAATTGTATTTTACGTATATCAAGATTTCGACCCCGAAAAAATTGTATTTTACGTATATCAAGATTTCGACCCCGAAAAAATTATATCAAGATTTCGACCCCGAAAAAATTGTATTTTACGTATATCAAGATTTCGACCCCGAAAAAATTGTATTTTACGTATATCAAGATTTCGACCCCGAAAAAATTATATCAAGATTTCGACCCCGAAAAAATTTAATTTTACGTATATCAAGATTTCGACCCCGAAAAAATTATATCAAGATTTCGACCCCGAAAAAATTGTATTTTACGTATATCAAGATTTCGACCCCGAAAAAATTGTATTTTACGTATTTCAAGATTTCGACCCCGAAAAAATTATATCAAGATTTCGACCCCGAAAAAATTGTATTTTACGTATATCAAGATTTCGACCCCGAAAAAATTGTATTTTACGTATATCAAGATTTCGACCCCGAAAAAATTATATCAAGATTTCGACCCCGAAAAAATTGTATTTTACGTATATCAAGATTTCGACCCCGAAAAAATTATATCAAGATTTCGACCCCGAAAAAATTTAATTTTACGTATATCAAGATTTCGACCCCGAAAAAATTATATCAAGATTTCGACCCCGAAAAAATTTAATTTTTAATAAATCGAGATTTCTACCCCGAAAAAATTATATCAAGATTTCGACCCCGAAAAAATTGTATTTTACGTATATCAAGATTTCGACCCCGAAAAAATTGTATTTTACGTATATCAAGATTTCGACCCCGAAAAAATTGTATTTTACGTATATCAAGATTTCGACCCCGAAAAAATTGTATTTTACGTATATCAAGATTTCGACCCCGAAAAAATTATATCAAGATTTCGACCCCGAAAAAATTGTATTTTACGTATATCAAGATTTCGACCCCGAAAAAATTGTATTTTACGTATATCAAGATTTCGACCCCGAAAAAATTGTATTTTACGTATATCAAGATTTCGACCCCGAAAAAATTATATCAAGATTTCGACCCCGAAAAAATTGTATTTTACGTATATCAAGATTTCGACCCCGAAAAAATTATATCAAGATTTCGACCCCGAAAAAATTGTATTTTACGTATATCAAGATTTCGACCCCGAAAAAATTGTATTTTACGTATATCAAGATTTCGACCCCGAAAAAATTATATCAAGATTTCGACCCCGAAAAAATTTAATTTTACGTATATCAAGATTTTGACCCCGAAAAAATTATATCAAGATTTCGACCCCGAAAAAATTGTATTTTACGTATATCAAGATTTCGACCCCGAAAAAATTGTATTTTACGTATATCAAGATTTCGACCCCGAAAAAATTGTATTTTACGTATATCAAGATTTCGACCCCGAAAAAATTATATCAAGATTTCGACCCCGAAAAAATTGTATTTTACGTATATCAAGATTTCGACCCCGAAAAAATTATATCAAGATTTCGACCCCGAAAAAATTGTATTTTACGTATATCAAGATTTCGACCCCGAAAAAATTATATCAAGATTTCGACCCCGAAAAAATTGTATTTTACGTATATCAAGATTTCGACCCCGAAAAAATTGTATTTTACGTATATCAAGATTTCGACCCCGAAAAAATTATATCAAGATTTCGACCCCGAAAAAATTGTATTTTACGTATATCAAGATTTCGACCCCGAAAAAATTGTATTTTACGTATATCAAGATTTCGACCCCGAAAAAATTATATCAAGATTTCGACCCCGAAAAAATTATATCAAGATTTCGACCCCGAAAAAATTGTATTTTACGTATATCATGATTTCGACCCCGAAAAAATTATATCAAGATTTCGACCCCGAAAAAATTGTATTTTACGTATATCAAGATTTCGACCCCGAAAAAATTGTATTTTACGTATATCAAGATTTCGACCCCGAAAAAATTGTATTTTACGTATATCAAGATTTCGACCCCGAAAAAATTATATCAAGATTTCGACCCCGAAAAAATTATATCAAGATTTCGACCCCGAAAAAATTGTATTTTACGTATATCAAGATTTCGACCCCGAAAAAATTGTATTTTACGTATATCAAGATTTCGACCCCGAAAAAATTATATCAAGATTTCGACCCCGAAAAAATTGTATTTTACGTATATCAAGATTTCGACCCCGAAAAAATTATATCAAGATTTCGACCCCGAAAAAATTGTATTTTACGTATATGAAGATTTCGACCCCGAAAAAATTGTATTTTACGTATATCAAGATTTCGACCCCGAAAAAATTATATCAAGATTTCGACCCCGAAAAAATTGTATTTTACGTATATCAAGATTTCGACCCCGAAAAAATTGTATTTTACGTATATCAAGATTTCGACCCCGAAAAAATTGTATTTTACGTATATCAAGATTTCGACCCCGAAAAAATTATATCAAGATTTCGACCCCGAAAAAATTGTATTTTACGTATATCAAGATTTCGACCCCGAAAAAATTGTATTTTACGTATATCAAGATTTCGACCCCGAAAAAATTATATCAAGATTTCGACCCCGAAAAAATTTAATTTTACGTATATCAAGATTTCGACCCCGAAAAAATTATATCAAGATTTCGACCCCGAAAAAATTGTATTTTACGTATTTCAAGATTTCGACCCCGAAAAAATTATATCAAGATTTCGACCCCGAAAAAATTTAATTTTACGTATATCAAGATTTCGACCCCGAAAAAATTATATCAAGATTTCGACCCCGAAAAAATTGTATTTTACGTATTTCAAGATTTCGACCCCGAAAAAATTATATCAAGATTTCGACCCCGAAAAAATTGTATTTTACGTATATCAAGATTTCGACCCCGAAAAAATTGTATTTTACGTATATCAAGATTTCGACCCCGAAAAAATTATATCAAGATTTCGACCCCGAAAAAATTGTATTTTACGTATATCAAGATTTCGACCCCGAAAAAATTATATCAAGATTTCGACCCCGAAAAAATTGTATTTTACGTATATCAAGATTTCGACCCCGAAAAAATTGTATTTTACGTATATCAAGATTTCGACCCCGAAAAAATTATATCAAGATTTCGACCCCGAAAAAATTGTATTTTACGTATATCAAGATTTCGACCCCGAAAAAATTATATCAAGATTTCGACCCCGAAAAAATTGTATTTTACGTATATCAAGATTTCGACCCCGAAAAAATTATATCAAGATTTCGACCCCGAAAAAATTGTATTTTACGTATATCAAGATTTCGACCCCGAAAAAATTGTATTTTACGTATATCAAGATTTCGACCCCGAAAAAATTATATCAAGATTTCGACCCCGAAAAAATTGTATTTTACGTATATCAAGATTTCGACCCCGAAAAAATTGTATTTTACGTATATCAAGATTTCGACCCCGAAAAAATTATATCAAGATTTCGACCCCGAAAAAATTATATCAAGATTTCGACCCCGAAAAAATTGTATTTTACGTATATCATGATTTCGACCCCGAAAAAATTATATCAAGATTTCGACCCCGAAAAAATTGTATTTTACGTATATCAAGATTTCGACCCCGAAAAAATTGTATTTTACGTATATCAAGATTTCGACCCCGAAAAAATTGTATTTTACGTATATCAAGATTTCGACCCCGAAAAAATTATATCAAGATTTCGACCCCGAAAAAATTATATCAAGATTTCGACCCCGAAAAAATTGTATTTTACGTATATCAAGATTTCGACCCCGAAAAAATTGTATTTTACGTATATCAAGATTTCGACCCCGAAAAAATTATATCAAGATTTCGACCCCGAAAAAATTGTATTTTACGTATATCAAGATTTCGACCCCGAAAAAATTATATCAAGATTTCGACCCCGAAAAAATTGTATTTTACGTATATGAAGATTTCGACCCCGAAAAAATTGTATTTTACGTATATCAAGATTTCGACCCCGAAAAAATTATATCAAGATTTCGACCCCGAAAAAATTGTATTTTACGTATATCAAGATTTCGACCCCGAAAAAATTGTATTTTACGTATATCAAGATTTCGACCCCGAAAAAATTGTATTTTACGTATATCAAGATTTCGACCCCGAAAAAATTATATCAAGATTTCGACCCCGAAAAAATTGTATTTTACGTATATCAAGATTTCGACCCCGAAAAAATTGTATTTTACGTATATCAAGATTTCGACCCCGAAAAAATTATATCAAGATTTCGACCCCGAAAAAATTTAATTTTACGTATATCAAGATTTCGACCCCGAAAAAATTATATCAAGATTTCGACCCCGAAAAAATTGTATTTTACGTATTTCAAGATTTCGACCCCGAAAAAATTATATCAAGATTTCGACCCCGAAAAAATTTAATTTTACGTATATCAAGATTTCGACCCCGAAAAAATTATATCAAGATTTCGACCCCGAAAAAATTGTATTTTACGTATTTCAAGATTTCGACCCCGAAAAAATTATATCAAGATTTCGACCCCGAAAAAATTGTATTTTACGTATATCAAGATTTCGACCCCGAAAAAATTGTATTTTACGTATATCAAGATTTCGACCCCGAAAAAATTATATCAAGATTTCGACCCCGAAAAAATTGTATTTTACGTATATCAAGATTTCGACCCCGAAAAAATTATATCAAGATTTCGACCCCGAAAAAATTGTATTTTACGTATATCAAGATTTCGACCCCGAAAAAATTGTATTTTACGTATATCAAGATTTCGACCCCGAAAAAATTATATCAAGATTTCGACCCCGAAAAAATTGTATTTTATGTATATCAAGATTTCGACCCCGAAAAAATTGTATTTTACGTATATCAAGATTTCGACCCCGAAAAAATTATATCAAGATTTCGACCCCGAAAAAATTTAATTTTACGTATATCAAGATTTCGACCCCGAAAAAATTATATCAAGATTTCGACCCCGAAAAAATTGTATTTTACGTATATCAAGATTTCGACCCCGAAAAAATTATATCAAGATTTCGACCCCGAAAAAATTGTATTTTACGTATATCAAGATTTCGACCCCGAAAAAATTATATCAAGATTTCGACCCCGAAAAAATTGTATTTTACGTATATCAAGATTTCGACCCCGAAAAAATTGTATTTTACGTATATCAAGATTTGGACCCCGAAAAAATTATATCAAGATTTCGACCCCGAAAAAATTTAATTTTACGTATATCAAGATTTCGACCCCGAAAAAATTATATCAAGATTTCGACCCCGAAAAAATTGTATTTTACGTATATCAAGATTTCGACCCCGAAAAAATTATATCAAGATTTCGACCCCGAAAAAATTGTATTTTACGTATATCAAGATTTCGACCCCGAAAAAATTATATCAAGATTTCGACCCCGAAAAAATTTAATTTTACGTATATCAAGATTTCGACCCCGAAAAAATTATATCAAGATTTCGACCCCGAAAAAATTTAATTTTTAATAAATCGAGATTTCTACCCCGAAAAAATTATATCAAGATTTCGACCTAAAACACCAAAATTAACACCTAATTAGACATCGAAAAACATCCCCTCCCTAAAACACCTAAATTAATACCTAATTACACATCAAAACACACCCCCTACGTAGAGCACCACATTTAACACCTAATTACACATCAAAACACACCCCCCATCCTAGACACCACATTTAACACCTAATTACACATCAAAACACACCCCCTACGTAGAGCACCACATTTAACACCTAATTACACATCAAAACACACCCCCCATCCTAGACACCACATTTAACACCTAATTAGACATCGAAAAACATCCCCTCCCTAAAACACCTAAATTAATACCTAATTACACATCAAAACACACCCCCTACGTAGAGCACCACCTTTAACACCTAATTACACATCAAAACACACCCCCCATCCTAGACACCACATTTAACACCTAATTACACATCAAAACACACCCCCTACGTAGAGCACCACATTTAACACCTAATTACACATCAAAACACACCCCCCATCCTAGACACCACATTTAACACCTAATTAGACATCAAAACACACCCCCTACGTAGAGCACCACATTTAACACCTAATTACACATCAAAACACACCCCCCATCCTAGACACCACATTTAACACCTAATTACACATCAAAACACACCCCCCATCCTAGACACCACATTTAACACCTAATTAGACATCGAAAAACATCCCCTCCCTAAAACACCTAAATTAATACCTAATTACACATCAAAACACACCCCCTACGTAGAGCACCACCTTTAACACCTAATTACACATCAAAACACACCCCCCATCCTAGACACCACATTTAACACCTAATTAGACATCGAAAAACATCCCCTCCCTAAAACACCTAAATTAATACCTAATTACACATCAAAACACACCCCCCATCCTAGACACCACATTTAACACCTAATTAGACATCAAAACACACCCCCTACGTAGAGCACCACATTTAACACCTAATTACACATCAAAACACACCCCCCATCCTAGACACCACATTTAACACCTAATTAGACATCGAAACACACCCCCTACGTAGAGCACCACATTTAACACCTAATTACACATCAAAACACACCCCCCATCCTAGACACCACATTTAACACCTAATTAGACATCGAAAAACAGCCCCTCCCTAAAACACCTAAATTAATACCTAATTACACATCAAAACACACCCCCTACGTAGAGCACCACATTTAACACCTAATTACACATCAAAACACACCCCCCATCCTAGACACCACATTTAACACCTAATTACACGTCAAAACACACCCCCTACGTAGAGCACCACATTTAACACCTAATTACACATCAAAACACACCCCCCATCCTAGACACCACATTTAACACCTAATTAGACATCGAAAAACATCCCCTCCCTAAAACACCTAAATTAATACCTAATTACACATCAAAACACACCCCCTACGTAGAGCACCACATTTAACACCTAATTACACATCAAAACACACCCCCCATCCTAGACACCACATTTAACACCTAATTAGACATCGAAACACACCCCCTACGTAGAGCACCACATTTAACACCTAATTACACATCAAAACACACCCCCCATCCTAGACACCACATTTAACACCTAATTACACGTCAAAACACACCCCCTACGTAGAGCACCACATTTAACACCTAATTACACATCAAAACACACCCCCCATCCTAGACACCACATTTAACACCTAATTAGACATCGAAAAACATCCCCTCCCTAAAACACCTAAATTAATACCTAATTACACATCAAAACACACCCCCTACGTAGAGCACCACATTTAACACCTAATTACACATCAAAACACACCCCCCATCCTAGACACCACATTTAACACCTAATTACACGTCAAAACACACCCCCTACGTAGAGCACCACATTTAACACCTAATTACACATCAAAACACACCCCCCATCCTAGACACCACATTTAACACCTAATTAGACATCGAAAAACATCCCCTCCCTAAAACACCTAAATTAATACCTAATTACACATCAAAACACACCCCCTACGTAGAGCACCACATTTAACACCTAATTACACATCAAAACACACCCCCCATCCTAGACACCACATTTAACACCTAATTAGACATCGAAAAACATCCCCTCCCTAAAACACCTAAATTAATACCTAATTACACATCAAAACACACCCCCTACGTAGAGCACCACATTTAACACCTAATTACACATCAAAACACACCCCCCATCCTAGACACCACATTTAACACCTAATTACACGTCAAAACACACCCCCTACGTAGAGCACCACATTTAACACCTAATTACACATCAAAACACACCCCCCATCCTAGACACCACATTTAACACCTAATTAGACATCGAAAAACATCCCCTCCCTAAAACACCTAAATTAATACCTAATTACACATCAAAACACACCCCCAACGTAGAGCACCACATTTAACACCTAATTACACATCAAAACACACCCCCCATCCTAGACACCACATTTAACACCTAATTACACGTCAAAACACACCCCCTACGTAGAGCACCACATTTAACACCTAATTACACATCAAAACACACCCCCCATCCTAGACACCACATTTAACACCTAATTAGACATCGAAAAACATCCCCTCCCTAAAACACCTAAATTAATACCTAATTACACATCAAAACACACCCCCTACGTAGAGCACCACATTTAACACCTAATTAAACATCAAAAACCATCCCCCACCTAAAACAGTAAAATTAACACCTAATTAAACATCAAAAACCATCCCCTTCCTAAAACAGTAAAATTAACACCTAATTAAACATCAAAACACACCCCCCATCCTAGACACCACATTTAACACCTAATTACACATCAAAACACACCCCCTACGTAGAGCACCACATTTAACACCTAATTACACATCAAAACACACCCCCCATCCTAGACACCACATTTAACACCTAATTACACATCAAAACACACCCCCTACGTAGAGCACCACATTTAACACCTAATTACACATCAAAACACACCCCCCATCCTAGACACCACATTTAACACCTAATTAGACATCGAAACACACCCCCTACGTAGAGCACCACATTTAACACCTAATTACACATCAAAACACACCCCCCATCCTAGACACCACATTTAACACCTAATTAAACATCGAAAAACATCCCCTCCCTAAAACACCTAAATTAATACCTAATTACACATCAAAACACACCCCCTACGTAGAGCACCACATTTAACACCTAATTACACATCAAAAACCATCCCCTACGTAGAGCACCACATTTAACACCTAATTAGACATCGAAAAACATCCCCTCCCTAAAACACCTAAATTAATACCTAATTACACATCAAAACACACCCCCTACGTAGAGCACCACATTTAACACCTAATTACACATCAAAACACACCCCCTACGTAGAGCACCACATTTAACACCTAATTACACATCAAAACACACCCCCCATCCTAGACACCACATTTAACACCTAATTACACATCAAAACACACCCCCTACGTAGAGCACCACATTTAACACCTAATTACACATCAAAACACACCCCCTACGTAGAGCACCACATTTAACACCTAATTACACATCAAAACACACCCCCCATCCTAGACACCACATTTAACACCTAATTAGACATCGAAAAACATCCCCCATCCTAGACACCACATTTAACACCTAATTACACATCAAAACACACCCCCATCCTAGACACCACATTTAACACCTAATTACACATCAAAACACACCCCCTACGTAGAGCACCACATTTAACACCTAATTACACATCAAAACACACCCCCCATCCTAGACACCACATTTAACACCTAATTAGACATCGAAAAACATCCCCCATCCTAGACACCACATTTAACACCTAATTACACATCAAAACACACCCCCATCCTAGACACCACATTTAACACCTAATTACACATCAAAACACACCCCCTACGTAGAGCACCACATTTAACACCTAATTACACATCAAAACACACCCCCCATCCTAGACACCACATTTAACACCTAATTAGACATCGAAAAACATCCCCTCCCTAAAACACCTAAATTAATACCTAATTACACATCAAAACACACCCCCTACGTAGAGCACCACATTTAACACCTAATTACACATCAAAACACACCCCCCATCCTAGACACCACATTTAACACCTAATTAGACATCGAAAAACATCCCCTCCCTAAAACACCTAAATTAATACCTAATTACACATCAAAACACACCCCCTACGTAGAGCACCACATTTAACACCTAATTACACATCAAAACACACCCCCCATCCTAGACACCACATTTAACACCTAATTAGACATCGAAAAACATCCCCTCCCTAAAACACCTAAATTAATACCTAATTACACATCAAAACACACCCCCTACGTAGAGCACCACATTTAACACCTAATTACACATCAAAACACACCCCCCATCCTAGACACCACATTTAACACCTAATTACACGTCAAAACACACCCCCTACGTAGAGCACCACATTTAACACCTAATTACACATCAAAACACACCCCCCATCCTAGACACCACATTTAACACCTAATTAGACATCGAAAAACATCCCCTCCCTAAAACACCTAAATTAATACCTAATTACACATCAAAACACACCCCCTACGTAGAGCACCACATTTAACACCTAATTACACATCAAAACACACCCCCCATCCTAGACACCACATTTAACACCTAATTACACATCAAAACACACCCCCTACGTAGAGCACCACATTTAACACCTAATTACACACCAAAACACACCCCCCATCCTAGACACCACATTTAACACCTAATTAGACATCGAAAAACATCCCCTCCCTAAAACACCTAAATTAATACCTAATTACACATCAAAACACACCCCCTACGTAGAGCACCACATTTAACACCTAATTACACATCAAAACACACCCCCTACGTAGAGCACCACATTTAACACCTAATTACACATCAAAACACACCCCCTACGTAGAGCACCACATTTAACACCTAATTACACATCAAAACACACCCCCCATCCTAGACACCACATTTAACACCTAATTAGACATCGAAAAACATCCCCTCCCTAAAACACCTAAATTAATACCTAATTACACATCAAAACACACCCCCTACGTAGAGCACCACATTTAACACCTAATTACACATCAAAACACACCCCCCATCCTAGACACCACATTTAACACCTAATTAGACATCGAAAAACATCCCCTCCCTAAAACACCTAAATTAATACCTAATTACACATCAAAACACACCCCCTACGTAGAGCACCACATTTAACACCTAATTACACATCAAAACACACCCCCCATCCTAGACACCACATTTAACACCTAATTAGACATCGAAAAACATCCCCTCCCTAAAACACCTAAATTAATACCTAATTACACATCAAAACACACCCCCAACGTAGAGCACCACATTTAACACCTAATTACACATCAAAACACACCCCCCATCCTAGACACCACATTTAACACCTAATTACACGTCAAAACACACCCCCTACGTAGAGCACCACATTTAACACCTAATTACACATCAAAACACACCCCCCATCCTAGACACCACATTTAACACCTAATTAGACATCGAAAAACAGCCCCTCCCTAAAACACCTAAATTAATACCTAATTACACATCAAAACACACCCCCTACGTAGAGCACCACATTTAACACCTAATTACACATCAAAACACACCCCCTACGTAGAGCACCACATTTAACACCTAATTACACACCAAAACACACCCCCCATCCTAGACACCACATTTAACACCTAATTAGACATCGAAAAACATCCCCTCCCTAAAACACCTAAATTAATACCTAATTACACATCAAAACACACCCCCTACGTAGAGCACCACATTTAACACCTAATTACACATCAAAACACACCCCCCATCCTAGACACCACATTTAACACCTAATTAGACATCGAAAAACATCCCCTCCCTAAAACACCTAAATTAATACCTAATTACACATCAAAACACACCCCCAACGTAGAGCACCACATTTAACACCTAATTACACATCAAAACACACCCCCCATCCTAGACACCACATTTAACACCTAATTACACGTCAAAACACACCCCCTACGTAGAGCACCACATTTAACACCTAATTACACATCAAAACACACCCCCCATCCTAGACACCACATTTAACACCTAATTAGACATCGAAAAACATCCCCTCCCTAAAACACCTAAATTAATACCTAATTACACATCAAAACACACCCCCTACGTAGAGCACCACATTTAACACCTAATTACACATCAAAACACACCCCCCATCCTAGACACCACATTTAACACCTAATTACACATCAAAACACACCCCCTACGTAGAGCACCACATTTAACACCTAATTACACATCAAAACACACCCCCCATCCTAGACACCACATTTAACACCTAATTAGACATCGAAAAACATCCCCTCCCTAAAACACCTAAATTAATACCTAATTACACATCAAAACACACCCCCTACGTAGAGCACCACATTTAACACCTAATTACACATCAAAACACACCCCCCATCCTAGACACCACATTTAACACCTAATTAGACATCGAAAAACATCCCCTCCCTAAAACACCTAAATTAATACCTAATTACACATCAAAACACACCCCCTACGTAGAGCACCACATTTAACACCTAATTACACATCAAAACACACCCCCCATCCTAGACACCACATTTAACACCTAATTAGACATCGAAAAACATCCCCTCCCTAAAACACCTAAATTAATACCTAATTACACATCAAAACACACCCCCTACGTAGAGCACCACATTTAACACCTAATTACACATCAAAACACACCCCCCATCCTAGACACCACATTTAACACCTAATTAGACATCGAAAAACATCCCCTCCCTAAAACACCTAAATTAATACCTAATTACACATCAAAACACACCCCCAACGTAGAGCACCACATTTAACACCTAATTACACATCAAAACACACCCCCCATCCTAGACACCACATTTAACACCTAATTAGACATCGAAAAACATCCCCTCCCTAAAACACCTAAATTAATACCTAATTACACATCAAAACACACCCCCTACGTAGAGCACCACATTTAACACCTAATTACACATCAAAACACACCCCCCATCCTAGACACCACATTTAACACCTAATTAGACATCGAAAAACATCCCCTCCCTAAAACACCTAAATTAATACCTAATTACACATCAAAACACACCCCCTACGTAGAGCACCACATTTAACACCTAATTACACATCAAAACACACCCCCCATCCTAGACACCACATTTAACACCTAATTACACATCAAAACACACCCCCTACGTAGAGCACCACATTTAACACCTAATTACACACCAAAACACACCCCCCATCCTAGACACCACATTTAACACCTAATTAGACATCAAAACACACCCCCTACGTAGAGCACCACATTTAACACCTAATTACACATCAAAACACACCCCCCATCCTAGACACCACATTTAACACCTAATTACACATCAAAAACCATCCCCTTCCTAAAACAGTAAAATTAACACCTAATTACACATCAAAACACACCCCCCATCCTAGACACCACATTTAACACCTAATTACACATCAAAACACACCCCCTACGTAGAGCACCACATTTAACACCTAATTACACATCAAAACACACCCCCCATCCTAGACACCACATTTAACACCTAATTAGACATCGAAAAACATCCCCTCCCTAAAACACCTAAATTAATACCTAATTACACATCAAAACACACCCCCTACGTAGAGCACCACATTTAACACCTAATTACACACCAAAACACACCCCCCATCCTAGACACCACATTTAACACCTAATTAGACATCGAAAAACATCCCCTCCCTAAAACACCTAAATTAATACCTAATTACACATCAAAAACCATCCCCTTCCTAAAACAGTAAAATTAACACCTAATTAAACATCAAAAACCATCCCCCACCTAAAACAGTAAAATTAACACCTAATTAAACATCAAAAACCATCCCCTTCCTAAAACAGTAAAATTAACACCTAATTAAACATCAAAAACCATCCCCTTCCTAAAACAGTAAAATTAACACCTAATTACACATCAAAACACACCCCCCATCCTAGACACCACATTTAACACCTAATTACACATCAAAACACACCCCCTACGTAGAGCACCACATTTAACACCTAATTACACATCAAAACACACCCCCCATCCTAGACACCACATTTAACACCTAATTAGACATCGAAAAACATCCCCTCCCTAAAACACCTAAATTAATACCTAATTACACATCAAAACACACCCCCTACGTAGAGCACCACATTTAACACCTAATTACACACCAAAACACACCCCCCATCCTAGACACCACATTTAACACCTAATTAGACATCGAAAAACATCCCCTCCCTAAAACACCTAAATTAATACCTAATTACACATCAAAACACACCCCCTACGTAGAGCACCACATTTAACACCTAATTACACATCAAAACACACCCCCTACGTAGAGCACCACATTTAACACCTAATTACACATCAAAACACACCCCCCATCCTAGACACCACATTTAACACCTAATTAGACATCGAAAAACATCCCTTCCCTAAAACACCTAAATTAATACCTAATTACACATCGAAAAACATCCCCTCCCTAAAACACCTAAATTAATACCTAATTACACATCAAAACACACCCCCTACGTAGAGCACCACATTTAACACCTAATTAGACATCGAAACACACCCCCCATCCTAGACACCACATTTAACACCTAATTAGACATCGAAAAACATCCCCTCCCTAAAACACCTAAATTAATACCTAATTACACATCAAAAACCATCCCCTTCCTAAAACAGTAAAATTAACACCTAATTAAACATCAAAAACCATCCCCCACCTAAAACAGTAAAATTAACACCTAATTAAACATCAAAAACCATCCCCTTCCTAAAACAGTAAAATTAACACCTAATTAAACATCAAAAACCATCCCCCACCTAAAACAGTAAAATTAACACCTAATTAAACATCAAAAACCATCCCCTTCCTAAAACAGTAAAATTAACACCTAATTAAACATCAAAAACCATCCCCTTCCTAAAACAGTAAAATTAACACCTAATTAAACATCAAAAACCATCCCCTTCCTAAAACAGTAAAATTAACACCTAATTAAACATCAAAAACCATCCCCTTCCTAAAACAGTAAAATTAACACCTAATTAAACATCAAAAACCATCCCCTTCCTAAAACAGTAAAATTAACACCTAATTAAACATCAAAAACCATCCCCTTCCTAAAACAGTAAAACTAACACCTAATTAAACATCAAAAACCATCCCCTTCCTAAAACAGTAAAACTAACACCTAATTAAACATCAAAAACCATCCCCTTCCTAAAACAGTAAAATTAACACCTAATTAAACATCAAAAACCATCCCCTTCCTAAAACAGTAAAATTAACACCTAATTAAACATCAAAAACCATCCCCTTCCTAAAACAGTAAAATTAACACCTAATTAAACATCAAAAACCATCCCCTTCCTAAAACAGTAAAATTAACACCTAATTAAACATCAAAAACCATCCCCTTCCTAAAACAGTAAAACTAACACCTAATTAAACATCAAAAACCATCCCCTTCCTAAAACAGTAAAATTAACACCTAATTAAACATCAAAAACCATCCCCCACCTAAAACAGCTAAATTAATACCTAATTACACATCAAAACACACCCCCTACGTAGAGCACCACATTTAACACCTAATTACACATCAAAACACACCCCCCATCCTAGACACCACATTTAACACCTAATTAGACATCGAAAAACATCCCCTCCCTAAAACACCTAAATTAATACCTAATTACACATCAAAACACACCCCCTACGTAGAGCACCACATTTAACACCTAATTACACATCAAAACACACCCCCCATCCTAGACACCACATTTAACACCTAATTACACGTCAAAACACACCCCCCATCCTAGACACCACATTTAACACCTAATTAGACATCGAAAAACATCCCCTCCCTAAAACACCTAAATTAATACCTAATTACACATCAAAACACACCCCCTACGTAGAGCACCACATTTAACACCTAATTACACACCAAAACACACCCCCCATCCTAGACACCACATTTAACACCTAATTAGACATCGAAAAACATCCCCTCCCTAAAACACCTAAATTAATACCTAATTACACATCAAAACACACCCCCTACGTAGAGCACCACCTTTAACACCTAATTACACATCAAAACACACCCCCCATCCTAGACACCACATTTAACACCTAATTAGACATCGAAAAACATCCCCCATCCTAGACACCACATTTAACACCTAATTACACATCAAAAAACATCCCCTCCCTAAAACACCTAAATTAATACCTAATTACACATCAAAACACACCCCCTACGTAGAGCACCACATTTAACACCTAATTACACATCAAAACACACCCCCCATCCTAGACACCACATTTAACACCTAATTAGACATCGAAAAACATCCCCTCCCTAAAACACCTAAATTAATACCTAATTACACATCAAAACACACCCCCTACGTAGAGCACCACATTTAACACCTAATTACACATCAAAACACACCCCCCATCCTAGACACCACATTTAACACCTAATTACACGTCAAAACACACCCCCTACGTAGAGCACCACATTTAACACCTAATTACACATCAAAACACACCCCCCATCCTAGACACCACATTTAACACCTAATTACACATCAAAACACACCCCCCATCCTAGACACCACATTTAACACCTAATTACACATCAAAACACACCCCCTACGTAGAGCACCACATTTAACACCTAATTACACATCAAAAACCATCCCCTTCCTAAAACAGTAAAATTAACACCTAATTACACATCAAAACACACCCCCCATCCTAGACACCACATTTAACACCTAATTACACATCAAAACACACCCCCTACGTAGAGCACCACATTTAACACCTAATTACACATCAAAACACACCCCCCATCCTAGACACCACATTTAACACCTAATTACACATCAAAACACACCCCCCATCCTAGACACCACATTTAACACCTAATTAGACATCGAAAAACATCCCCTCCCTAAAACACCTAAATTAATACCTAATTACACATCAAAACACACCCCCTACGTAGAGCACCACATTTAACACCTAATTACACATCAAAACACACCCCCCATCCTAGACACCACATTTAACACCTAATTACACGTCAAAACACACCCCCTACGTAGAGCACCACATTTAACACCTAATTACACATCAAAACACACCCCCCATCCTAGACACCACATTTAACACCTAATTACACATCAAAACACACCCCCCATCCTAGACACCACATTTAACACCTAATTACACATCAAAACACACCCCCCATCCTAGACACCACATTTAACACCTAATTAGACATCGAAAAACATCCCCTCCCTAAAACACCTAAATTAATACCTAATTACACATCAAAACACACCCCCTACGTAGAGCACCACATTTAACACCTAATTACACATCAAAACACACCCCCCATCCTAGACACCACATTTAACACCTAATTACACGTCAAAACACACCCCCTACGTAGAGCACCACATTTAACACCTAATTACACATCAAAACACACCCCCCATCCTAGACACCACATTTAACACCTAATTAGACATCGAAAAACATCCCCTCCCTAAAACACCTAAATTAATACCTAATTACACATCAAAACACACCCCCAACGTAGAGCACCACATTTAACACCTAATTACACATCAAAACACACCCCCCATCCTAGACACCACATTTAACACCTAATTACACGTCAAAACACACCCCCTACGTAGAGCACCACATTTAACACCTAATTACACATCAAAACACACCCCCCATCCTAGACACCACATTTAACACCTAATTAGACATCGAAAAACATCCCCTCCCTAAAACACCTAAATTAATACCTAATTACACATCAAAACACACCCCCTACGTAGAGCACCACATTTAACACCTAATTACACACCAAAACACACCCCCCATCCTAGACACCACATTTAACACCTAATTACACATCAAAACACACCCCCTACGTAGAGCACCACATTTAACACCTAATTACACATCAAAACACACCCCCCATCCTAGACACCACATTTAACACCTAATTAGACATCGAAAAACATCCCCTCCCTAAAACACCTAAATTAATACCTAATTACACATCAAAACACACCCCCTACGTAGAGCACCACATTTAACACCTAATTACACATCAAAACACACCCCCCATCCTAGACACCACATTTAACACCTAATTAGACATCGAAAAACATCCCCTCCCTAAAACACCTAAATTAATACCTAATTACACATCAAAACACACCCCCTACGTAGAGCACCACATTTAACACCTAATTACACATCAAAACACACCCCCCATCCTAGACACCACATTTAACACCTAATTAGACATCGAAAAACATCCCCTCCCTAAAACACCTAAATTAATACCTAATTACACATCAAAACACACCCCCAACGTAGAGCACCACATTTAACACCTAATTACACATCAAAACACACCCCCCATCCTAGACACCACATTTAACACCTAATTACACGTCAAAACACACCCCCTACGTAGAGCACCACATTTAACACCTAATTACACATCAAAACACACCCCCCATCCTAGACACCACATTTAACACCTAATTAGACATCGAAAAACAGCCCCTCCCTAAAACACCTAAATTAATACCTAATTACACATCAAAACACACCCCCTACGTAGAGCACCACATTTAACACCTAATTACACATCAAAACACACCCCCTACGTAGAGCACCACATTTAACACCTAATTACACACCAAAACACACCCCCCATCCTAGACACCACATTTAACACCTAATTAGACATCGAAAAACATCCCCTCCCTAAAACACCTAAATTAATACCTAATTACACATCAAAACACACCCCCTACGTAGAGCACCACATTTAACACCTAATTACACATCAAAACACACCCCCCATCCTAGACACCACATTTAACACCTAATTAGACATCGAAAAACATCCCCTCCCTAAAACACCTAAATTAATACCTAATTACACATCAAAACACACCCCCAACGTAGAGCACCACATTTAACACCTAATTACACATCAAAACACACCCCCCATCCTAGACACCACATTTAACACCTAATTACACGTCAAAACACACCCCCTACGTAGAGCACCACATTTAACACCTAATTAGACATCGAAAAACATCCCCTCCCTAAAACACCTAAATTAATACCTAATTACACATCAAAACACACCCCCTACGTAGAGCACCACATTTAACACCTAATTACACACCAAAACACACCCCCCATCCTAGACACCACATTTAACACCTAATTACACATCAAAACACACCCCCCATCCTAGACACCACATTTAACACCTAATTACACATCAAAACACACCCCCTACGTAGAGCACCACATTTAACACCTAATTACACATCAAAACACACCCCCCATCCTAGACACCACATTTAACACCTAATTAGACATCGAAAAACATCCCCTCCCTAAAACACCTAAATTAATACCTAATTACACATCAAAACACACCCCCTACGTAGAGCACCACATTTAACACCTAATTACACACCAAAACACACCCCCCATCCTAGACACCACATTTAACACCTAATTACACGTCAAAACACACCCCCTACGTAGAGCACCACATTTAACACCTAATTACACATCAAAACACACCCCCCATCCTAGACACCACATTTAACACCTAATTAGACATCGAAAAACATCCCCTCCCTAAAACACCTAAATTAATACCTAATTACACATCAAAACACACCCCCTACGTAGAGCACCACATTTAACACCTAATTACACATCAAAACACACCCCCCATCCTAGACACCACATTTAACACCTAATTACACGTCAAAACACACCCCCCATCCTAGACACCACATTTAACACCTAATTAGACATCGAAAAACATCCCCTACGTAGAGCACCACATTTAACACCTAATTACACATCAAAACACACCCCCTACGTAGAGCACCACATTTAACACCCAATTACACATCAAAACACACCCCCCATCCTAGACACCACATTTAACACCTAATTAGACATCGAAAAACATCCCCTCCCTAAAACACCTAAATTAATACCTAATTACACATCAAAACACACCCCCTACGTAGAGCACCACATTTAACACCTAATTACACATCAAAACACACCCCCCATCCTAGACACCACATTTAACACCTAATTACACATCGAAAAACATCCCCTCCCTAAAACACCTAAATTAATACCTAATTACACATCAAAACACACCCCCTACGTAGAGCACCACATTTAACACCCAATTACACATCAAAACACACCCCCCATCCTAGACACCACATTTAACACCTAATTAGACATCGAAAAACATCCCCTCCCTAAAACACCTAAATTAATACCTAATTACACATCAAAACACACCCCCAACGTAGAGCACCACATTTAACACCTAATTACACATCAAAACACACCCCCCATCCTAGACACCACATTTAACACCTAATTACACATCAAAACACACCCCCTACGTAGAGCACCACATTTAACACCTAATTACACATCAAAACACACCCCCCATCCTAGACACCACATTTAACACCTAATTAGACATCGAAAAACATCCCCTCCCTAAAACACCTAAATTAATACCTAATTACACATCAAAACACACCCCCAACGTAGAGCACCACATTTAACACCTAATTACACATCAAAACACACCCCCCATCCTAGACACCACATTTAACACCTAATTACACATCAAAACACACCCCCTACGTAGAGCACCACATTTAACACCTAATTACACATCAAAACACACCCCCCATCCTAGACACCACATTTAACACCTAATTAGACATCGAAAAACATCCCCTCCCTAAAACACCTAAATTAATACCTAATTACACATCAAAACACACGTAATGTCGTGGGGTCCGTGAGCTATTAAAATGAAACCAATTGGAGTTGATAGAGGACATTGTCCTACATAACATATCAAATTTTTCCGTGTATCTATCGAGCCGTTTTCGAGAAAATGCGTTTTTAAATTTGTTTTTATTATTATCTTGAAACCAATCAATTGTACATACCGCGCAAGGCAAGTTTTTGATTTATTTTTTTTTTTTGAACAATTTTGTCCTTTACCATTTTTTTCTATCTATAATACTTTTCGAGTTATTAAAGAAAAACGATAACATCATGAAAAGAAGATTTCGACCCCCGAAAAAATTATATCATATGTATTTCAAGATTTCGACCCCGAAAAATTTAATTTGTAATATATCAAGATTTCGACCCCGAAAATTTTTCATAAGACAAGTCCATCCACTTTTCGACCCCGAAAAAATTAAATCAAGATTTCGACCCCGAAAAAATTATATCAAGATTTCGACCCCGAAAAAATTGTATTTTACGTATATCAAGATTTCGACCCCGAAAAAATTATATCAAGATTTCGACCCCGAAAAAATTGTATTTTACGTATATCAAGATTTCGACCCCGAAAAAATTATATCAAGATTTCGACCCCGAAAAAATTGTATTTTACGTATATCAAGATTTCGACCCCGAAAAAATTATATCAAGATTTCGACCCCGAAAAAATTGTATTTTACGTATATCAAGATTTCGACCCCGAAAAAATTATATCAAGATTTCGACCCCGAAAAAAATTTAATTTTTAATATATCAAGATTTCGACCCCGAAAAAATTGTATTTTACGTATATCAAGATTTCGACCCCGAAAAATTTGTATTTTACGTATATCAAGATTTCGACCCCGAAAAAATTATATCAAGATTTCGACCCCGAAAAAATTGTATTTTACGTATATCAAGATTTCGACCCCGAAAAAATTATATCAAGATTTCGACCCCGAAAAAATTGTATTTTACGTATATCAAGATTTCGACCCCGAAAAAATTATATCAAGATTTCGACCCCGAAAAAATTGTATTTTACGTATATCAAGATTTTGACCCCGAAAAAATTATATCAAGATTTCGACCCCGAAAAAATTGTATTTTACGTATATCAAGATTTCGACCCCGAAAAAATTATATCAAGATTTCGACCCCGAAAAAATTGTATTTTACGTATATCAAGATTTCGACCCCGAAAAAATTATATCAAGATTTCGACCCCGAAAAAATTGTATTTTACGTATATCAAGATTTCGACCCCGAAAAAATTATATCAAGATTTCGACCCCGAAAAAAATTTAATTTTTAATATATCAAGATTTCGACCCCGAAAAAATTATATCAAGATTTCGACCCCGAAAAAATTGTATTTTACGTATATCAAGATTTCGACCCCGAAAAAATTGTATTTTACGTATATCAAGATTTCGACCCCGAAAAAATTATATCAAGATTTCGACCCCGAAAAAATTGTATTTTACGTATATCAAGATTTCGACCCCGAAAAAATTATATCAAGATTTCGACCCCGAAAAAATTGTATTTTACGTATATCAAGATTTCGACCCCGAAAAAATTATATCAAGATTTCGACCCCGAAAAAATTGTATTTTACGTATATCAAGATTTCGACCCCGAAAAAATTATATCAAGATTTCGACCCCGAAAAAATTGTATTTTACGTATATCAAGATTTCGACCCCGAAAAAATTGTATTTTACGTATATCAAGATTTCGACCCCGAAAAAATTATATCAAGATTTCGACCCCGAAAAAATTGTATTTTACGTATATCAAGATTTCGACCCCGAAAAAATTATATCAAGATTTCGACCCCGAAAAAATTGTATTTTACGTATATCAAGATTTCGACCCCGAAAAAATTATATCAAGATTTCGACCCCGAAAAAATTGTATTTTACGTATATCAAGATTTCGACCCCGAAAAAATTATATCAAGATTTCGACCCCGAAAAAAATTTAATTTTTAATATATCAAGATTTCGACCCCGAAAAAATTATATCAAGATTTCGACCCCGAAAAAATTGTATTTTACGTATATCAAGATTTCGACCCCGAAAAAATTGTATTTTACGTATATCAAGATTTCGACCCCGAAAAAATTATATCAAGATTTCGACCCCGAAAAAATTGTATTTTACGTATATCAAGATTTCGACCCCGAAAAAATTATATCAAGATTTCGACCCCGAAAAAATTGTATTTTACGTATATCAAGATTTCGACCCCGAAAAAATTGTATTTTACGTATATCAAGATTTCGACCCCGAAAAAATTATATCAAGATTTCGACCCCGAAAAAATTGTATTTTACGTATATCAAGATTTCGACCCCGAAAAAATTGTATTTTACGTATATCAAGATTTCGACCCCGAAAAAATTATATCAAGATTTCGACCCCGAAAAAAATTTAATTTTTAATATATCAAGATTTCGACCCCGAAAAAATTATATCAAGATTTCGACCCCGAAAAAATTGTATTTTACGTATATCAAGATTTCGACCCCGAAAAAATTATATCAAGATTTCGACCCCGAAAAAATTGTATTTTACGTATATCAAGATTTCGACCCCGAAAAAATTATATCAAGATTTCGACCCCGAAAAAATTGTATTTTACGTATATCAAGATTTCGACCCCGAAAAAATTATATCAAGATTTCGACCCCGAAAAAATTGTATTTTACGTATATCAAGATTTCGACCCCGAAAAAATTGTATTTTACGTATATCAAGATTTCGACCCCGAAAAAATTATATCAAGATTTCGACCCCGAAAAAATTTAATTTTACGTATATCAAGATTTCGACCCCGAAAAAATTATATCAAGATTTCGACCCCGAAAAAATTGTATTTTACGTATATCAAGATTTCGACCCCGAAAAAATTATATCAAGATTTCGACCCCGAAAAAATTGTATTTTACGTATATCAAGATTTCGACCCCGAAAAAATTGTATTTTACGTATATCAAGATTTCGACCCCGAAAAAATTATATCAAGATTTCGACCCCGAAAAAATTGTATTTTACGTATATCAAGATTTCGACCCCGAAAAAATTGTATTTTACGTATATCAAGATTTCGACCCCGAAAAAATTGCATTTTACGTATATCAAGATTTCGACCCCGAAAAAATTATATCAAGGTTTCGACCCCGAAAAAATTGTATTTTATGTATATCAAGATTTCGACCCCGAAAAAATTGTATTTTACGTATATCAAGATTTCGACCCCGAAAAAATTATATCAAGATTTCGACCCCGAAAAAATTTAATTTTACGTATATCAAGATTTCGACCCCGTAAAAATTATATCAAGATTTCGACCCCGAAAAAATTGTATTTTACGTATATCAAGATTTCGACCCCGAAAAAATTATATCAAGATTTCGACCCCGAAAAAATTGTATTTTACGTATATCAAGATTTCGACCCCGAAAAAATTGTATTTTACGTATATCAAGATTTCGACCCCGAAAAAATTATATCAAGATTTCGACCCCGAAAAAATTGTATTTTACGTATATCAAGATTTCGACCCCGAAAAAATTGTATTTTACGTATATCAAGATTTCGACCCCGAAAAAATTTAATTTTACGTATATCAAGATTTCGACCCCGAAAAAATTATATCAAGATTTCGACCCCGAAAAAATTGTATTTTACGTATATCAAGATTTCGACCCCGAAAAAATTATATCAAGATTTCGACCCCGAAAAAATTGTATTTTACGTATATCAAGATTTCGACCCCGAAAAAATTATATCAAGATTTCGACCCCGAAAAAATTATATCAAGATTTCGACCCCGAAAAAATTTAATTTTTAATAAATCGAGATTTCTACCCCGAAAAAATTATATCAAGATTTCGACCCCGAAAAAATTGTATTTTACGTATATCAAGATTTCGACCCCGAAAAAATTGTATTTTACGTATATCAAGATTTCGACCCCGAAAAAATTATATCAAGATTTCGACCCCGAAAAAATTGTATTTTACGTATATCAAGATTTCGACCCCGCAAAAATTATATCAAGATTTCGACCCCGAAAAAATTTAATTTTACGTATATCAAGATTTCGACCCCGAAAAAATTATATCAAGATTTCGACCCCGAAAAAATTGTTTTTTACGTATATCAAGATTTCGACCCCAAAAAAATTGTATTTTACGTATATCAAGATTTCGACCCCGAAAAAATTATATCAAGATTTCGACCCCGAAAAAATTTTATTTTACGTATATCAAGATTTCGACCCCGAAAAAATTGTATTTTACGTATATCAAGATTTCGACCCCGAAAAAATTATATCAAGATTTCGACCCCGAAAAAATTGTATTTTACGTATATCAAGATTTCGACCCCGAAAAAATTATATCAAGATTTCGACCCCGAAAAAATTGTATTTGACGTATATCAAGATTTCGACCCCGAAAAAATTGTATTTTACGTATATCAAGATTTCGACCCCGAAAAAATTATATCAAGATTTCGACCCCGAAAAAATTGTATTTTACGTATATCAAGATTTCGACCCCGAAAAAATTATATCAAGATTTCGACCCCGAAAAAATTGTATTTTACGTATATCAAGATTTCGACCCCGAAAAAATTGTATTTTACGTATATCAAGATTTCGACCCCGAAAAAATTGTATTTTACGTATATCAAGATTTCGACCCCGAAAAAATTATATCAAGATTTCGACCCCGAAAAAATTTAATTTTACGTATATCAAGATTTCGACCCCGAAAAAATTATATCAAGATTTCGACCCCGAAAAAATTGTATTTTACGTATATCAAGATTTCGACCCCGAAAAAATTGTATTTTACGTATATCAAGATTTCGACCCCGAAAAAATTATATCAAGATTTCGACCCCGAAAAAATTGTATTTTACGTATATCAAGATTTCGACCCCGAAAAAATTGTATTTTACGTATATCAAAATTTCGACCCCGAAAAAATTATATCAAGATTTCGACCCCGAAAAAATTGTATTTTACGTATATCAAGATTTCGACCCCGAAAAAATTATATCAAGATTTCGACCCCGAAAAAATTGTATTTTACGTATATCAAGATTTCGACCCCGAAAAAATTGTATTTTACGTATATCAAGATTTCGACCCCGAAAAAATTATATCAAGATTTCGACCCCGAAAAAATTGTATTTTATGTATATCAAGATTTCGACCCCGAAAAAATTGTATTTTACGTATATCAAGATTTCGACCCCGAAAAAATTGTATTTTACGTATATCAAGATTTCGACCCCGAAAAAATTGTATTTTACGTATATCAAGATTTCGACCCCGAAAAAATTATATCAAGATTTCGACCCCGAAAAAATTTAATTTTACGTATATCAAGATTTCGACCCCGAAAAAATTATATCAAGATTTCGACCCCGAAAAAATTGTATTTTACGTATATCAAGATTTCGACCCCGAAAAAATTATATCAAGATTTCGACCCCGAAAAAATTGTATTTTACGTATATCAAGATTTCGACCCCGAAAAAATTGTATTTTACGTATATCAAGATTTCGACCCCGAAAAAATTATATCAAGATTTCGACCCCGAAAAAATTGTATTTTACGTATATCAAGATTTCGACCCCGAAAAAATTGTATTTTACGTATATCAAGATTTCGACCCCGAAAAAATTGCATTTTACGTATATCAAGATTTCGACCCCGAAAAAATTATATCAAGATTTCGACCCCGAAAAAATTGTATTTTATGTATATCAAGATTTCGAACCCGAAAAAATTGTATTTTACGTATATCAAGATTTCGACCCCGAAAAAATTATATCAAGATTTCGACCCCGAAAAAATTTAATTTTACGTATATCAAGATTTCGACCCCGTAAAAATTATATCAAGATTTCGACCCCGAAAAAATTGTATTTTACGTATATCAAGATTTCGACCCCGAAAAAATTATATCAAGATTTCGACCCCGAAAAAATTGTATTTTACGTATATCAAGATTTCGACCCCGAAAAAATTGTATTTTACGTATATCAAGATTTCGACCCCGAAAAAATTATATCAAGATTTCGACCCCGAAAAAATTGTATTTTACGTATATCAAGATTTCGACCCCGAAAAAATTGTATTTTACGTATATCAAGATTTCGACCCCGAAAAAATTTAATTTTACGTATATCAAGATTTCGACCCCGAAAAAATTATATCAAGATTTCGACCCCGAAAAAATTATATCAAGATTTCGACCCCGAAAAAATTGTATTTTACGTATATCAAGATTTCGACCCCGAAAAAATTATATCAAGATTTCGACCCCGAAAAAATTGTATTTTACGTATATCAAGATTTCGACCCCGAAAAAATTATATCAAGATTTCGACCCCGAAAAAATTATATCAAGATTTCGACCCCGAAAAAATTTAATTTTTAATAAATCGAGATTTCTACCCCGAAAAAATTATATCAAGATTTCGACCCCGAAAAAATTGTATTTTACGTATATCAAGATTTCGACCCCGAAAAAATTGTATTTTACGTATATCAAGATTTCGACCCCGAAAAAATTATATCAAGATTTCGACCCCGAAAAAATTGTATTTTACGTATATCAAGATTTCGACCCCGCAAAAATTATATCAAGATTTCGACCCCGAAAAAATTTAATTTTACGTATATCAAGATTTCGACCCCGAAAAAATTATATCAAGATTTCGACCCCGAAAAAATTGTTTTTTACGTATATCAAGATTTCGACCCCAAAAAAATTGTATTTTACGTATATCAAGATTTCGACCCCGAAAAAATTATATCAAGATTTCGACCCCGAAAAAATTGTATTTTACGTATATCAAGATTTCGACCCCGAAAAAATTGTATTTTACGTATATCAAGATTTCGACCCCGAAAAAATTATATCAAGATTTCGACCCCGAAA
The DNA here is from genome assembly GCA_037103525.1 of Ganaspis brasiliensis. NCBI lineage: Eukaryota > Metazoa > Arthropoda > Insecta > Hymenoptera > Figitidae > Ganaspis > Ganaspis brasiliensis. The sequence continues at coordinate 1,721 of JAZKLR010000057.1, read as the reverse complement.
AAATTGTATTTTACGTATATCAAGATTTCGACCCCGAAAAAATTATATCAAGATTTCGACCCCGAAAAAATTGTATTTTACGTATATCAAGATTTCGACCCCGAAAAAATTGTATTTTACGTATATCAAGATTTCGACCCCGAAAAAATTATATCAAGATTTCGACCCCGAAAAAATTGTATTTTACGTATATCAAGATTTCGACCCCGAAAAAATTATATCAAGATTTCGACCCCGAAAAAATTGTATTTTACGTATATCAAGATTTCGACCCCGAAAAAATTGTATTTTACGTATATCAAGATTTCGACCCCGAAAAAATTGTATTTTACGTATATCAAGATTTCGACCCCGAAAAAATTATATCAAGATTTCGACCCCGAAAAAATTTAATTTTACGTATATCAAGATTTCGACCCCGAAAAAATTATATCAAGATTTCGACCCCGAAAAAATTGTATTTTACGTATATCAAGATTTCGACCCCGAAAAAATTGTATTTTACGTATATCAAGATTTCGACCCCGAAAAAATTATATCAAGATTTCGACCCCGAAAAAATTGTATTTTACGTATATCAAGATTTCGACCCCGAAAAAATTATATCAAGATTTCGACCCCGAAAAAATTGTATTTTACGTATATCAAGATTTCGACCCCGAAAAAATTGTATTTTACGTATATCAAGATTTCGACCCCGAAAAAATTGTATTTTACGTATATCAAGATTTCGACCCCGAAAAAATTGTATTTTACGTATATCAAGATTTCGACCCCGAAAAAATTATATCAAGATTTCGACCCCGAAAAAATTGTATTTTACGTATATCAAGATTTCGACCCCGAAAAAATTGTATTTTACGTATATCAAGATTTCGACCCCGAAAAAATTGTATTTTACGTATATCAAGATTTCGACCCCGAAAAAATTATATCAAGATTTCGACCCCGAAAAAAATTTAATTTTTAATATATCAAGATTTCGACCCCGAAAAAATTATATCAAGATTTCGACCCCGAAAAAATTGTATTTTACGTATATCAAGATTTCGACCCCGAAAAAATTGTATTTTACGTATATCAAGATTTCGACCCCGAAAAAATTATATCAAGATTTCGACCCCGAAAAAATTGTATTTTACGTATATCAAGATTTCGACCCCGAAAAAATTATATCAAGATTTCGACCCCGAAAAAATTATATCAAGATTTCGACCCCGAAAAAATTGTATTTTACGTATATCAAGATTTCGACCCCGAAAAAATTATATCAAGATTTCGACCCCGAAAAAATTGTATTTTACGTATATCAAGATTTCGACCCCGAAAAAATTATATCAAGATTTCGACCCCGAAAAAATTGTATTTTACGTATATCAAGATTTCGACCCCGAAAAAATTGTATTTTACGTATATCAAGATTTCGACCCCGAAAAAATTATATCAAGATTTCGACCCCGAAAAAATTGTATTTTACGTATATCAAGATTTCGACCCCGAAAAAATTATATCAAGATTTCGACCCCGAAAAAATTGTATTTTACGTATATCAAGATTTCGACCCCGAAAAAATTGTATTTTACGTATATCAAGATTTCGACCCCGAAAAAATTATATCAAGATTTCGACCCCGAAAAAATTGTATTTTACGTATATCAAGATTTCGACCCCGAAAAAATTATATCAAGATTTCGACCCCGAAAAAATTGTATTTTACGTAT
>JAZKLR010000054.1:0-308118 GCA_037103525.1 Ganaspis brasiliensis | reverse complement strand
CTTGTGGCAGACTTGGGCAAGTCTCCCCGGAGCATCTCCTCCCAAGTGAAAAGGTATGTACTTTTGGCAGTCTTGGGCAAGTTTCCTTGGGGCATGTCCTCCCAAGTGAGCATGTATGGACTTGTAGCAGTCTTGGGCAAGTCTCCCGGGGAATCTCCTCCCAAGTGATAATGTAAGTACTTGTGGCAGTATTGGGCAAGTCTCCTCGGGGCATCTCCTCCCAAGTGAGAATGTATGGACTTGTGGCAGTTTTGGGCAAGTGTCCCGGGGCATCTCCTCCCATGTGATAATGTATGTACTTGTGGCAGTCTTGGGCAAGTCTCCCTGGAGCATCTCCTCCAGAGTGAGAATGTATGTATTTGTGGCAGTCTTGGGCAAGTCTTCCCGGGGCATCTCCTCCCAAGTGAGACTGTATGGACTTGTGGCAGTCTTGGGCAAGTCTCCCGGGGCATGTCCTCCCAAGTGAGAATGTATGTACTTGTATAAGTCTTGGGCAATTCTCCCCGGGGCATCTCCTCCCAAGTGAGACTGTATGGACTTGTGGCAGTCTTGGGCAAGTCTCCCGGGGCATCTCCTCCCAAGTGATAATGTAAGTACTTGCGGCAGTCTTGGGCAAGTCTCCCCGGGGCATCTCCTCCCAAGTGAGAATGTATGTACTTGTGGCAGTCTTGGGCAAGTCTCCCCGGAGCATCTCCTTCCAAGTGAGAATGTATGTATTTATGGCAGTCTTGGGCAAGTCTCCCCGGGGCATCTCCTCCCAAGTGAAAATGTATGGATTGGTGTCAGTTTTGGGCAAGTCTCCCGGGGCATCTCCTCCCAAGTGATAATGTATGTACTTGTGGCAGTCTTGGGCAAGTCTCCTAGGGGCATCTCCTCCCAAGTGAGAATGTATGGACTTATGTCAGTCTTGGGCAAGTCTCCCCGGGGCATCTCCTCCCAAGTGAGAATGTATGGACTAGTGGCATTCTTGGGCAAGTCTCCCCGAAGCATCTCCTCCCAAGTGATAATGTATGTTCTTGTGGCAGTCTTGGGCAAGTCTCCCCGGGGCATCTCCACCCAAGTGAGAATGTATGTATTTGTGGCAGTCATGGGCAAGTCTCCCCAGGGCATCTCCTCCCAAGTGATAATGTATGGATTGGTGGCAGTCTTGGGCAAGTCTCCCGGGGCATCTCCTTGCAAGTGATAATGTAAGTACTTGTGGCAGTATTGGGCAAGTCTCCCCGGAGCATCTCCTCCCAAGTGAGAATGTATGGACTTGTGGCAGTCTTGGGCAAGTCTCCCCGGGGCATCTCCTCCCAAGTGAGAATGTATGGACTTGTAGCAGTCTTGGGCAAGTCTCCCCGGGGCATCTCCTCCCAAGTGAGAATGTATGTACTTGTGGCAGCCTTGGGCAAGTCTCCTAGGGGCATCTTCTCCCAAGTGAGAATGTATGGACTTGTGGCAGTCTTGAGCAAGTCTCCCGGGGCATCTCCTCCCAAGTGATAATGTATGTACTTGTGGCAGTCTTGGGCAAGTCTCCCCGGAGCATCTCCTCCCAAGTGAGAATGTATGGACTTGTGGCAGTCTTGGGCAAGTCTCCCCGGGGCATCTCCTCTTCAGTGAAAATGTATGGATTAGTGTCAGTCTTGGGCAAGTCTCCCGGGGCATCTCCTCCCAAGTGATAATGTATGTACTTGTGGCAGTCTTGGGCAAGTCTCCCCGGGGCATCTCCTCTTCAGTGAGAATGTATGGACTTGTGGCAGACTTGGGCAAGTCTCCCCGGAGCATCTCCACCCAAGTGAAAAGGTATGTACTTGTGGCAGTCTTGGGCAAGTCTCCTTGGGGCATGTCCTCCCAAGTGAGAATGTATGGACTTTTGGCAGTCTTGGGCAAGTCTCCCGGGGCATCTCCTCCCAAGTGATAATGTAAGTACTTGTGGCAGTATTGGGCAAGTCTCCTCGGGGCATCTCCTCCCAAGTGAGAATGTATGGACTTGTGGCAGTCTTGGGCAAGTGTTCCGGGGCATCTCCTCCCATGTGATAATGTATGTACTTGTGGCAGTCTTGGGCAAGTCTTCCCGGAGAATCTCCTCCCAAGTGAGAATGTATGGACTTGTGGCAGTCTTGGGCTAGTCTTCCCGGGGCATCTCCTCCCAAGTGAGACTGTATGGACTTGTGGCAGTTTCGGGCAAGTCTCCCCTGGGCATCTCCTTCCAAGTGAGAATGTATGGACTTGTGGCAGACTTGGGCAAGTCTCCCCGGGGCATCTTCTCCCAAGTGATAAGGTATGTACTTGTGGCACTCTTGGGAAAGTCTCTCCGGGGCATCTTCTCTTAAGGGAGAATGTATGTATTTGTGGCAGTCTTGGCAAGTCGCCCCGGGGCATCTCCTCCTAAGTAAGAATGTATGGACTTGTGGCAGTCTTGGGCAAGTCTCCCCGGGGCATCTCCTCTCAAGTAAGAATGTATGTACTTGTGGCATTCTTGGGCAAGTCTCCTTGGGGCATGTCCTCCCAAGTGAGAATGTATGTATTTGTGGCAGTCTTGGGCAAGTCTTCCCGGGGCATCTCCTCCCAAGTGAGACTGTATGGACTTGTGGCAGTCTTGGGCATGTCTCCCGGGGCATCTCCTCCCAAGTGAGAATGTATGTACTTGTAGAAGTCTTGGGCAAGTCTCCCCGGGGCATCTCCTCCCAAGTGAGACTATATGGACTTGTGGCAGTCTTAGGCAAGTCTCCCCGGGGCATCTCCTCTTCAGTGAAAATGTATGGATTGGTGTCAGTCTTGGGCAAGTCTCCCGGGGCATCTCCTCCCAAGTGATAATGTATGTACTTGTGGCAGTCTTGGGCAAGTCTCCTAGGGGCATCTCCTCCCAAGTGAGGATGTATGGACTTGTGGCAGTCTTGGGCAAGTCTCCGCGGGGCATCTCCTCTTCAGTGAGAATGTATGGACTTGTGGCAGACTTGGGCAAGTCTCCCCGGAGCATTTCCTCCCAAGTGAAAAGGTATGTACTTTTGGCAGTCTTGGGCAAGTCTCCTTGGGGCATGTCCTCCCAAGTGAGCATGTATGGACTTGTGGCAGTCTTGGGCAAGTCTCCCGGGGAATCTCCTCCCAAGTGATAATGTAAGTACTTGTGGCAGTATTGGGCAAGTCTCCTCGGGGCATCTCCTCCCAAGTGAGAATGTATGGACTTGTGGCAGTCTTGGGCAAGTGTCCCGGGGCATCTCCTCCCATGTGATAATGTATGTACTTGTGGCAGTCTTGGGCAAGTCTCCCCGGAGCATCTCCTCCCAAGTGAGAATGTATGTATTTGTGGCAGTCTTGGGCAAGTCTTCCCGGGGCATCTCCTCCCAAGTGAGACTGTATGGACTTGTGGCAGTCTTGGGCAAGTCTCCCGGGGCATCTCCTCCCAAGTGAGAATGTATGTACTTGTAGAAGTCTTGGGCAAGTCTCCCCGGGGCATCTCCTCCCAAGTGAGACTGTATGGACTTGTGGCAGCCTTGGGCAAGTCTCCCGGGGCATCTCCTCCCAAGTGATAATGTAAGTACTTGCGGCAGTCTTGGGCAAGTCTCCCCGGGGCATCTCCTCCCAAGTGAGAATGTATGTACTTGTGGCAGTCTTGGGCAATTCTCCCCGGAGCATCTCCTTCCAAGTGAGAATGTATGTATTTGTGGCAGTCTTGGGCAAGTCTCCCCGGGGCATCTCCTCCCAAGTGAAAATGTATGGATTGGTGTCAGTTTTGGGCAAGTCTCCCGGGGCATCTCCTCCCAAGTGATAATGTATGTACTTGTGGCAGTCTTGGGCAAGTCTCCTAGGGGCATCTCCTTTCAAGTGAGAATGTATGGACTTATGTCAGTCTTGGGCAAGTCTCCCTGGGGCATCTCCTCCCAAGTGAGAATGTATGGACTTGTGGCAGTCTTGGGCAAGTCTCCCCGAAGCATCTCCTCCCAAGTGATAATGTATGTTCTTGTGGCAGTCTTGGGCAAGTCTCCCCGGGGCATCTCCACCCAAGTGAGAATGTATGGACTTGTGGCAGCCTTGGGAAAGTCTCCCCGAGGCATCTTCTCTTAAGGGAGAATGTATGTATTTGTGGCAGTCATGGGCAAGTCTCCCCAGGGCATCTCCTCCCAAGTAATAATGTATGGATTGGTGGCAGTCTTGGGCAAGTCTCCCGGGGCATCTCCTTGCAAGTGATAATGTAAGTACTTGTGGCAGTATTGGGCAAGTCTCCCCGGGGCATCTCCTCCCAAGTGAGAATGTATAGACTTGTGGCAGTCTTAGGCAAGTCTCCCGGGGCATCTCCTCCCAGGTGATAATGTATGTACTTGTGGCAGTCTTGGGCAAGTCTCCCCGGAGCATCTCCTCCCAAGTGAGAATGTATGGACTTGTGGCAGTCTTGGGCAAGTCTCCCCGGGGCATCTCCTCCCAAGTGAGAATGTATGGACTTGTAGCAGTCTTGGGCAAGTCTCCCCGGGGCATCTCCTCCCAAGTGAGAATGTATGTACTTGTGGCAGTCTTGGGCAAGTCTCCTAGGGGCAGCTCCTCCCAAGTGAGAATGTATGGACTTGTGGAAGTCTTGAGCAAGTCTCCCGGGGCATCTCCTCCCAAGTGATAATGTATATACTTGTGGCAGTCTTGGGCAAGTCTCCCCGAAGCATCTCCTCCCAAGTGATAATGTATGTTCTTGTGGCAGTCTTGGGCAAGTCTCCCCGAAGCATCTCCTCCCAAGTGATAATGTATGTTCTTGTGGCAGTCTTGGGCAAGACTCCCCGGGGCATCTCCACCCAAGTGAGAATGTATGGACTTGTGGCAGCCTTGGGAAAGTCTCCCCGGGGCATCTTCTCTTAAGGGAGAATGTATGTATTTGTGGCAGTCATGGGCAAGTCTCCACAGGGCATCTCCTCCCAAGTGATAATGTATGGATTGGTGGCAGTCTTGGGCAAGTCTCCCGGGGCATCTCCTTGCAAGTGATAATGTAAGTACTTGTGGCAGTATTGGGCAAGTCTCCCCGGGGCATCTCCTCCCAAGTGAGAATGTATAGACTTGTGGCAGTCTTGGGCAAGTCTCCCGGGGCATCTCCTCCCAAGTGATAATGTATGTACTTGTGGCAGTCTTGGGCAAGTCTCCCCGGAGCATCTCCTCCCAAGTGAGAATGTATGGATTTGTAGCAGTCTTGGGCAAGTCTCCCCGGGGCATCTCCTCCCAAGTGAGAATGTATGGACTTGTGGCAGTCTTGGTCAAGTCTCCCCGGGGCATCTCCTCCCAAGTGAGAATGTATGTACTTGTGGCAGTCTTGGGCAAGTCTCCTAGGGGCATCTCCTCCCAAGTGAGAATGTATGGACTTGTGGAAGTCTTGAGCAAGTCTCCCGGGGCATCTCCTCCCAAGTGATAATGTATGTACTTGTGGCAGTCTTGGGCAAGTCTCCTAGGGGCATCTCCTCCCAAGTGAGAATGTATAGACTTGTGGCAGTCTTGGGCAAGTGTTCCGGGGCATCTCCTCCCATGTGATAATGTATGTACTTGTGGCAGTCTTGGGCAAGTCTTCCCGGAGCATCTCCTCCCAAGTGAGAATGTATGGACTTGCGGCAGTCTTGGGCAAGTCTCCCGGGGCATCTCCTCCCAAGTGATAATGTAAGTACTTGTGGCAGTCTTGGTCAAGTCTCCCCGGAGCATCTCCTCCCAAGTGAGAATGTATGGACTTGTGGCAGTCTTGGGCAAGTCTCCCCGGGGCATCTCCTCCTCAGTGAAAATGTATGGATTGGTGTCAGTCTTGGGCAAGTCTCCCGGGGCATCTCCTCCCAAGTGATAATGTATGTACTTGTGGCAGTCTTGGGCAAGTCTCCTAGGGGCATCTCCTCCCAAGTGAGAATGTTTGGACTTGTGGCAGTCTTGGGCAAGTCTCCCGGGGCATCTCCTCCCAAGTGATAATGTATATACTTGTGGCAGTCTTGGGCAAGTCTCCCCGGAGCATCTCCTCCCAAGTGAGAATGTATGGACTTGTGGCAGTCTTGGGCAAGTCTCCCGGGGCATCTCCTCCCAAGTGATAATGTAAGTACTTGTGGCAGTATTGGGCAAGTCTCCTCGGGGCATCTCCTCCCAAGTGAGAATGTATGGACTTGTGGCAGTCTTGGGCAAGTGTTCCGGGGCATCTCCTCCCATGTGATAATGTATGTACTTGTGGCAGTCTTGGGCAAGTCTTCCCGGAGCATCTCCTCCCAAGTGAGAATGTATGGACTTGCGGCAGTCTTGGGCTAGTCTTCCCGGGGCATCTCCTCCCAAGTGAGACTGTATGGACTTGTGGCAGTTTCGGGCAAGTCTCCCCTGGGCATCTCCTTCCAAGTGAGAATGTATGGACTTGTGGCAGACTTGGGCAAGTCTCCCCGGGGCATCTTCTCCCAAGTGATAAGATATGTACTTGTGGCACTCTTGGGAAAGTCTCCCCGGGGCATCTTCACTTAAGGGAGAATGTATGTATTCGTGGCAGTCTTGGCAAGTCGCCCCGGGGCATCTCCTCCCAAGTAAGAATGTATGGACTTGTGGCAGTCTTGGGCAAGTCTCCCCGGGGCATCTCCTCTCAAGTAAGAATGTATGTACTTGTGGCAGTCTTGGGCAAGTCTCCTTGGGGCATGTCCTCCCAAGTGAGAATGTATGTATTTGTCGCAGTCTTGGGCAAGTCTTCCCGGGGCATCTCCTCCCAAGTGAGACTGTATGGACTTGTGGCAGTCTTGGGCAAGTCTCCCGGGGCATCTCCTCCCAAGTGAGAATGTATGTACTTGTAGAAGTCTTGGGCAAGTCTCCCCGGGGCATCTCCTCCCAAGTGAGACTATATGGACTTGTGGCAGTCTTGGGTAAGTCTCCCGGGGCATCTCCTCCCAAGTGATAATGTAAGTACTTGTGGCAGTCTTGGGCAAGTCTCCCCGGGGCATCTCCTTCCAAGTGAGACTGTATGGACTTGTGGCAGTCTTTGGCAAGTCTCCCGGGGCATCTCCTCCCAAGTGAGAATGTATGTATTTGTGGCAGTCTTGGGCAAGTCTTCCCGGGGCATCTCCTCCCAAGTGAGACTGTATGGACTTGTGGCAGTCTTGGGCAAGTCTCCCGGGGTATCTCCTCCCAAGTGAGAATGTATGTACTTGTAGAAGTCTTGGGCAAGTCTCCCCGGGGCATCTCCTCCCAAGTGAGACTATATGGACTTGTGGCAGTCTTGGGTAAGTCTCCCGGGGCATCTCCTCCCAAGTGATAATGTAAGTACTTGTGGCAGTCTTGGGCAAGTCTCCCCGGGGCATCTCCTCCCAAGTGAGAATGTATGTACTTGTAGAAGTCTTGGGCAAGTCTCCTAGGGGCATCTCCTCCCAAGTGAGAATGTATGGACTTGTGGAAGTCTTGAGCAAGTCTCCCGGGGCATCTCCTCCCAAGTGATAATGTATGTACTTGTGGCAGTCTTGGGCAAGTCTCCTAGGGGCATCTCCTCCCAAGTGAGAATGTATGGACTTGTGGCAGTCTTGGGCAAGTGTTCCGGGGCATCTCCTCCCATGTGATAATGTATGTACTTGTGGCAGTCTTGGGCAAGTCTTCCCGGAGCATCTCCTCCCAAGTGAGAATGTATGGACTTGCGGCAGTCTTGGGCAAGTCTCCCGGGGCATCTCCTCCCAAGTGATAATGTAAGTACTTGTGGCAGTCTTGGTCAAGTCTCCCCGGAGCATCTCCTCCCAAGTGAGAATGTATGGACTTGTGGCAGTCTTGGGCAAGTCTCCCCGGGGCATCTCCTCCTCAGTGAAAATGTATGGATTGGTGTCAGTCTTGGGCAAGTCTCCCGGGGCATCTCCTCCCAAGTGATAATGTATGTACTTGTGGCAGTCTTGGGCAAGTCTCCTAGGGGCATCTCCTCCCAAGTGAGAATGTTTGGACTTGTGGCAGTCTTGGGCAAGTCTCCCGGGGCATCTCCTCCCAAGTGATAATGTATATACTTGTGGCAGTCTTGGGCAAGTCTCCCCGGAGCATCTCCTCCCAAGTGAGAATGTATGGACTTGTGGCAGTCTTGGGCAAGTCTCCCGGGGCATCTCCTCCCAAGTGATAATGTAAGTACTTGTGGCAGTATTGGGCAAGTCTCCTCGGGGCATCTCCTCCCAAGTGAGAATGTATGGACTTGTGGCAGTCTTGGGCAAGTGTTCCGGGGCATCTCCTCCCATGTGATAATGTATGTACTTGTGGCAGTCTTGGGCAAGTCTTCCCGGAGCATCTCCTCCCAAGTGAGAATGTATGGACTTGCGGCAGTCTTGGGCTAGTCTTCCCGGGGCATCTCCTCCCAAGTGAGACTGTATGGACTTGTGGCAGTTTCGGGCAAGTCTCCCCTGGGCATCTCCTTCCAAGTGAGAATGTATGGACTTGTGGCAGACTTGGGCAAGTCTCCCCGGGGCATCTTCTCCCAAGTGATAAGATATGTACTTGTGGCACTCTTGGGAAAGTCTCCCCGGGGCATCTTCACTTAAGGGAGAATGTATGTATTCGTGGCAGTCTTGGCAAGTCGCCCCGGGGCATCTCCTCCCAAGTAAGAATGTATGGACTTGTGGCAGTCTTGGGCAAGTCTCCCCGGGGCATCTCCTCTCAAGTAAGAATGTATGTACTTGTGGCAGTCTTGGGCAAGTCTCCTTGGGGCATGTCCTCCCAAGTGAGAATGTATGTATTTGTCGCAGTCTTGGGCAAGTCTTCCCGGGGCATCTCCTCCCAAGTGAGACTGTATGGACTTGTGGCAGTCTTGGGCAAGTCTCCCGGGGCATCTCCTCCCAAGTGAGAATGTATGTACTTGTAGAAGTCTTGGGCAAGTCTCCCCGGGGCATCTCCTCCCAAGTGAGACTATATGGACTTGTGGCAGTCTTGGGTAAGTCTCCCGGGGCATCTCCTCCCAAGTGATAATGTAAGTACTTGTGGCAGTCTTGGGCAAGTCTCCCCGGGGCATCTCCTTCCAAGTGAGACTGTATGGACTTGTGGCAGTCTTTGGCAAGTCTCCCGGGGCATCTCCTCCCAAGTGAGAATGTATGTATTTGTGGCAGTCTTGGGCAAGTCTTCCCGGGGCATCTCCTCCCAAGTGAGACTGTATGGACTTGTGGCAGTCTTGGGCAAGTCTCCCGGGGTATCTCCTCCCAAGTGAGAATGTATGTACTTGTAGAAGTCTTGGGCAAGTCTCCCCGGGGCATCTCCTCCCAAGTGAGACTATATGGACTTGTGGCAGTCTTGGGTAAGTCTCCCGGGGCATCTCCTCCCAAGTGATAATGTAAGTACTTGTGGCAGTCTTGGGCAAGTCTCCCCGGGGCATCTCCTCCCAAGTGAGACTATATGGACTTGTGGCAGTCTTGGGTAAGTCTCCCGGGGCATCTCCTCCCAAGTGATAATGTAAGTACTTGTGGCAGTTTTGGGCAAGTCTTCCCAGGGCATCTCCTTCCAAGTGAGAATGTATGGACTTGTGGCAGTCTTGGGCAAGTCTCCCCGAAGCATCTCCTCCCAAGTGATAATGTATGTTCTTGTAACAGTCTTGGGCAAGTCTCCCCGGGGCATCTCCACCCAAGTGAGAATGTATGGACTTGTGGCAGCCTTGGGAAAGTCTCCCCGGGGCATCTTCTCTTAAGGGAGAATGTATGGATTGGTGTCATTTTTGGGCAAGTCTCCCGGGGCATTTCCTCCCAAGTGATAATGTATGTACTTGTGGCAGTCTTGGGCAAGTCCCCTAGGGGCATCTCCACCCAAGTGAGAATGTATGGACTTATGTCAGTCTTGGGCAAGTCTCCCCGGGGCATCTCCTCCCAAGTGAGAATGTATGGACTTGTGGCAGTCTTGGGCAAGTCTCCCCGAAGCATCTCCTCCCAAGTGATAATGTATGTTCTTGTGGCAGTCTTGGGCAAGTCTCCCCGGGGCATCTCCACCCAAGTGAGAATGTATGGACTTGTGGCAGCCTTGGGAAAGTCTCCCCGGGGCATCTTCTCTTAAGGGAGAATGTATGTATTTGTGGCAGTCATGGGCAAGTCTCCCCAGGGCATCTCCTCCCAAGTGATAATGTATGGATTGGTGGCAGTCTTGGGCAAGTCTCCCGGGGCATCTCCTTGCAAGTGATAATGTAAGTACTTGTGGCAGTATTGGGCAAGTCTCCCCGGGGCATCTCCTCCCAAGTGAGGATGTATAGGCTTGTGGCAGTCTTGGGCAAGTCTCCCGGGGCATCTCCTCCCAAGTGATAATGTATGTACTTGTGGCAGTCTTGGGCAAGTCTCCCCGGAGCATCTCCTCCCAAGTGAGAATGTATGGACTTGTGGCAGTCTTGTGCAAGTCTCCCCGGGGCATCTCCTCCCAAGTGAGAATGTATGGACTTGTGGCAGTCTTGGGCAAGTCTCCCCTGGGCATCTCCTCCCAAGTGAGAATGTATGTACTTGTAGAAGTCTTGGGCAAGTCTCCCCGGGGCATCTCCTTCCAAGTGAGAATGTATGGACTTGTGGCAGACTTGGGCAAGTCTCCCCGGGGCATCCTTTCCCAAGTGATAAGGTATGTACTTGTGGCACTCTTGGGAAAGTCTCCCAGGGGCATCTTCTCTTAAGGGAGAATGTATGTATTTGTGGCAGTCTTGGCAAGTCGCCCCGGGGCATCTCCTCCCAAGTAAGAATGTATGGACTTGTGGCAGTCTTGGGCAAGTCTCCCCGGGGCATCTCCTCTGAAGTAAGAATGTATGTACTTGTGGCAGTCTTGGGCAAGTCTCCCCGGGGCATCTCCTCCCAAGTGAGAATGTATGTACTTGTGGCAGTCTTGGGCAATTTTCCCCGGGGCATCTCCTCCCAACTGAAAATATATGTACTTGTGGCAGTCTTGGGCAAGTCTCCCCAGGGCATCTCTTCCTAAGTGAGAATGTATGGATTGGTGGCAGTCTTGGGCATGTCTCCTCGGGGCATCTCCTCCCAAGTGATAATGTATGGACTTGCCCAAGACTGCCACCAATCCATACATTCTCACTTGGGGGGAGATGCCCTGGGGAGACTTGCCCAAGACTGCCACCAGTCCATACAATCTCACTTGGGAGGAGATACCCCGGGTATACTTGCCCAAGACTGCCACCAATCCATACATTCTCACTTGGGGGGTGATGCCCTGGGGAGACTTGCGCAAGACTGCCACCAATCCATACTTTCTCACTTAGGAGGAGATGCCCCGGGGAGACTTGCCCAAGACTGCCACAAATACATACATTCTCACTTAGAAGGAGATGACCTGGGGAGACTTGCCCAAGACTGCCACCAATCCATACATTCTCACTTGGGAGGAGATGCCCTGGGGAGACTTGCCCAAGACTGCTACCAATCCATACATTATCACTTGGGAGGAGATGCCCTGGGGAGACTTGCCCATGACTGCCACCAATCCATACATTATCACTTGGGAGGTGATGCCCTGGGGAGACTTGCCCTAGGTTGCCGTGATGAAGGTTGAAGGTTGCGTGGGCGTGGCCTTAGCTTTAACGGTGTTTGGGAGGATTTGCCCCGGGGAGACTTGCCATTGGGAGGAGATGCCCTGGGAAGACTTGCCGTTGGGCGGAGATGCCGTAGGAAGACTTTCTGTGTGAAGACTTGTCCTGGGGAGACTTGCCTGTTGTAGGCTTGCGACAACCCCATTTTAAAGCAATTTTTTACCATCTATTGAGTGCCCTAGAACAGGAAAGTAACATTTATTATTTTCTGTGAGTAATTTTCAAAAAACCCATAAAAATCGTAGTTTTTGCCAATAACAAAAACCTTCCGCACTCATAATTTAAAAAGTCATTAGTGATTTTAGAGCTATTTTTTACCATCTTTTAAGTACTCTAGAACAGGAAAGTAACATTATTTATTTTCTCTGGGTAATTTTCAAAAAACCCATAAAAATCGATGTTATTGCCAATAACAAATGCCTTCCGGACTTGATACTTAAAAAGTCATTAGTGATTTTAGAGCCATTTTTTACCATTTTTTAAATGCCCTAGAACAAGAAATTAACATTTGTTATTTTCTCTAAGTAATTTTCAAAAACCCATAAAAATCGTAGTTTTTGCCAATAACGAAAGCCTTCCGCACTCCATATTTAAAAAGTCAATAGTGATGTTAGAGCCATGTTTTACCATCTTTTGAGTAACCTAGAACAGGAAAGTAACATTTGTTATTTTCTTTGGGTAATTTTAAAAAAACCCATAAAAATCGATGTTTTTGGCAATAACGAACGCCTTTGCAATCGATAATTAAAAAGTCATTAGTGATTTTAGAGCCATTTTTTACTATTTTTCTCTGAGTAATTTTCAGAAAACCTATAAAAATCGTAGTTTTTGCCTATAAAGAAAGCCTTCCGCACTCCCTACTTAAAAAGTCATTAGTGATTTTAGAGCCATGTTTTACCATTTTTTGAGTACTCTAGAACAGGAAAGTAACATTTGATATTTTCTCTGGGTAATTTTTAAAAAACCCTTAAAAATCGAAGGTTTTGCCAATAACGAAAGCATTCCGCACTCAATATTTAAAAAAACATTATTAATTTTAGAGCCATTTTTAACCATCTTTTGAGTACCGTAGAACAGGAAAGTAACATTTGTTATTTTCTCTGGGTATTTTTCAAAAAACCTATAAAAATCGTAGTTTTTGCCAATAACAAAAACCTTCCGCAATCATAATTTAAAAAGTCATTAGTGATTTGAGAGCTATTTTTTACCACCTTTTGAGTACCCTACAACAGGAAAGTAACATTTGTAATTTTCTCTGGGTAATTTTCAAAAAACCCTTAAAATTCAAAGATTTTGACAATAACGAAAGCCTTCCGCACTCGATAATTAAAAAGTCATCAGTGATATTAAAGCCATTTTTACCATTTTTTAAGTGCCTTAAAACAGGAAAGTAACATTTAATATTTAAAGAGTCATTATTAATTTTAGAGACATATTTAACCACCTTTTGAGTGCCCTAGAAGGAAAAATAAACATTTGTTATTTTCGCTGGGTAATTTTTAAAAAACCCTTAAAAATGGAAGGTTTTGCCAATAACAAAAACTTTCCGCACTCGATATTTAAAAAGTCATTAGTGATTTTAGAGCCATTTTTACCATTTTTTAAGTGCCCTAGAACAGGAAATTAATATTTAACATTTACAGAGTCATTATTAATTTTAGAGACATTTTTGACCATCTATTGTGTAACCTAGAACAAGAAAGTAACATTTGTTATTTTCTTTGGGTAATTTTCAAAAAACCCATAAAAATCGATGTTTTTGGCAATAACGAACGCCTTTGCAATCGATATTTAAAAAGTCATTAGTGATTTGAGAGCCATTTTTTACCATTTTTTGAGTGCTCCAAAACAGAAAATTAACATTTGTTATTTTTTTTAAGTAATTTTAAAAAATCCTATAAAAATCGTAGTTTTTGCCAATCACAAAAGCTGCCGCACTCCATTTACAAAATTTGTAAAATTTAAGGGTAATGTTTCCGAGGATGTTGTGAGCAACCGACCAAGACATCATTAGGGCACTTGGGTACAATCTAGAATTCGATTTGTGAAATTTAAAGTAAACTTCTCCTAGGATGTCGTGAGAAACCGACCTAGACATCGTTGGGGCAGTTGTGTTCAATCTAGAAGTCGATTTGTGTAATTTGAGGTTAACTTCCTCGAAAATGTTGTACGAAATCGACTTAGACATCACTGCGGCAATGGGGTACAATCTAAAATTCGATTTGTTATATTTTACGTTAACTTTTCCAAAGATGTCGTAAGAAACCGACCTAGACATCGTTGGTGCACTTGGGTACCGTCTAGATGTCGATTTGTGTAGTTTAAGGTTAACTTCCTCGAAAATGTTGTACGAAATCGACCTAGACATCACTGCGGCAGTTGGGTACAATCTAGAATTCGATTTGTTATATTTTACGTTAACTTTTCCAAAGATGTCGTAAGAAACCGACCTAGACATCGTTGGTGCACTTGGGTATTGTCTAGATGTAGATTTGTAAAATTTGAGGTTAACTTTCCTGAAAATTTTGTGAGCAACCGAAGACCTAGACATCTTTAAAGCACTTGGGTACAATCTAGAATTCGATTTGTGAAATTTGTGGTTAACTTTCCCGAAGATGTTGTAAGCAACCGACCTGGACATAGTTGGGGAACTTCGGTACCGTCTAGAAGTCGATTTGTGAAATTTCAGGTTAACGTTTCCGAGGATGTTATGAGGAACCGACCTAGACATTGTTGGGTCACGTTAATACCGTCTAGAAGTCGATTTGGGAAATTTGAGGTTAACTTCTCTAAGGATGTTGTGAGAAACCGACCTAGACATCGTTTGTGCACTTAGGTACAATCTAGAATTCGATTTGTGAAATTTTGGTTAACTTTCTCGAAGATGTAGTGAGCAACCGACCTGGACATCGATGGGGAACTTGGGTACCGTCTAGAAGTCGATTTGTGAAATTTCAGGTTAACGTTTCCGAGGATGTTATGAGGAACCGACCTAGACATTGTTGGGTCACTTTATTACCGTCTAGAAGTCAATTTGGGAAATTTGAGGTTAACTTCTCTAAGGATGTTGTGAGAAACCGACCTAGACATCGTTGGTGCACTTGGGTACAATCTAGAATTCGATTTGTAAAATTTGAGGTTAACTTCCCCGAAGATGTTGTAAGCAACCGACCTGGACATCGTTAGGGCGCTTGGGTACCGTCTAGAAGTCGATTTGGGAAATTTTGGGTTAACTTCTCTAAGGTTGTTGTGAGGAATCGACCTGAACATTGTTCGGGCACTTGGGGTAATTGATATAGTCGATTTTAAAAATTTGAGGTTAACTTCCCCGAAGATGTTGTCCGGAACCGACCTAAACATTGAGTAAGCACGTTCGTTAATTTGAGCTTTTGATTTTCTCTGTTTGAGGTGAACTTTCTTAAACAAGTTGTCGTGGAACGATCTAGACATTACTGGTTGCATTTGGGTACTATCTGGATGTCGATTTGTGAGATTTGAGGTTAACTTCTCTGAGGATGCTGTGAGGAATCGACACTGGATCGTTGCGGCACTTGGGTACCATCTAGAAGTCGATTTGCAATATTTCAATTTAACTTCCCCGAGGATGTTGTCAGGAACCGAGCTAGACATCGTTGGGGCACTTAAGGAAGTCGATTTGTGAAATTTGAGGTTAACTTCTCAGAGGATGTTGTGAGGAATCGACCTCGACATCGTTGGTGCACTTAGGTACCGTCTAGAAGTCTAGTTGTGAAATTTAAGGATAACGTTTCCGAGGATTTTGTGAGCAACCGACCTAGACATCATTAGGGCACTTGGGTACAATTTAGAATTTGATTTGTGAAATTTAAAGTTAACTTCTCCTAGGATGTTGTGAGAAACCGACCTAGACATCGCTGCGGCAATTGGGTAAAATCTAGAATTCGATTTGTTATATTTCAGATTAACTTTTCCAAAGATGTCGTAAGATACCGACCTAGACATCTTTAGAGCACTTGGGTACAATCCAGAATTCGATTTGTGAAATTTGTAGTTAACTTTCCCGAAGATGTTGTGAGCAACCGACCTGGACATCGTTGGGGAACTTGGGTAACGTCTAGAAGTCGATTTGTAAAATTTCAGGTTAACGTTTCCGAGTATGTTATGAGGAACCGACCTAGACATTGTTGGGTCATTTGAGTACCGTCTAGAAGTCGATTTGTGAAATTTGAGGTTAACTTCCCCGAAGATGTTGTGCGCAACCGACCTGGACATCGTTGGGGCACTTAGGTACAATCTAGAATTCGCTTTGTGAAATTTAAGGTTAACTGCCTCGAAGATGATGTGAGCAACCGACCTAAACATCGTAAAGGCACTTAAATACCGTATAAAATTCGATTTGAAAAATTTAAGGTTAACTTCCTCCAAAATTTTGTGAGCAACAGGCGACCTAGACATCTTTAGAGCACTTGGGTACAATCTAGAATTCGATTTGTAAAATTTGAGGTTAACTTCCCCGAAGATATTGTGAGCAACCGACCTGGACATCGTTAGGGCGCTTAAGTACCGTCTAGAAGTCGATTTGGGAAATTTTAGGTTAACTTCTCTAAGGTTGTTGTGAGGAATCGACCTGAACATTGTTGGGGCACTTGGGGTAATTGATATAGTCGATTTTCAAAATTTGAGGTTAACGTTTCCGAGTATGTTATGAGGAACCGACCTAGACATTGTTGGGTCACTTTAGTACCGTCTAGAAGTCAATTTGGGAAATTTGAGGTTAACTTCTCTAAGGATGTTGTGAGAAACCGACCTAGACATCGTTGGTGCACTTGGGTACAATCTAGAATTCGATTTGTAAAATTTGAGGTTAACTTCCCCGAAGATGTTGTGAGCAACCGACCTGGACATCGTTATGGCGCTTGGGTACCGTCTAGAAGTCGATTTGGGAAATTTTAGGTTAACTTCTCTAAGGTTGTTGTGAGGAATCGACCTGAACATTGTTGGGGCACTTGGGGTAATTGATATAGTCGATTTTCAAAATTTGAGGTTAACGTTTCCGAGTATGTTATGAGGAACCGACCTAGACATTGTTGGGTCACTTTAGTACCGTCTAGAAGTCGATTTGGGAAATTTTAGGTTAACTTCTCTAAGGTTGTTGTGAGGAATCGACCTGAACATTGTTGGGGCACTTGGGGTAATTGATATAGTCGATTTTCAAAATTTGAGGTTTACTTCCCCGAGGATGTTGTCAGGAACCAAGCTAGACATTGTTAAGGCACTTAAGGACTGTCTAGAAGTCGATTTGTGAAATTTACGGTTGACTTCCCCGAAAATGTTGTGAGCAACCGACCTAGACATCTTTGGGGCACTTAGGTACAATCTAGAATTCGATTTGTGAGATTTGAGGTTAACTGTCTCGAAGATGATGTGAGCAACCGACTTAAACATCGTTAAGGCACTTGAATACCGTATAAAATTCGAGTTGTGAAATTTGAGGTTAACTTCTCTGAGGATGTTGTGAGGAATCGACACTGGATCTTTGCGGCACTTGGGTACCATCTAAAAGTCGATTTGCAATATTTCAAGTTAACTTCCCCGAGGATGTTGTCAGGAACCGAGCTAGACATCGTTGGGGCACTTAAGGAAGTCGATTTGTGAAATTTGAGTTTAACTTCTCTGAGGATGTTGTGAGGAATCGACCTAGACATCGCTGGTGCACTTAGGTACCGTCTAGAAGTCTAGTTGTGAAATTTAAGGATAACGTTTCCGAGGATTTTGTGAGCAACCGACCTAGACATCATTAGGGCACTTGGGTACAATCTAGAATTTGATTTGTGAAATTTAAAGTTAACTTCTCCTAGGATGTCGTGAGAAACCGACCTAGACATCGTTGGGGCACTTGTGTTCCTTCTAGAAGTCGATTTGTGTAATTTGAGGTTATCTTTCTCGAAAATGTTTAAAAAATCGACCTAGACATCGCTGCGGCAATTAAGTACAATCTAGAATTCGATTTGTTATATTTCAGGTTAACTTTTCCAAAGATGTCGTAAGAAACCGACCTAGACATCGTTGGTGCACTTGGGTACCGTCTAGATGTCGATTAGTAAAATTTGGGGGTAACTTCCCTAAAAATTTTGTGAGCAACCGACGACCTAAACATCTTTAGAGCACTTGGGTACAATCCAGAATTCGATTTGTGAAATTTGTAGTTAACTTTCCCGAAGATGTTGTGAGCAACCGACCTGGACATCGTTGGGGAACTTGGGTAACGTCTAGAAATCGATTTGTGAAATTTCAGGTTAACGTTTCCGAGGATGTTATGAGGAACCGACCTAGACATTGTTGGGTCACTTGAGTACCGTCTAGAAGTCGATTTGTGAAATTTGAGGTTAACTTCCCCGAAGATGTTGTGCGCAACCGACCTGGACATCGAGTAGGCACGTTCGTTAATTTAAGCTTTTGATTTTCTAAGTTTGAGGTGAACTTTCTTAAACAAGTTGTCGTGGAACGATCTAGACATTACTGGGGCACTTGGGTACTATTTAGAAGTCGATTTCTAATAATTTCTGGTTAACTTCCCCAAGGATGTTGTCAGGAACCAAGCTAGACATCGTTAAGGCATTTAAAAACCGTCTAGAAGTCGATTTGTGAAATTTACGGTTGACTTCCCCGAACATGTTGGGAGGATTCGACCTAGACATCGTTGGGCTACTTGGGTACCCTCTAGAATTCGATTTGTAAAATTTAAGGTTAACTTTTCCGAGGATGTGATGAAGAACCGACCTAGACATTGTTGGGTCACTTGTGTACCGTCTAGAAGTCGATATGGGAAATTTGAGGTTAACTTCTCTAAGGATGTTTTGAGGAATCGACCTGAATATTGTTAAGGCACTTGGGGTAATTGATATAGTCGATTTTTAAAATTTGAGGTTAACTTCCCCGAAAATGTTGTTCGGAACCGACCTGGACATCGAGTAGGCACGTTCGTTAATTTAAGCTTTTGATTTTCTCTGTTTGAGGTGAACTTTCTTAAACAAGTTGTCGTGGAACGATCTAGATATTACTGGGGCACTTGGGTACTATTTAGAAGTCGATTTCTAATAATTTCTGGTTAACTTCCCCAAGAATGTTGTCAGGAACCAAGCTAGACATCGTTAAGGCACTTAAAAACCGTCTAGAAGTCGATTTGTGAAATTTACGGTTGACTTCCCCGAACATGTTGGGAGGATTCGACCTAGACATCGTTGGGCTACTTGGGTACCCTCTAGAAGACTATTTGTAAAATTTAAGGTTAACTTTTCCGAGAATGTCTTAAAATACCGCTTTAGACATCATTGGGGCACTTGGGTACCGTAGAGAAGTCGATTTGTAAAATTTGAGGTTAACTTCCCCGCAAATGTTGTGAGCAACCGACCTAGACATCTCTGGGGCACTTCGGTACAATCTAGAATTCGCTTCGTAAAATTTAAGGTTAACTGCCTCGAAGATGATGTGAGCAACCGACCTAAACATCGTAAAGGCACTTAAATACCGTATAAAATTCGATTTAAAAAATTTGAGGTAAACTTCCTCGAAAATTTTGTGAGCAACCGACGACCTAGACATCTTTAGAGCACTTGGGTACAATCTAGAATTCGATTTGTAAAATTTGAGGTTAACGCTTCCGAGGATGTTATGAAGAACCGACCTAGACATTGTTGGGTCACTTTAGTACCGTCTAGAAGTCGATTTGGTAAATTTGAGGTTAACTTCTCTAAGGATGTTGTGAGCAACCGACCTGGACATCGTTGGGGCACTTGGGTACCGTCTAGAAGTCGATTTGTGAAATTTGAGGTTAACGTTTCCGAGGATGTTATGAGGAACCGACCTAGACATTGTCGAGTCACTTGTTTACCGTCTAGAAGTCGATTTGGTAAATTTGAGGTTAACTTCTCTAAGGATGTTG
Source organism: Ganaspis brasiliensis (assembly GCA_037103525.1). NCBI lineage: Eukaryota > Metazoa > Arthropoda > Insecta > Hymenoptera > Figitidae > Ganaspis > Ganaspis brasiliensis. Next base: position 288,724 of record JAZKLR010000054.1, on the reverse strand, counting down.
TGAGCAACCGACCTGGACATCGTTAGGGCACTTGGGTACCGTCTAGAAGTCGATTTGTGAAATTTGAGGTTAACCTTTCCGAGGATGTTATGAGGAACCGACCTAGACATTGTTGGGTCACTTGTGTACCGTCTAGAATTCGATTTGTGAAATTTGAGGTTAACGTTTCCGAGGATGTTATGAGGAACCGACCTAGACATTGTTGGGTCACTTGTGTACCCTCTAGAAGCCGATTTGGGAAATTTGAGGTTAACTTCTCTAAGGATTTTGTGAGGAATAGACCTGAATATTGTTAAGGCACTTTGGGTAATTGATATAGTCAATTTTTAAAATTTGAGGTTAACTTCCCCGAAAATGTTGTCCGGAACCGACCTGGACATCGAGTAGGCACGTTCGTTAAATTAAGCTTTTGATTTTCTCTGTTTGAGGTGAACTTTCTTAAACAAGTTGTCGTGGAACGATCTAGATATTACTGGGGCACTTGAATACTATCTGGAAGTCGATTTGCAATAATTTCTGGTTAACTTCCCCAAGGATGTTGTCAGGAACCAAGCTAGACATCGTTAAGGCACTTAAGGACCGTCTAGAAGTCGATTTGTGAAATTTAAGGATAACTTCTCCTAGGATGTCGTGAGAAACCGACCTAGACATCGTTGGTGCACTTGGGTACCGTCTAGAAGTCGATTTGTAAAATTTAAGGTTGACTTCCCCAAACATGTTGAAAGGATTCGACCTAGACATCGTTGGGGTACTTGGGTACCCTCTAGAAGTCGATTTGTGAATTTTTTGGTTTACTTCTCTGAGGATGTTGTGAGGTATCGACCTAGAAATCGTTGGTGCACTTAGGTACCGTCTAGAAGTCTAGTTGTGAAATTTAAGGATAACGTTTCCGAGGATGTTGTCAGCAACCGACCTAGACATCGTTGGGGCACTTAAGGAAGTCGATTTGTGAAATTAGAGTTTAACTTCTCTGAGGATGTTGTAAGGAAACGACCTGGACATCGTTGGGGCACTTGGGTACCATCTAGAAGTTGATTTAGGATATTTCAGGTTAACTTCTCGGAGGATGTTGTGAGGAATCGACCTAGACATCGTTGGTGCACTTGGGTACCGTCTAGAAGTAGATTAGTGAAATTTAAGGATAACGTTTCCGAGGATGTTGTGAGCAACCGACCTAGACATCGTTGGGGCCCTTGGGTACAATCTAGAATTCGATTTGTGAAACTTAAGGTTAACTTTTCCGAAGATGTTGTGAGCAACCAACCTGGACATCGTTGGGGCGCTTGGGTACCGTCTAGAAGTCGATTTGTGAAATTTCAGGTTAACGTTTCCAAGCATGTTATGAGGAACCGACCTAGACATTGTTGGGTCACTTGTGTTCCATCTAGAATTCGATTTGTGTAATTTGAGGTTAACTTCTTCCTAAATGTTGTAAGAAATCGACCTAGACATCTCTGCGGCAATTAGGTACAATCTAGAATTCGATTTGTTATATTTCAGGTTAACTTTTCCAAAGATGTCGTAACAAACCGACCTAGACACTGTTGGGTCACTTGAGTACCGTCTATAAGTCGATTTGGAAAATTTGAGGGTAACTTCTCTAAGGATGTTGTGAAAAACCGACCTAGCCATCGTTGGGGCGCTTGGGTACCGTCTAGAAGTCGATTTGTGAAATTTGAGGTTAACTTCCCCGAAGATGTTGTGAGCGACCGACCTGGACATCGTTAGGGCGCTTGGGTACCGTCTAGAAGTCGATTTGTAAAATTTAAAGTAAACGTTTCCGAAGATGTTGTAAGGAACCGACCTAGACATTGTTGGGTCACTTGAGTACCGTCTAGAAGTCGATTTTGGAAATTTGAGGTTAACTTCTCTAAGGATGTTGTGAGAAACCGACCTAGACATCGTTGGTACACTTGGTTACCGTCTAGATTGCGATTTGTGAAATTTGAGGTTAACCTCCCCGAAGATGTTGTGAGCAACCGACCTGGACATCGTTGGGGCACTTGGGTACCGTCTTGAAGTCGATTTGTAAAATTTGAAGAAAACGTTTCCGAAGATGTTGTGAGGAACCGACCTAGACATTGTTGAGTCTCTTTAGTACCGTCTAGAAATCGATTTGGGAAATTTGAGGTTAACTTTTCTAAAGATGTTGTGAGAAACCGACCTAGACATCGTTAATGCACTTGGGTACAATCCAGAATTCGATTTTGAAATTTGAGGTTAACTTTCCCGAAGATGTTGTAAGCAACCGACCTCGACATCGTTGGGGCACTTGGGTACCGTCTAGAATTCGATTTTCAAAATTTGAGGTTAACTTCCCCAAAGATGTTGTCCGAAATCGACCTGGACATCGAGTAGGCACGTTCGTTAATTTAAGCTTTTGATTTTCTCTGTTTGAGGTGAACTTTCTTAAACAAGTTGTCGTGGAACGATCTAGACATTACTGGGGCACTAGGGTACTATCTGGAAGTCGATTTCTAATAATTTCTGGTTAACTTCCCCAAGGATGTTGTCAGGAACCAAGCTAGACATCGTTAAGGCACTTAAGGACCGTCTAGAAGTCGATTTGTGAAATTTACGGTTGACTTCCCCGAACATGTTGGGAGGATTCGACCTAGACATCGTTGGGGTAGTTGGGTACCCTCTAGAAGTCGATTTGTAAAATTTAAGGTTAACTTTTCCGAGAATGTCTTAAAAAACCGCTTTAGACATCGTTGGGAAACTTGGGTACCGTATAGAAGTCGATTTGTAAAATTTGAGGTTAACTTCCCCGAAAATGTTGTGAGCAACCGACCTAGACATCTTTGGGGCACTTAGGTACAATCTAGAATTCGATTTGTGAAATTTAAGGTTGACTGCCTCGAAGATGATGTGAGCAACCGACCTAAACATCGTTAAGGCACTTGAATACCGTATAAAATTCGATTTGTGAAATTTGAGGTTAACGTTTCCGAGGATGTTATGAAGAACCGACCTAGACATTGTTGGGTCACTTGAGTACCGTCTAGAAGTCGATTTGGTAAATTTGAGGTTAACTTCTCTAAGGATGTTGTGAGCAACCGACCTGGACATCGTTGGGGCACTTGGGTACCGTCTAGAAGTCGATTTGTAAAATTTGAAGTTAACGTTTCCGAGGATGTTATGAGGAACCGACTTAGACATTGTTGGGTCACTTGAGTACCGTCTATAAGTCGATTTGGGAAATTTGAGGTTGACTTCTCTAAGGATGTTGTGAGGAATCGACCTGAACATTGTTAAGGCACTTAAGGTAATTGATATAGTCGATTTTTAAAATTTGAGGTTAACTTCCCCGAAGATGTTGTCCGGAACCGACCTGGACATCGAGTAGGCACGTTCTTTAATTTAAGCTTTTGATTTTCTCTGTTTGAGGTGAACTTTCTTAAACAAGTTGTCGTGGAACGATCTAGACATTACTGAAGCACTTGAATGCTATCTGAAAGTCGATTTGTAATATTTCAGGTTAACTTCCCCGAGGATGTTGTCAGGAACCAAGCTAGACATCGTTAAGGCACTTAAGGACTGTCTAGAAGTCGATTTGTGAAATTTACGGTTGACTTCCCCGAAAATGTTGTGAGCAACCGACCTAGACATCTTTGGGGCACTTAGGTACAATCTAGAATTCGATTTGTGAGATTTGAGGTTAACTGTCTCGAAGATGATGTGAGCAACCGACTTAAACATCGTTAAGGCACTTGAATACCGTATAAAATTCGAGTTGTGAAATTTGAGGTTAACTTCTCTGAGGATGTTGTGAGGAATCGACCTGAACATTGTTAAGGCACTTAAGGTAATTGATATAGTCGATTTTTAAAATTTGAGGTTAACTTCCCCGAAGATGTTGTCCGGAACCGACCTGGACATCGAGTAGGCACGTTCTTTAATTTAAGCTTTTGATTTTCTCTGTTTGAGGTGAACTTTCTTAAACAAGTTGTCGTGGAACGATCTAGACATTACTGAAGCACTTGAATGCTATCTGAAAGTCGATTTGTAATATTTCAGGTTAACTTCCCCGAGGATGTTGTCAGGAACCAAGCTAGACATCGTTAAGGCACTTAAGGACTGTCTAGAAGTCGATTTGTGAAATTTACGGTTGACTTCCCCGAACATGTTGGAAGGATTCGACCTAGACATCGTTGGGGTTCTTGGGTACCCTCTAGAAGTCGATTTGTGAAATTTAAGGTTATTTTCTCCGAGAATGTCTTAAAAAACCGCCTTAGACATCGTTAAGGCACTTGAATACCGTATTAAATTCGAGTTGTGTAATTTGAGGTTAACTTCTCTGAGGATGTTGTGAGGAATCGACCTGGACATCGTTGGGGCACTTGGGTACCATCTAAAAGTTGATTTTTGATATTTTAGGTTAACTTCTCGGAGGATGTCGTGAAAAATCGACCTAGACATCGTTGGTGCACTTGGGTACCGTCTAGATGTCGATTTGTAAAATTTGAGGTTAACTTCCCCGAAAATTTTGTGAGCAACCAACGACCTAGATATCTTTGGGGCACTTGGTTACAATCTAGAATTCGATTTGTGAAATTTGAGGTTAACTTCCCCGAAGATGTTGTAAGCAACCGACCTGGTCATCGTTGGGGCACTTCGGTACCGTCTAGAATTCGATTTGTGAAATTTGAGGTCAACTTTTCTAAGGATGTTGTGAGGAATGGACCTGGACATCGTTGGGGCACTTGGGTACCGTCTAGAAGTCGATTTGCGAAATTTTATGTTAACTTCTCGGAGGATGTTGTGAGGAAGCGACCTAGACATCGTTGGTGCACTTGGGTACCGTCTAGAAGTCGATTTGTGAAATTTAAGGATAACGTTTTCGAGGATGTTGTACGCAACCGACCTAGACATTTTTAGGGCACTTGGGTACAATCTAGAATTCGATTTGTGAAATTTGAGGATAACTTCTCCTAGGATGTCGTGAGAAACCGACCTTGACATCGTTGGGGCACTTGTGTTCCGTCTAGAAATCGATTTGTGAAATGTAAGATTAACTTTCTCGAAAATGTTGTGAGCAACCCAGAGAAAATAACAAATGTTACTTTTCTGTTCTAGGTCACTTAAAAGATGGTAAAAAATGGCCCTAAAATCACTCATGACATTTTAAATATCAAGTGCGGAAGGCTTTCGTTGTTGGCAAAAACTACGATTTTTAAGGTTTTTTCAAAATTACCCAAAGAAAATAACAAATGTTTTTTCCTGTGCGGGGGCACTCAGAAGATTGGAAAAAATGACCCAAAACTCTATCATGATATTTGAAATATTGAGTGCGGAATGCTTTCGTTATTGGCGAAAATATTTTGTTTCTTGATTTTTGATGAGTTTATGGCTATTATAGCCTTTTATTTTATGTTAATTATATAATTAGGGGTCAGGAACATTTTTTTTACTTCTATTGATTTAAAATTTATAAGAATATAAGAAAAAAAAATTCGTAAATTTTTAACGTTAAGTACTTCATGGCAATAAATTAACAATCATTGTCGAATCGACGAATAACCATTGGAATAAATGAAATATTAAATTCTTTTAAAATATTCGAAATTTTATAAAAATTATGGTTAAATGAAAGACAAACTTTAGGAAAACTCTGATAAGCTATGGAATTAGTTGTTTTTTTATTATTATTCGTTTTATAGTTAATTTTCTTGCAACGAGTACGAATATGTTTTTTTATAAATTCCAATGGATAGTTGTGAGCGAAAATATCGATGATTTTTTTAATATTGTTTTTATGAAAAAAACAATCTGATCAAAGTAAGGCTCTATTCACGAGATTGTAAACTATATTTTTCTTTTGTTGTATCGGATGACTAGAAAAATAAATAATCAACCTATTTGATGACAAAGGTTTTTAAAACTATTTAGTAATAATTTTATTATTATTTCTTATTAAAGTCATGTCTAAAAAAAATGTATTTGATTGTCAATTTTAATTTCATAAATGATTTTAAGATTTGTATTATAAGAGTTAAATGTGTTGACAATCAAATTTACTTGATCTTTTCTAATAACCATAAATGTGTCATCCACATATCTGACATAAAGAGTCGGTATACAATTTTCTTTCTTTAATTTAATTAACCAGTCTGTCTTCAGATCATCCATGACTATATTTGCAAATAGAGGTGAAATGAAGGACCCCATGGGAGTGTCAAATAGTTGTCTATAAAATTTATTGTTAAAAACAAAGTAAGTGTTATCAAACAGAAATTTAGTACAATGGATAATTTCATCACACGGAATTTTCGATTTGTTCATAATATCAGTTACTCGTTTTTCTAAGCTCTGTATAACCAAATCGAGTGAAATGTTTGTAAAAAGTGAACTGACATCTAAAGAAATTAGTATAGAATCATCTAGAATTTTAATGTTTTTAATTTTCTCTTTTAATTCAAAGCTATTGTTTATATGAGATTTAGGAAGACGTATAGCATTTTTGAGTTCATTATATATTGTTTTTGCCAAAAAATGTGTAGGACTTCCAACAAGAGAGATAATTGGTCAAACATTTTGTTTATGATTTTTTGGTAAAATTTTGTTAATGTAGTGTCTCTCATAGTTAATTGAAGTTTATTATATTCATTTTTCAAAAATTCATTATCATTTAAATGTTTGTGGATTTTATAAGTGTTAGTTTGTATTTTTTTAATAGAGTTTCTTTTAATAATTTCATAAGTTTTTTTATCCGATAGTAAAAATTCTGTTTTGGATAAATAATCATTTTTGTTCAAACAAACTGATGTATTACCTTTGTCAGAGGTTGTGAAAAACCAAGGATGGGCACGCCCACGATGCGCAACGATATGATTGTATCCTATCGTATCGTGGCGAACCACAACACGACAGACTCAGCTGAGTAGTATCGTGGCTCGCCACGATGCGATGCGTCTGAGTATATCGTGGTGGGGCTGGCCACGATACGATACACTGAGCTCAATCGTATCGCATTAGGCCACGATACGATAGACTGAGTTCCATCGTATCGTGGCAAGATTCAACACGATGGACTCGGACGAATCGTATCGTGGCCACAGCACATTATCTTATATCATATCGCGGTGCGTCGTTCAATTGAGAACACGATGTAAACAAACAAGAGCTATGTTTACTTTCTCATACAGAAGAAGTAATAAGCTCTTTAATTCTTTTATTTTCCTGGAATGCAAGCCCTTCTTATTATTTCGTTTGGCCCCCTTATTTTATTATAAATACTAGAACACCAAAAGTGCGCGCTACGCGCGCCAAGTTTCGCAAGCTGGATAGGTAACAATGAAAAGTATTATGCACATAGTAAATTGACCAAAGGAAGTATGGAAGTTTGATATTGTAAATAAGAACCTACAATTACAAACATATATATTTTTTCGTATTGAATATGTCATATTATATAAAGAAATGTGTAAAAAAAATATGTGACGCTTTCAGAACAAAGGGACATTGGAAGCAAAAAATAGATGTTTTATGTATGGTTGACTTAACTCTGTTAAAAGTTCCTTTTTCATAGTCAAAATAGTTATTTTATTTATTTATTATATTTATTATAATAATTATTATTTTATTTCGAGGGAGGTTTCCTCGAATTCGGTATGATAAATTAATAATATTAATTTGAAAAAGATTTTTAACTGTAATTTTAAATATTTTAATTTTTATTTATATAATAAAATTAATAATAATAATAATAGTAATAATAATAATAATAATAATCTAATAATTGTAAGAAATTAACGAACTTGTTAAAGTATATATTTTGAAAATAGAAAAAAGAGATATTTTATTTCTATTAATTTTAAATAAATATTTTAATATTTCAATATTTTAATATTTTAATATTTTAATATTTCGAAAATTAAAGAACTCGAATTATAAATTAATTAATATCTTAATACTTTATTATTTTTTAAAGAATATAATTCCCCCCCCCCCAGTTAAATACATATTTATTTATATAATTAATATTTTTAATTTATTAAATATATTAATAAAATAGAAAATAAAAATAAAGAAATAAATATTCTTAAAAAATTGAAATTTATTGATGATAAAGTTAAATAAATTTTATTAAATATAATTTTGAATAAGAATTTTCTATAAAATTCATTTCAATATAATTCATTAAAATTTAATAGATTTTTTTACTAATTTTCATAATAATATATTTAAATGATAATGAAATTTTTAATAAAAATATAAAAATATAAAAATATAAAAAAGAGATATTTTATTTCTAATAATTTTAAATAAATATTTTAATATTTCGAAAATTAAAGAGCTCGAATTATAAATTAATTAATATCTTAATACTTTATTAGTTTTTAAATAATATAGTTTAATATGAATAATCAAGTAAAAAAGTTTAAGGACGAAATAGGAAAATATTAGCGGTTTTGAAAATGAAATCTTTGCAAGTCTGTCCTCCAGAGGTCGCGTCCCGATGTCTTATGGGTTTATGGGTTGTCTTGGTTTCGCAAATCTCGCCTGAGCTATAATCACCTTTGCGCCCGTGGTGCGAACGTTTTTTGTCCTACTGCATGGAAAGTATGGCATTGAGGGCACGAGCGGCATAAGCTTTAACTAATTAACAATTAGTGAACATAATTTGTAAACACTATAAAAGTGTATTTGTCATAGAACACTACTGCGCATGTGTAACTGTCACAGAAAACTACTGAGCATGTACAAATATCATACAAAACTACTGCGCATGTGTGACTATCATAGAAAAATACTGTATGTGTAAATATCAAAAAAGATACTGAGCTGGTGCAAATATCATGGGAAAATACTGCGCATGGTTTACTAACATAAAAAATCACTCCACGTGTTCAGAATTTTTGTGCCAGCTTCAATGACGTCAGCGGGCGGGAATGTATTTTGCGCCCGCTTCTATGACGTCGCGGGCGGGAATGTATTTTGCGCCCGCTTATGTGACGTCAGCGGGCGTGAAAGTATTTTGCGCCCGGTTACCCTACCCCCGGGCGGGAATGTCATACTTTGTGCCCGGATTAAGTGCCTTAAATGACATGCTTTCCGTGCATGTAGGACAAAAAATATTTTTATTAATTACTTTTCAAGTTATGGCAATTAAAGCATTGGCGGTTTGTACATAATACCATGCACGCTCCTCTTCTCTTTTCACTCCCCTGTAGTTCACCCATTTGCTTCTAAGGTCCCTTTCTTCGGATCGCGTCACATATATATATATGTTACTTTGTTATTCCTCAGAAAAAATCTTGAAAATTATAGGTACCATTTGTAGCCAAATAAAGTGATGAATTATTGACATTTTAAGGAATAATGAATTTCTAACCTATTGTCATATAATTTTTTAAATTGTGAATTTCATACCTAATAGTTAAATTTCCATGTCATCTATGAGGAAGCAAGCTTTTTCCTTACATGAAGGAAAAGTGTTTGTAAAAGTAACAAATTCCTCGTCTTCTTTCAGTTATTAATAGAAACTTGTTAAATAAAATGTTTTAGATTATTACATTTTTTACATAAGTCTTTAATAATTCGTGAAATGTTAATAAAATTTAAAGCGCCATTTATGTGTGTGTGAGATAAGAAATATTTTATTTTATTTTTTGTCTGTACAATTATGTTTTGTAAATCAGCTCTTTCAATTACATTAAATCCTAAAAAGCATGAAATATAGTTTATAGTAATTATTTTTTTTTGGGGGGGGGGGGAAAGGAAGGGCCCCATTCTCGCCCATTCCTGTGAGGTACAACCATTATTATCACTGTTCTTAAATGATATATGCAGAAATGCTTCTTTCCCACACATATATACAATTTAAATACAGCGTATTTACCTCTCCATGAAGGAAAAGGGAAAAGGATAAACTGCGTGGAAACATATTTCCACTCAGTTGTGTTTTCGGGTATTAATATTAACATTCTGATTAAAAAAAAAAAAAAAAGAATAGAAAAATGAAATAAATGATATTCAATATAAGGCTGTCAGTAAATATCACAATCATTGTATTTCTTTTACTTCATAATTTTTTAAATTTCACATTCCTTGAGTTCACACGTCATTTAAAATCAAGTCAAACGTTATTTTGAACAGAATCGTGTCAATGAATATTTCAAATTTTTAAATAAGAAACAATTAACAAAGATTTTTATGGTACGGAATCTCTAAACGAATATAACATTTCAATATTATCAGTAACTATTAATTTTCATGAACTATTTGCAACTGTGCTACATAGTACCTTCTATAATAATATTATATGTTAAGAATATATATTCTATTTTTACAAGAAGAATTATTCAAAAATTTCTTTGTATACATAATTCTTAATACATTTTCTACTTCTTTGATTTCCTAAATAAACTTTGATTGAATTAAATGAACGAACTCTTGATAATGCAACATATAATTGACCATGATTAAAGACATCTTTTCTTAAATCAATTGCAATTTTATGAAATGTCTGTCCTTGAGATTTGTTTATAGTCATAGCAAATGCTAGTTTAATTGGAAATTGTGTTCTTTTAAATGTAAAGGGATAAACATTTTCACAGTACAATAATATTCGATGTATGAATACAATATTTCCACGTTTATCTCCCGTTAATATTTTACATTTTATAACATGATTAGATAAAGCTAAAACCAATAATCTTGTTCCATTACATAAACCTTCGTTAATACTAAGATTTCTTATAAGCATAACTACGGAATTTATTCGTAAATGCAAAACATGTGGTGGTAAAGCAGGTGGTGATAAAGTGTTTAAGTAATCAGGCAAAATGACTTCATGATCATTATCATTATCACGATTATCTACACTGTCAATACTTCTATAAACTTTTTCTTCGCTCTTATCTAATAACTGGACAACATTATTATTAATTTCATCTACATCAATATTTCTCGGGGCTAAAATAGCACATAATGCCAAATCTTCAAACCTTTTCTGTGTAATTAACTCTCCATACACATCTGTACTGATATCAATATTTCCTTCTTCCAGAATGTTGTCTGGTAATTGAACACAATCTTTTACATCGTTCAATCTGCCATTTCCTATGTCAAGTAAAAAATTAACAAATTGTGTTTCTTCCGGTAAAGCTCGCATGTTCTCAGATAATGTAAATTTTGCAAATATCTTCCATAATTTGCTGTTTTTAATTGACAAATTTATAATTTCAGATCTTGTACCATTTTGTTTTATTGGTAATACTTGTCTAAAATCACCTCCTAAAATTATCGTTTTACCACCAAAAGGAACATCTACTTGCATAATATCTCTTAATGTTCTGTCCATAATCTCTAAGGCATACTTTGGTGACATTGGAGCCTCATCCCAAATGAAGACATCAACATTTTTCAAATACAACCCCTCTTTAGACTGCACTTTTATATTTGAAGATGAATCATTATATAATGGCACGGGTAAACCCAATATTTTATGAACTGTTCGACCCATGGGAAGTAAGGTTGCAGCTATTCCTGTAAATGCCATATTGCAAACAGTTTTACCGAGACTCCTCAATAAATGCCACAATGTAATATACATAAATGTTTTTCCTGATCCTCCAGGACCATCGACATATACACACCGACAAGTATTATCGTTATTATCATTTACTGCATTTAATATAAAATCGACTATATCTTTTTGTTTGACGTTCAGTTTATCATACCTTTCTTTTCCTAATTTATTTTCCTCTTCAATATTTATAGAGTGGGTAACTGCAAAATTATCAGTTCCATCTTCTACATCCATCAATCCAAGAAAATCATTCAACTTATAACCTTCATCAGATAACATATTTTTGACATGTATGTATGCCATTTTTTCAGCAGCAATATTATCAACGTTTCTAGCATAATCTTCGAACATATAAAGTTTGAATTGTTCCCAAAGTTCACCAGCATTTATAGGACGACAGTGAATTAAAATTCTGACAAATAATCGTCGAAGTGATTGAGGCATCATCCATAAAGTAGACTCTTGTAACGTTGCCTTCCATTCATGATCATCCTCTATTAGTCCTAATGCTAAACAAGCTGACGTAAATGTCTCATGTAATACGCCATTAACAGTCTTCATTGATTCGTATGAAATCGCACCTTTAGTTGTAAGTAATAATAATCTAAGGTGAAATAATTCTGTGTGGCAGGGATTAACAGAATAAATTCTGCCTATTACCTTCTCTTTACGGAGTCTCTTGTTCCATTTACATTTTGTTTTATCCCATGAATAGTATTCTGGAATCTCAGTATAAAAATACTGACGAGCATTTACATCACGTTCATTTAAAAGAAAGTAGTCTAATAATTTTGTATTTTTATTTAAATTAAATGATATTTCTTCGTTTGTATCTACTTGCCGAATAAGAATATTTTGCTCATTTTGTAAATGTATTGGTAAACGATTTATACTATGACTTTTTTTGGATAAAGTTTTACTTAAAATTCTCCATGCTGCTTCTACTGGACCAACATATCTATTTTCTTCATAATGATTGATTTCATTATGATTGATAGTAGCCTCTCCATTACTATTTGTAATGATAATTGATGCAGCATCATGACCCTTATAAATATATTTATACAAATATTTGACGGACTTAATACTGGATACAACTTCAACATTAATATGACAATTGAATGTTTGTGAAAGTTTAGGAGAATAAGGTACAACAAAACGATTATCAACAATATATTCATTAGGTCGTGTATAGGTTTTGCCTGAGTTTCTTCTTCTATATACCACGTAACAATTTTCTTCAACAGTAGTGTCTTCTTGTAAAGGTTTAGGAAATTTTTTTGAGCATTTTCCATCAACGAAACACCAATCTCCACAAGGACCGTGTATATTATTTGCCATAATAATTTCATGTAATCTAGGATTAACCATTTCATCTGGTATTTCAGCTGAAATATATCCATCAACACTCTCTGGTGTTAATAATTTTGAATTGGACGTTAATATAACCAACAAATGGATATGTGGTAATCCCCTTTTTTGAAATTCTATAACATAAACGTAAGACTTCACATCTCCAAAACATTTATTCTTTACAATACATTCTATCAAATGTTTTACTTTTAAAGAAAAGACTCTCGCGACAATGTCAGGTCTATCAGCTACTGTTTGATTAGGTAATAAATTCTCTGTTATTTCTTTCCACTGTGGATTACATGTCATTGTTATAAATAAATCTGGTTTACCATGTTTTGCCACAATAGCCATTGAATCTTGATATAATTCCATCATATTACGAGGTGAACCAATAAATGTTGATGGTAAGACAACTAATTTTCCTAGAGGTGTATCATTCCTTTGTGCTACATCATTAATGTGATCTATTAATCCTCTGTAACTTTCACTTCGCAATTCTGTTTGATGATTTGCGCAATATTGAAGCCGATCTTTTTCCATTTTAACATAATTGTCAACCAGCCACTGTTGAAATAGTCTTCCACCGTATAGAAACTGATTAAATATATCATCTCTAATTGCTATTTTATACTTTACATAAGATGCCCTCGAAATTCTATGTTTTTTCAATCTTTTATCTGTATCATTTCGAAGCATATCAATACAATAACCTTTTTCTCCAAAAGGATAAAATAGAGGATATATAAAAGGTTCTACACAAGGATCCAAACTACTAACTAATTGCAATTCTTTACTTATTTTGTTATACACAGTAACATAAGAATCAGGTATTTCACCTTTTGAATTTGTATTAAAAATAGCAGCTACTTCATTAACTCTTTGAAAATTAAATCGCCGTGGATCTTTTTCTTTTTTTAAAGTAAATAATAATTTCAATTCTGGAATTTCTTCATCATTTTTTTTCGCCAACGCTGTTTCTATTTCTATAACTTCTTTCATCATTCTAAATGATTGACTGAACGTATTATGTTTTCTCATAAAATTCTCAATTCCTCCTACAATATCTCTATCTAATCTATTATTTTTATTCAACCTGTATTCAATTGCATCATCAGGGTCGTAAATAAACAATTGACCATAAGACGGATCATCACCGTTCTCAGGGTATAAAGCTTTATTCATTTGATAATATATTTGACCTTGTATTTTAAAACAATACGGTCCTCTTCGGGTACCATGGAAATTAATAACATTAGCATTAAATGATGCAAAAGCAAATGAATTATTGTAACATCTTATATTCTGGCGAAAATGGCTTGATTTCTCATGTGAACCATCTAATAACATTTTCAATTCAGATGGATAATTTAAAGGTTTTAATTTAATACCTCTATGGCTACAACAATCAGCGAAAGAATACTTTTTGTTATCATCTTTTTTATGTTTCAGGTTTTTAGCATCTGAATTTGTAATTTTAGTACTAACTTTTTCATCTTTGAAGTGTTTAGCATCACAATGAGTGCAATAAAGTAACATTTTACCTAAATAATCCTCTGCATAAGTTCGTGAATGCAATTTGTTTATTTCTAATTCTTCTGAACAATTACCTGATACGCTCACTAACTTTTCCTGAGTTACATTGAAATGGAGAATTGATGGAGAATCATCATCCTCAATTGAATTTTGATAACTTTTTTGACCATTTTCTGAATGTGAAACTGTGTGAAATGATGTTGATGGTATTGAATTCACAGCAAAAGTTTCACAATCTGCATTAGAAGTTACTTTTTTTATCTCTTTTGATATATTACTTTGTAATCCTTTTTTTTCTTTTAATTTAGCACGATAACACTTCATTCTTTTTCTTTCCAATGTTCGAATTTTTTTTTGTTTCTCTACAGATAAACCTGCACGATGACGTCTCACCTTCTCTGTACTAACAATATTTTTAGCAACTTTCTCTACACTTAAATTCGCGCGATGACATTTCATTTTTTCTGTATTAAGAATATTTTTATCAACTTCTTGTAATTGTTCTACTTCTTTCTCGGTAAATCTTTGTTTTTCTTCAAATGTGGAATCTTGATAACTTATTTGTACATTTTCTGAATGTGAAGTTGTCTGAAAAGATGTTGACGGTATTGCATTCTCAAAAAAAATTTGAGACTCTGTATTACAAGTTGATTTTTTTATCTCTTTTGATATAGTAGTTTGTAATCCCTTTTTTTCTTTTAATTTAGCACGATAACACTTCATTCTTTCTCTTTCCAATTTTCGAATTTCTATTTGTTTCTCTACAGATAAACCTGCACGATGACGTCTCACCTTTTCTGTACTGAAGCATTTACGCCTTTCAACTAGTAGTTTTTTAATTTGAGTCTCAGGGCTGTCATTGCTCAGTTATAACTACTGAAAGCTTGGCAAGTTCATCATCGACTCTTAGTTGAAAGTAAAATACAACTTTTTGTTGAGAGATCTCTAGGTTCTCTTCACAGAAGTTATTATTGTCTGAATTTAATTCAGTTTTTGAATAATTTGTTTTTTATTGAAAATTTACCTTGTAAATTTTGAAAAGAAAAGATTTGATTTATTAAATCGCATTAAGCGTTTTGAGAAAGGAATTTCCCTAAGTCTCGACGGTTTACCGCAGTTCGCCGTCGAGAATCGAAGAGGTACCTGAAAAGTAAATTAATTTACCTTGATCGCAATCTAAGGATTTAAATATGTCTTATTTTTAAGAATCACGCCTCAGCGTAGATTCCCAGTCGGGCAGAGTGCGCACACTATGCCGTTCCGTATCAAATAGGCGATTTATCTATCGCGTTCACGTCTTATATAGACGTGTTCGGATTTACACGCCTTGGGGAGATTTAAGTTGGTTTGCCCTCTCGTGGCGCAAAGTTACACCGTCTGCGCCTGTATGCCTACTACTGGTTACTCTCGGGCTGGCTTGTCGGCGTAACGTCTACGTGCAGGGATATGTAATGTGCTTCATCAGTCCCCTCTTAAAAAAAAATTTTTATTGCGTTTATAATGTATGTTTTGTCTGTTCGGTGGGTGTACTTATCTCCCCCCGAAAAAAAAAACTTTAAAAAACGAAACATCCTTGGAAACGCATGAAAGTAATCGGAAAGATGAAGTTACTGTAACTTTCTGTTTTACTGATTTTTGCAGAAAAAAAAATATCTATGTTTTATGTGAATTGTTTTGATGTTTGTTAAATACGTTGTGGATGGATGTCTTGTCCTTCCTAGTAGAAAAAAAATGTAGACAACGTTCAACAAGGTTTGTAAAAAAAATAAACGAAAAGAATTTTTTGCTTTGTTTTTTATTTAGCTGTGCGTATGATATATTATATCGGAACGATAGATATGTACAAAAAAAAATAAAAATGATAAATTATTTACATGAGTGGTTTTCTCATGGATTTTTTGTGGTGTGTTGGCCACATATAACAAAAAATGTGTGTAATAAAGGGGACTCTAAAATACATTTTGTTCTAAGAGTCGTTTGTTTTTTCAATTAGTTTTTTTAGCGAGTTAAATACTTCGTCGAATGTTTCATTGAAGCTTTCTTTTGTTTTAATTTCTTTTATTAAAGTTTTATTTATGATTTTAGTTGTTAATGACTTGTTTTCATATTTTGTGTGTATTTGTTTTAATTCTGTTGCATTGTTATTGTTAAGATCAGTTGGTCGTATGTTGTCAGTAATTTCGCTAATTGGCATGAATTTTTTCTTTTTTACTATTGTGTTAGAAACTGCTCTGTCGATAAACGGATATTTTGGGTCGGCTTTAATTTGTTTAATTAAATATTTTTCTTTTTCCGTGTAGTTGGAGAATGGTGTGCCTTCTTTTTGTTTTGTAACTTTGACTTTACGTGTTGGTATTTTTGTTCTGATGTTAATAATTTGAACGTCGTTGTCGTAAGTTTTGTTTTGGTCGCATTGCACTGTTACCTCGGTTACAGTGCAGGCCCAGGCTTCGCCAAAATCCGTTTTTTCCGTCATCTGAGTGTAAAAAAAAATAGAAACAAATTTTATGTGATGTTTGTAGTTGATTAGTTTTGTTTGTGACATATGTGGGTGGATTTATACTTTCTAAGTTCTCTCAATATATGGCTTTATGTCTTTTATGTTAAATATTCCCCGTTCATTGTTTGTAATTGGATTTGTTAAGACATACGTGGCTGGTCTTATTTGTTTAGATATTATATATGGTCCTTCATATATTTCTAAGAATTTTTTAGTCAGTTTATTTATTTTATCCGGATTTCTTATAGCTTTTATCATAACTTTGCTGCCAAGTTTTAATTCGTTTTTGGTTATATTTTTATTTGCTATTTTTGCACGATTTTTTCCCTTATTTTTAATTCGCGTTTCTACTAATTTTAGTTTAGTGTCGTATGGGATATTTTGATTGTTATTTAATTTTATCCATTTTTCCCAGATTCTTTTTGGTTTGATGTTTAAGTGGATTTCTATGGGGGTGAAATCGGTTGTGTCGTGGTGTATTTCGTTAAAGCAGGTTTCTATAGTTTTAACCCATAAGCCCCATGAGTTGTGATTGTCTTCCAAGATGGATCTAAAAAACCTAGACAGTTCTCGGTGGACTCTTTCTACTATATTGCTTTGTGGATATCTTATTGCTGTTAAAACTGGTTTAATGTTGTTATTTTTTAAGGTTTCTGTCCATTCATTAGATGTAAATTGTGTTCCCTGGTCTGAAATTATTTTGCTAGGTTTACCGTATTTTGGAAAGTAGTCTTTAGTTAATCTATTCAGGACTGCTTTTGTTGTGCATTTTCTTAGTGGGTAAAGTTTTACAAATTTGCTAAATACGTCGATTGTGGATAGTATGTATTTGAACCCCCCTCTTGTCGCGGGTAATGGTCCGTAAAAATCTAACGATAGTGCTTCTTTAGGTTTTTTTGCTGTTATGAACTGCATTTCGGTCATTTCTTTTTTATTCGCGTATTTATTTCTTTGGCAGGAGTCGCAGCTTGTTAGTCTTTTTCTTATGTATTTAGCTAGTTTTGGAAAATGGAAGTTTTCTGATATTATTCTGTAGCATTTTCTTGCTCCTATGTGCGCATACATTTCATGTGTTTCGTCAATCAGTATGTCGATTGTGTTGTTTGGAATGCATATTTTGTAATAGTCGCCTATTTTTATTGTTAGAATGTCGTCTGTTATTTTGTACCGTTCTGTTAAGTTTTGTTTTGCTAAGTTGTATTTTTCTTTTAAGAATACGTCGGTTAATTGTTCGTTTTTTATGTTTGTGATTAAGGTTTTCAATTGTTTTGATGGGTTTTTGTATAGTGTGTGTATAAAAATTGTTTTTGTATTATGGTTTTCTGTGTTACTTGTGTGGCTTGTATTTGTCAATCTACTTAGTGTGTCTGCTGCTGTGTTTAATTTACCTTTAATGTGTTCAAGTTGTATGTTATAGTCCTGAATAGCTAGTATCCAGCGTGTAATTCTCGCGTTTGTGAAGTTGCATGTTTTTAAGAATGTTAGTGGTTTGTGATCGGTTTGTATTATGATTTTTGTTCCCATTATGTATGTGCGAAATTTTTCTAAGGCCCATACTATCGCGAGTAGTTCTTGTTCTGTGATAAAGTATGTTAGTTCTGCCCCTTTTAATGTTCGACTTGCGCATGTAATTATTTTTTCATTATCTGTTTCGTCTTTTTGTGTTAATATTGCGCCTAGCCCGGTTCCGCTTGCGTCTGTGTATAAGTAGAAGGGTTTTTTTAAGTTGGGGTGTCGTATGATCATGGATTCACAAAAAAGGTTTTTTATTGCGTTGAAAGCAGTTTCCTCTTCTGTTTTCCAAGACCAAGGGGTATTTTTTTTTAATAGATTGTATAAGGGGTATGTTGTTTGTGCGTGTTTGTCAGTAAATTTTGTGTAAAAGTTTATAAAACCTAGAAAACTTTGGAGTTGTTTTATGTTTTTGGGTTGTGGGAAATCTTTGATGGTTTGTATTCTTTCCGGGTCCATTTTAATTCCTTCGTTTGAAATTATGTGTCCTAGAAATTTTATTTCTGTTCTGAAAAATTTACATTTACTGAAGTTAAGGGTTAGACCGTTTTTTTGAAATCTTTTAAAAAGAAGTTCTAGATGTTCTAAGTGCTCGTTAATATTTGCTGATTTGCATACCAGGTCGTCTACAAAATTTACTATGAAACTCTGGAAGTCAGAAATAGTGTTGTCTAAGCCTCGTATTAAAGCCGCGGTGCTTGTTTTGAGGCCAAACAGAGTTACGTTAAATTCGTAAATTTTACCTTCGTGCATGAATGCTGTATATTTGCAAGAGTCAGGGTGTAATGGTATTTGCCAGAAGCTTGACGTCATATCAAGGGCGGACATAATTTTAAAATTTATCATTTTTTGAAAAATTGTTTCTGTGGATTCGGTAGTTTCTTTGTCATCTATTAAGTTTTCATTTAAGTTTCTAGCATCTAGGCATGTTCTTATGGAACCGTCTTTTTTCTTTACAATTACTAAAGGGTTAATGAAGTTGCTTGTGGATTTTTTTATTATGTTTAATTCTAGCATTTTGTCTATCTCGTTTTTTACGGCTTCTTTGTATGCCATAGGGATTGGGTATGATTTGCAAAAATATGGTTTATCTGTTTTCATTGTTAGTTGGTGTTGGTAAGTTAATAATTTGCCGGGTTTTTTGCAAAATATTTCTTTGTATTTTATTATTAAGTCTTGAAATTTTTGTTTGTCTTCTTCATTCAGTGAGTTGCAATTTTTTATCGAATTTTCGATTTCTGTATTTGTTAGTTCGTAGTTGTCAATCTGTAGGGTATTGGTTTTTTTGTTCTCATTTAGTTCGGGAATTTTTTTTTTCCGAAATGAATTTTAGGTTTACCTCGCTATTATCTGTAGAAAGTATTATGCTATTGTTTTTTAAGTCAATTTTTGTTTCTAAGGTTTTTAAAATGTCTATTCCAAAAATAAATTCTCTAGTTAATTTAGGTACTATCAAAAAAGGGTATGTTTTTTCTAATTTATCAATTTTTATGTTGAGTAGGATTTGCATTTTGATTTTAGTTCCCTGTTTATTAGTTGCGCCGTATACGATAGTTCCGCTTACCGGGAGTTTGGGTGCTGATTTGAATGAGTTTATGTTTTCAAGATACAATTTTTCTGATATGCATGTCACTTCACTACCTGTGTCTAATAGAGCTTTTGTTATCACGGAGTTAATGTTACATTTGATTTCTGGACATAGTTGTTTTTGTTTCTTTATTGTTTGTTTTTCGCATGGTTCGCTGTTTAATAATTCGTTTCTAATGTTAGTAATTCTAAGTTCTATTGAGGTTGTATCGCCCTGGTCAGTTTCTCTAGTTGTGATAGTCTCTGGCAGGGCGTTCTCTAGTTTTCCGTTCGCGGTTCTAGTTCGATTTCTATGTCGCTATTTTCTTCGTTTTCGTATTCTAGTACTTGAATTTGTTTGCTGTTTGGAAAATTTTTATTTTGTTTAAAATTGTTTGTTTGTCTGTTGTAAATCGGGTTTCTTTGTGCGTAACTGTCAGTTTGTTTATATTCTGTTTTCGTTTGTTGTTCATTTGTATTTGGTGGGTTGTTTTGTAGGGTAGATTTTTCGTTTGTTTCTTGTATTGTGTTTTTGTTTGTAAAAGTGCGGTTTTGATTTATAGTACGGTTTTGATTTGTTTGTATTTTTTTAAAAAATTCAGTTCGATTGATGTTTCCTGATTTTTCAAAAGATTCTAAAATTTCTAATAATTCTTCATATGTTTTTGCATTTCTGACTAGTACCGCGTTTTTTATTTTTATTGTAAAATGTCTTGATAATTGTTCTACGATTGTTTCTTCTACTGGTGGTGGTATTAGATCTTTCGCGCTAGAGATTAATTGGATTGCGTAATCTATTTTACTTTGTTTAAAATCGTTATGGAACCCGTATTCTAGAGAATGTGATATCTTTCTACGCGTATTTTCGTTCCAGAAGCGTTTTATAAATTTTATTTCGAATGTTTCGAAGGTATCTGTGCTTTCTTCTACTAATTGCCACCATTGTAGTGGCGTTTCTGTTAAGCTAGAATGAATTAAATATATAAAGTCTGCGTGGGTGTTTGATGCGTCTAGATATCTTTTGAGATCTTTTAAATATTGCATGGGTTTTTCTGTGTTTGTTCCTGAAAATTTTGGGATCGTTAAGTGTTTAGTCCAGTTTGTTGTTTGTCCAGTATAGGATGCGATACTTGTGTGTTTTTGTAGTAATTTAGTTTGATTTTGTGTTAAATTATCTAATTTTTGTTCGTGATCCATCTTGGAAGCAATCAACGAGGCTTGGTTAACTAAAATGTCCGTTTGTTGTCTAGTCATTGTTTCCATTTGTGATTCCGTTTGTTCTAATTGATCCGCAATTAAATTTAATTCTGTATTGTATTCTTGGTTCTGTTTGTTTAATAAAGTAAGAATTCTGTTTTCTAAATCTGAAATGGCTTTTTTTACGCGTTCTTCTGTGATTGGGTCGATTTTTGTTTGTCGCGACGTAGATTTATTTGGAGTTTGTAGAATGTTTTCTAATTGATTTTTTGTTTCTTTAAGTTCGTCTAGTTGAGATAGGGATGGATTTTTATGAAGTGATTCTTCTTTTATAGTTAAGTTATGCGCGCTATTATTCTTTTGGTTAAATGTTTTTTCATCTGTCGATTTGTTAATAAGTGAAATTTCTGAGTCGGATAGATCTTTGTTGTTTCTCAAAAAGGACCTTGTATTATAGCGAGGCATTTTGAGAGAATTTAGAAAGTGTAATTATTACTTACGAGAAAAAGGGACGTCTGTTTTAGTTGTCACTAATACATTCACTACTTATACAAAGCAACAATTGATTTCTCACCTTAAAAAAAAAATAATCCAATGCACACGTAAAAACTGGATCTGTGTAAAAAAAAAATGTATTTTTTATTTGTTTTTACTTTATGTAATTTATTTTTCAAACGGTGAAATTGTGTGTAATATTTTATTTGATAGTACTATTTCGTTAACTGGTTTGATTGTGACTGATTTTAATTAAATAAATTCGAGAATTTCTGTGTTTATTCTCTTCACTAATTAGTATGTTTTGTTTTGAAAATTTGATATTGACTCGGATAGCTTCATTAATTTTGATTTTGTGAATTATATATGTATTTATATTCTGATTCAAGGGACCTGAGAGATCTCTCTGGGGGCACCAGATGAAGCATTTACGCCTTTCAACTAGTAGTTTTTTAATTTGAGTCTCAGGGCTGTCATTGCTCAGTTATAACTACTGAAAGCTTGGCAAGTTCATCATCGACTCTTAGTTGAAAGTAAAATACAACTTTTTGTTGAGAGATCTCTGGGTTCTCTTCACAGAAGTTATTATTGTCTGAATTTAATTCAGTTTTTGAATAATTTGTTTTTTATTGAAAATTTACCTTGTAAATTTTGAAAAGAAAAGATTTGATTTATTAAATCGCATTAAGCGTTTTGAGAAAGGAATTTCCCTAAGTCTCGACGGTTTACCGCAGTTCGCCGTCGAGAATCGAAGAGGTACCTGAAAAGTAAATTAATTTACCTTGATCGCAATCTAAGGATTTAAATATGTCTTATTTTTAAGAATCACGCCTCAGCGTAGATTCCCAGTCGGGCAGAGTGCGCACACTATGCCGTTCCGTATCAAATAAGCGATTTATCTATCGCGTTCACGTCTTATATAGACGTGTTCGGATTTACACGCCTTGGGGAGATTTAAGTTGGTTTGCCCTCTCGTGGCGCAAAGTTACACCGTCTGCGCCTGTATGCCTACTACTGGTTACTCTCGGGCTGGCTTGTCGGCGTAACGTCTACGTGCAGGGATATGTAATGTGCTTCAGTACTAACAATATTTTCTTTCTTCATAAATCTTTGTTTTTCTTCAAATCGTTTCCCTTTCCTTAAACTGGCACTACAATTTTGCATTCTTTTCTCTACAAAAGTATTAATCTCTTTTCTATTTTTTTGGGATGTTTTTGTCCTTTCTATTTCGTCTATTGGATGCAACTTATACAAAGATCTTTTTTCCGGAATTACGGTACTTTCTAAATCAATAATTTTCTTTTATTTCCTGTTCTTACTCCACTACCCTGTAATTCGTTTTTCATTGATATACTCTGCTTTTGTAAAACATCTGAAGAAAGACATTCAGAAATATTTACATTATTATCAGTATTAACATCATTTACCAATCTGCAACACTTTTCTCCCTCGTCATTCAAATTATTCGTTTCAGGTAATATCAATCTTTCAATTTTATCCTTTTTCAAATCATTAAATTCATTAGTTTGTACTTTCTTTGAATGGAGAATAGGTGAAGAAACATCATTCTCAATTAAATTTCGAGAAGTAATTTCAAAATTTTCTGAATGTGAAAGTGTCTGAAAACATGTTGATGGTATCGAAGTCATAACAAAAGTTTGAGAATCTGCATTACAAATTTCTTTTTTTACCTCTTTTGATATAATTCTTTGCAATTCCTTCTTTCCTTGTATCCCTTTTTGTGGAAATTCCATTTCTTTCTCTACACTTAAATTCGCGCGATGACATTTTATTTGTTCTGTAGTAACAATATTTTTATCAACTTCTTGTAATTGTTCTACTTCTTTCTCGGTAAATATTTGTTTTTCTTTAAATGTGGAATCTTCATTACTTATTTGTACATTTTTTGAATGTGAAGTTGTCTAAAAGGATGTTGATGGTATTGCATTGTCAAAAAAATTTTGAGACTCTGCATTGCAATTTACTTTTTCTATCTCTTTTGATATATTACTTTGTAATCCCTTTTTTTCTTTTAATTTAGCACGATAACACTTCATTCTTTCTCCTTCCAATTTTCGAAGTTCTATTTGTTTCTCTACAGATAAACCTGCACGATGACGTTTCACCCTTTCTGTACTAACATTTTTTTTTTCCTTCTGTCGTTTCTCCATGTTATTCGAAATTTTATTTATACAATATGAATATGTGAAAGTGTAATAAATCTCATAATATATGAAATATGCAATTTCAAAATGTCGAAATTTCACGTAACCATTTTTATAATTATGTACATAGCAATTTACACATTTGCCAATTACCTACCGAAAAATTTGCAATAAATAATGATCTTAAAAATACATTTTCAAGTATCACGATTTTCCAATCTGCCAATTTTTAAAGAGGAATTAGAGAATTTAACAATTTTCATATTTTACAATGTTACAGAAATATTATAATTAATTTATTAGTTCTGAAATTCCCATAAAACATTTCATATATTTCTAGTAAAGAGATTTTTCTAATAAAGAGTTTAACATTTCTGTCTTCTAATTTCATAAGTTACCAGAAATGATTGGTATTTAAAAAACAATAAACCATTTCAATAACTTCACAATATTTCAATTTACAAATGTCCTATTCAACTGTCCATTTTTCTAATTTTGTTCTTTATGAATTATCCATTTTACCAATATTCTTAATTTATCAAATTTTCACTTTCCCAATTTTGCAATTTACTTATGTTTCATTTCAAGAAATTAACATCAACTTTTTTATTTTCTAATTTTATAAATTGATGAAAGTGATTGGTATTTAAAAAGCAATATACCATTTAATTATTTTTAAAATGTTTCAATTTCTAAATGTCCTATTTTACCAATTTCCATTTTTCAAATTTAGTACTTTCTCAATTGTCCATTTTACCAATACTCCAATTTACCAAATTTCCAATTTGCCAATTTTCCAATTTGCCAATTTGCCGATTTTCCAATTTACTTATTATCAATTTCAATAATTTGCCAATTTACCAATTTTTAAATTTGTCTCTTTTCCACTTCACCAATTTCACTGTCAAATTTCTCAATTCTCCAATTAACAATAATCAAACTATTTAAGTATTGAATATTGTACTGTACTTTAATGTTACATTATTATGAAAAACCAAAAATATTATTGAACAACGTCCAGTAAATAATGAATCTTACAGTACTCACCAAGTGAAATACTGAGATATTAAATCTGAGAATGAAAAGAAATTTAAATAAATTTAAAGAAATACTGAGTTCTTAAATCTGCTACCTCCTATTCAACAATAACTTTCAGAAATTTAATGATTTTCAAAGGGTATGGTGTATAATTAAGAAACAAAAGAATTTCTATTTCTATTCCTACCTGCCTTTTCTTAATTGTAAGGAAGTACATTTGTCTACCTGAAGGAAAGTTATCTCTCCATCTCTCGCTCTTTCTCTCTTTCTGTCTCTCCCTGTATATTCTTAATATATCTATATATCTATCTAGCCATATATCTATCTATCTATCTATCTATCTATCTATCTATCTATCTATCTATCTATCTATCTATCTATCTATCTATTGAAAGTATTGTTTACATAATTATACCTTCTCTTCGTAAATTTGTTTATATTTTGGGACGCATGATTAAGTTCTAAAATGAATTATTTAGAATTTTAATTTCATGCAATTTCATGAATTACAAGTTTCTTGTAGCCGAAATTTCACTTCTCGAATTTGTTTTCAATCAAATTTAAATGAATTCTAATTTTTACCTAACAGAAATTTTAGGCCATCAAATGTATATCTAAAATTATTTTCATTGAAAAAAATTCAATTTAAGCGAATTTTAATTTAGAAGAATTTTCATTTTATAGAATTTAAAATTCATCGAATTTTTAAATAACAGAATATTCATCTGACCGAATCTTCATTTGTCCAAAATTGTATTAGTAGGGGAACAGGTTCGGTTGTGGGCACCCTTTTGTTTTTGACTGATAACTTGTACCCAATAAATATGATGCGGTCAATAACATATGTATGGAAAGCTAGAGACCTTAGCTAACTACTGGCGAAGAAAGTAAATTGATTCTGTCGAATAGAAAAATTTTATTAAAAATTTTACAAAGTGGTAATTTTTCGCAAAAAAAAAATTTTGGTTCGGTTGTGGGCACCCTACAAAAAAACTGCTAAATATGGGGAAAAATACATTAAAACCACAGCAAATAAGGAAACAAATTAAAATTTAACATTTAATTATATGATTAAAAATGAAATTATTTAGATTATTTAGATTATTTAAATTATTTATTCACTTTGATTTGTGTCACTTTTAAAAATGTTTAAAAAAGTTCTTGTGTTAATTGTAACTTGTCAAAAAAGTAATTTCTTTCTAGCAAGAAGCACAGGTGTCCGTTCAATTTTTTATTCACACAAAAAGTAAGTGCGGTCATAACACACACTTGACAATTTTTATATTTCAGAAATCTCTTTTCTGTCAAAAGTTTCGCAGGGGTGCCCACAACCGAACCATGCCTACAACCGAACCTCTTCCCCTACAAATTCAGATTTCATGGAAAAGTTTTGGCCATTTGCAATTTCTAAAAAATGAACATTGTAGCTTCTATCTTTTTCATCAAATATGAATTCGTACTAATACAATTTCGGATAAAAGAAAATTCTAAATAATTCATATGAGAACTTCATCATACGTCCCTATATTTTTATTAGGGTGGTCCATAAAAACCTATTTTTCCTTTTTTCCAGTGCTCATGGAAATACAGGTTCTTTTTGCAAAGAAAAGAGAGTATATACTTGGATTTTAAAAAAAAAATTTTTTAGAGGTCGCTCAAGTAACTTTTATGCATAAAAATTATATTTTCTTAAGTTATTCATTTTTTAACATAGTTATTTTACAGCTGTTAAGGTCTACCTAGAATGAAGTTATAGCTTATTTTATAGTAAAAAAGGTAAGTTATTATTGGTGATTGTAAAGTAATATAAAGCGCCAGATAAGTTGGGAAAAGTAGTGATTTTGAGGGTGCGTCAAACTTTAAGAGTAACTTTCAAAAAAAAAAAAAAATTTTTTTTCTTATCAACAAATTCTATTGTACTCTTCTTTTGATAGAGAAAAAATATGTTATAAAACTGAGAATAAAAATAATAAAAGAAAGGCAGGACAAATCTTAGAATTCGAGAAAAATTGGATTTTTCAAGTTTTCTGTCACATTTTGGTGAAAATAATGGCAGGGATCACATTTCCTCCCCTTTTTGACCTAATCCTCTTTTTCCCCTTTTATTCTTATTTAGTAAAAATTACTTAAAACACCTAAAATCTTATATTTTCTCCCTTTTCGCCTTTTTCTAATAACTTATTCTAAAAACTACCATTTTTATAAATTTTATATAACAATCTACTTATTTTTTAGTAAATAATTTACTTCTGTAAACCTATGAAGTATATAGGTATTAATCTACGTGAATTAAGAAAATAAGAAAATACTTATAAGAAATTCTTACAAAATTTTTCAGCAAAATTCCAAAAAAACATTAATTTTGTTTGAATTTGTTAAAAGTTTCTTATAGTATTAGGTATTTATTAAATGTTATTGTTATTCTAAGAAAATCCATACTTGAAAGAAATGGTCTTGCCAAAACTTTATTTAGATATACTTCTATGTAATTCAAAAACCTGGAATTCTCAAAGTTTCATAAAAATTCAGATCATTTCTGAAATAATAAACATTCTATGTTCTCATTTCAAAATTTGTATCTTATAATATCGAAAAATGAAACTTGTTAATAATTTTCGGGCAAGTTTTCTAACTACACTTTTTGGAATTTTATAAATTACTTTTATATTTTCAATAAATGTCATTAAAATATTCTAATGTTTTTAAAATAAATTTTGCAATATTGCAATTTCCATTTCTTTCAGTTATTAGTTTTCTAAGAATTTTAATAAGTTCCTTTTAAGCAAAAGAGAGGAAAAGTTTTATTTTATTTTTTTATTATTTCCTATTTTTTTATTTATTAGTAAAAAAATGGTGTGTACTGATGATTCGGTTTATAAATAGTTTATGGATATGTTAAAAAAATTTTTGTAATCTTTTTTTTCTTGATTTTTCATATCCCCATTTTTAAAATTAAATTCCCTTTTTTAAAGTTTAAATCTCCATTTTTACCTAAAATTAAAAATCACTGTGATCCCAAAACGTGCTTAATTTTTTCTAAACCAGTTTTTAAATTTTTATCAATATTTTGGTAACATATTATGAGATAAATATTGTATAAAGTTTCTTTTTTTTCATGTTTTTTTGGAATATTGTTAGAAAATTTCGTAAGATTTTCTTATAAGTATTTTCTTATTTTCTTAATTCACGTAGATTAATACCTATATACTTCATATGTTTACAGAAGTAAATTATTTATTAAAAAATAAGTAGATTGTTATATAAAAGTTATAAGAATTGTAGTTATTAACATTAGTTATTGGAAAAACGTGAAAAGGGAGAAAATATAAGATTTTAGGTGTCTTAGGTAATTTTTTCTAAATAAGAGTAAAAGGGAAAAATTTTTAAATATGTTTAATCTGACATCAAATTTCCAAAATTTGAAATGACAGATCCAATATAGCGGTAAAAAAAATGCAAAATTTGCCGCATTTAATTAAAAAATGTTACTTGGGAGGTTTTTGGGGTCACTGAATACGAATCTGACATCAGATTTCAAAAATTCACAATGACAGATCTAATATGGCGGTCGAAAAATGTAAAATTTGCCGGATTTAATTGAAACATGTTACTCGGGGGTTTTTGGAGTCGCTGAATACGAATCTCACATTAGATTTTTCAAATTCAAAATGGCAGATCCAATATGGCAGAAGGAAAATTACAAATCTAACATTTTTGTTTCAAACACATTACTCCGGGGTTTTCAGGGTCACTGAATACAAATGTGACATTAGATGTCCAAAATTCAAAGTGGCTGACCCAAATTTGGATCACAAAAGAATGGAATGTTGACAAAATTCTGCTTAAAACACCTTACTTAGAGTTTTTCTGAGATCACTGTACCTAATATTGAAGTTTAAATATTTTAAAAGATTGTGATTGAATATATGAATTTTAAATTGCTTCTTAAAAAAGTTATTTTGCTCTTAGCGCTACCCACAACCAACGACAGAGACGCAGCAAGATTATGGTTCCACTTTTTTTGTTTTCTTTAGTTTTTGTATTTTTTTTTTAATGACAATCTTATGTCAATTCTGTTACTCAAAAGGAACTCTAAGCAAATTTTTTTATTATCTTCATTAAACTACTTTACATAGGACAAGTCTCAAAAAATATTCAGTCAAGAATATTACACTGAGAGAAAATTATAGTAATGGGTAACATAATGATGTTCACGGTAACCATATTTAGTGTTACAAATACGGACAGCTATCTAGATAGTAAAAGTTACCACCGAGATTATACGGAGTAACATCTTGATAGTACGGGGTAGAATAACTATACTTTTTTACCATCTTTGATGGTAGCCAGTAGCATAATGATAGTACCGTATAACATAACCTTTTTAACATCAAAATCTTACTATCCGTTTCTCTCTGTGTATGCTCTCAAGTCAATAATGAGTATGTTTCCAAAATTTTTGTTTCTTGAACAAAATAATTTTAATCATTTACTTCAATCCTTTTTACTCAATTCAACACAGATGTTCTTGATACAAGAATATCTTGCTACCTATATAGCCTACATAGGATTTTTTGCGATTTCGTTATCAAGCGTGACGTTGCACAGTGGACATCGTGGACAGTTTGGACGCGTGCAGTCGCGGGTTCTTATCCCACAGGACTGCAAAAATTTAATTTCATAATTATTTACTCAGCTTTAATAGTTGTTCATTAAATGTAAGTATGTATGTACAATAAGTATTATTTCAATAAATAAAATACAGAAGTTATAAATATGAAAAAGTGCAAATATAATGTTAAAGAGGAAAAGAATATGAGGTAAATGTGGAGGGTGGCAGGAGATTATTAAAACAAGAAAATATTATTGTACTTCAAAAAAAAGATAATTTTAGATCAAGAAAATATGTTCTTAAATTGAGATAATATTTTCTCTAATCAATATTTTCTACGTTTCTTACAAGTTTGTCAAATTTTCAACTCGATCCTATATGTTCTTGGATCAAGAACATTTGCGCTCAGCGCAATTATACTATTACAAGACAATCATTTTCTTCAACCAATATCATAATCCACTTGTCTCCATTGAAGCCGGCGATATACTTGAACCAAATAAAATTTTCTTCATTCAATAACATTGTTTTTCAGTGTGTGGAATGTTCTCCACGCTAAATCCAAGTCGGTGGGGAACTCCACATGCTACATTACTTATTTTCCTACATAAAATAACTTTTTTTTTATTTACATAGGTGGTAGGAGGTAAGAGAGGGATTTCTCCATATAGAAAGAATCTGTTTCACCGGCCCTGCTTATCTTTATCCCCACGTGGAAAGATTCCCTGCAAATTCCCATTAGAAATTCCGATCGGAAATTCCCGTCACAAATTCCACAGGAATTCCGATAAAAACTTTAATGTGTTTTCAAATAATATCGCACTTTCCTAATCGGTTAAAAAACAATAACTAAAAAACAACCAAGTTTAGAACCGATGACCAGGTGACTTTTGTTCAACTCCCTCGAGAAAGTTAACCTCAAAATTTATAAATCTATAATTACGAAGAAAACCAAGTACAGAATCGATATCCAGGTCATTTTTCTTTAACTTCTTTAGAGAAGATAACCTTTTTTTTTATGGAATTCAATTTCTTGTTATGAAACTTCGAACATGGGCATATTAAGCATCTAAAATTTTACTAATATTAGATTTTTAATTTTTCAGGTTAACTTAAGTTAAGTCACCTGTATATCCTTGCGGCAATTGATGTTTTCCTAATTATTGCTTTCTGCATTTCTGCACTTGCTGCTTTCCTAAATTTTTATTAATAAATTATTATGAGATTAACTTCCTACCACTTCTGCAATTGCTGTTTTTCGAATTATAGATTTTTAAATTTTCAGATCTACTGTCTTCAATAAGTAGACCCAAAAGTAACCTGCAACTCGATTCGCCACTTAGAGGTTTCCTGATTATGCATTTACAAATTTTGAGGTTAACTTCCTGGAAGATGTTGACCAAAAGTCACCTGGACATCCGTTTTGCACTTAGTGTTTTTCTAATCTTTGATTATTAAAATTTGAGGTTAACTTCATCCCACAAGTTCACTAAAAGTTACCTCGGCATCGGTTCTGCACTTGGCGTATTCCTAATTATGTATTTTTAAATTTTTGTCTTTCTATACTTTTTTATTATTAAATTTTGAGGTTAAATTCCTCGAAGATGTTGTCCTAAAGTCACCTGAACATCGGTTCCGCACTTGGTGTTTAACTGAATGTCGATTTCCAAAGTTTGAGGTTAAATTCTACAAAACTTACCTGGACATGGGTTCTGCAGTTATTGTTGTCCTTATTATTGATTTTTAAATTTTGAGGTTAACTACCTTTAAGAAGTTCACCAAAAGTCACCAGGAAATCGGTTCTCCTCGTGGTGATTTCCTAATTCTTGATTTTCAAAATTTTTAAATTCAAATACATAATTAGGAGAAATTGTGAAATCTCCTTTATGTTTAGTACGCTTTTGCCTATGACGTGTCATGCTCCGCCTACTTCATTTTCAAAATTTTTAAATTCAATTAAATTCAAATACATAATTAGGAGAAATTGTGAAATCTCCTTTATGTTTAGTACGCTTTTGCCTATGACGTGTCATGCTCCGCCTACTTCATTTTCAAAATTTTTAAATTCATCAAATACACATAAATAGGAGAAATTGTAAACTCTCCTTTATGTTCCGTACGCTTATGCCCCGCCTACTGGTTACGTACGTTTTTCCCGAAGGCGTGCCATACCTTCTCGGTTTCGTACGCAAATTTCTACAGCAGTATATCTATAGCTATCACTAACTGATTTCTTATAAAGGACATCAAAAAATAATAAATTTAAACAATACGCTATTTCAGCAAAAGTACAAGCAGATGACAATAACAAAAAAAGTCGATTCTGGAAAGTGAAGAATGTTTTTAATAATTATTTTAAACGTTATAAATTGTTAAAAAAATTGATTGTTTAAACAAATTGTTATAAACAAATAGACAAATATTAAAATTTTAGTCAGAAAAAATATTTTGAAAAGAGGAGCATGTTTTAAAGTATTCAATTTAATATTATAAATTGTTTAAAAAATTAATTGTTTAAACAAATTGTTATAAACAAATTTCCAAATATTCAAATTTTTGTCAGAAAAATAATTTCTGAAAAGTTGACAATGTTTTAAAAAATTAAATATAACATTATAAATTGTTTAGTAAAATTGTTATAAACAATTGGGAAAATATTGAAATTTTAATCAGGAAAAAAAATTCTGAAAAGTGGATAATGTTTTAAATCATTAAATTTAAGATTATAAATTGTTCAAAAAGTTAATTGTTTTAAGAATTTGTTATACGCAAATAGACAAATATTACAATTTTTGTTAGAAGAAAATATTTTGAGAAGAGGAGCATGTTTTAAAGTATTCAATTTAATATTATAAATTGTTTAAAAAATTAATTGTTTAAACAAATTGTTATAAAAAAATGGTCTAATATTAAAAGTTTTATCAGGGGAAAAATTTCTGCAAAATAGACAATGTTCTAAATAATTAAAATTGACATTATAAATTGTTTATACAAATTGCTATAAACAAATGGACAAATATTAAAATTTTAATCAGGAAAAAAAAATTTGAAAAGTGGAGAATGTTTCAAATCATTAAATTTAACTTTATAAATTGTTCAAAAAGTTAATTGTTTCAACAAATTGTTATAAACAAATAGATAAATATTAAAGTTTTTGTCAGAAAAAAATTTTTGAGAAGAGGAGGATGTTTTAAATTATTCAATTTAATATTATAAATTGTTTAGAAAATTAATTGTTTAAACAAAGTGTTATTAATAAATGGCCAAATATTAAAATTTTTACCAGAAAAAAAATTCTGAAAAGTGGAGAATGTTTTAAATAATTAAATTTGACATTAGTGGAATGGACCCCTAGATGGACAGAACAATAAAATTTTTGTTTAAGGCGACAGCGTCTTATGCTTTATGACATTTTTGTTGTTTCTATAGATGAAGATTTTGATGCACAGTTGAAGGAAAAATCCGGTTGGTTTTTCTTCTACAAATACCACCTGATTTTGTGTCTAAAGAAGTTTTATGTAAGAAGAGCATGTTTTGCTCGGTTTTTTGGCACGCTTTTGAGACCCAAAGCAGACCATTACGTCAACCAGTAGTTTTGCCTGCCGGCCGCGGCCGTTGCCTGCAAACCTACTGACTGACGTATGGTCTGCTTTGAGTCTCAAAAACTCGCCAAAAAACCGAGAAAATCGTACAAAACATCTTGTGGACCTCGACTCAAAACGCATTTCTCGTATTTGCTTTTTTACAGTACTGGGCTTCGCCTTGTACTGCAAACATAGTTCGGACGAGAAACGTGCGTTTTGCGTCTCGGTGCACAATATACTATTTTAACTAAATAATTCAAATCAAATTTCAATATACTATTTAACAATTTATATATAGTTTTTTTTAAGTTGGTAAAGTTATTTAAATTTGTGATTTAGAATAACTTCTAAGCGTTATAAATTATAATATTATTTATTTATCCTATAATAATATACTAAACTGGTTTTACTAATATTATATTTATAATCGAATTTTTACTGGGGTTGAAGAAATAGTGTCACGTGCCCTATGATGAACAGACGTCAATTCTCAATCTATTTCTTTTCATATTTTCGCTTTTACACTTACTAGTGATGCCGTCCGATACGAGACTGTCTCGGTATCGATCGGAAAAATCTCGGAAAAATATCGTATCGGTCTCGGTTTCTGAGACTCCAGTATCGGTTTAGTCTCGATCGAAAAAATATCGGAAAACCGATATATCGATCGGTATCGTATCGGGATTCTGAGATTTTTGACCACATGTTCACTTTCTCTTTGACAACAACAGAAAACTGAAGTGAGACACGGTAGAGTTAAGAGCATAGAAATTCTTTTCACTAAAATTTAGGGTTTCAAACGTTTCTGGTAGATCTGTTTGAAAACTTGTATTCTTAAAATACTTACTTATCAGGATTAAAAAGTTATACCTATTTTTCAAGTTGACGAAGCTTCATGTTTTTTCTCCATTTACAATCGGTCTTTAGTTTTATTGTTTGCAGTATGTAATTATTGCTTTGGCTATCATTAATATTTCAAATCTTTTATTAATTACTATTATTATTATTATTATTTAACAATTGTTTAAACAAATTACATTATTTAAAAAATAATATCTAGTAATGTAAATGTTTAAAGAAATTAGTATGTGAATTTAAAAATAGTTGTAATTGTTTAAACAAATAAAATTTGTTTAAACAATCTGTCTGTAGTTTTATTGTTTGCAGTAGGTAATTATTGCTTTGGCTATCTTTAATATTTCAAATCTTTTATTAATTACTATTATTATTATTATTATTATTTAACAATTGTTTAAACAAATTACATTATTTTAAAAATAATATCTAGTAATGTAAATGTTTAAAGAAATTAGTATGTGAATTTAAAAATAGTTGTAATTGTTTAAACAATCTGTCTGTAGGAGAGGAAAAAATGCATTTACGCACTTGTTCGTGTGGGACTCGACCACGTGCTGTGGCAATAACGCACTAAAACAACCTCTCCCAATTCTTGCTTTACTTATTCTTATCAACTTTTGCTCCTTCCGTCCTGGAAGGTAAGCAAAAGTTTCTTTTTTTTACTCTGTACAGTTTCACCATTCTGTTCTTTGGGTCTTCATGTCCATTGCCGCCGATGTTCTTATGCGGCCGACATGAAATTGTTAATTATTATTATTATTTTTATTATTATTATTATTATTATTTAACAATTGTTTAAACAAATTACATTATTTTAAAAATAATATCTAGTAATGTAAATTTTGAAAGAAATTAGTATGTGCAGTTAAAAATAATTGTAATTGTTTAAACAAATAAAATTTGTTTAAATAATTCTGAATGTTTTGTAAAATGTATCACAATTTTTCAGTTATTCAGTAGAATTGATTACATTACGATAAATCAACAGAATGTTAAAAATAATTATGAACCAAATGTTTAAACAATTACAGAAACATTAATATTATTTAATTTAAGCAAATAAATATAATGTTTTCTTCCATTTTAAGTAAAACAGTTTTGTACGTTTTTATAAAAATTGTTTAAACAATCACAATTTAAATCAAGTGATTAAAAAATTTCAAAAATTTGTAATAATATTAATTTCACTAAGAAGACAATTTTCTTTAATTTTAAATAAAAAAGTTTCTAATTTTTTTTTAAACTGATCATTTTGTTAAAAATTGTATCAAAATTTTTCTCTTACACGCTTTTAACGCTTTTGTCTTATTAAAATAATAAAAGTTAATGATAAGGAAACTCAATAACAACAATAACATAGTGATATGCGTACGTCCGCAATTAGACTTATTTATATGACCATATTCTTCATTAAATTTTGAACATTTTGAGATCTCTTGGACCCTTTTAGATACAAAATTCACAATTTTACAAGCATTCAAAGTTAGAAGTATAGAAACCATAGTTTTGAGAAAAATGAGTTTAAAGTTTAAGATTACCATTAGCGCCATGCATTTTAAAAATTAAAAATATGATTATTTTGTGTTTTTAATTACAGTAAAGTTATGATAAATGCATGACTCGACGTGAGTAATTACGTATGTTTTTTAGTATGTTTTTGAGTAATAAAAAAAAATTCGAAAATCTAAACCTTCTTTAGAAAAGTGCCAATTTCTCGGAAAATAAAATGGACAAAGTGGGCCCTTTTCATTGCGGACGTACACATATAATTTTGTTGTAATTTTGGTAAAGTCGCATTTATTGAATTTAACTTTTTTAATAACAAGTTATACATTATTAATTATCATAGGTTAGTAAGATGAATTGTGTACATTTCCATATAAATCAACATTGCAAACAATGAAAGAATAATAAAGTATACATTAAAACGAGCATTAAAAGCACATATGGTTTAAAAATTTAATGAATTTTTATTTACAATTTATTAATGAATTGTAGATCAAAAAGAAATTTTCTCAGAGTGAATCCTCATTTAATTGAAAGCAAATGGGTGCTCTTTAGAAAATTTTGTTTCTAAACTTAGAAATTAGAAATACCTATTAGATTCCAGAATATTTATAATACATATAGTATAAGGATAAATATTTTTTTACAATATAACTTACTTTTTTTGTGAAAAATTAATATTAAATTTATAATTTATGTGAGAAAAATGGTTATGGCTATGGTTTATGAAAATGTAATCAATATTGTATAATTGACCAATTTTGATCCATTTTGCAAAACAACCATATTTATTTAAACAAATACTTTTGCTTAAACAATTATTTCATATTAAAACGGTTTTAATTAAAATTAAGGTCAAAATTGCGATTATTTAGTTATTTGAAATAACATAAAAATTTCTGCAATTGTTTAAACATTTGATTCATAATAATTTTCAATTTTCTTTTGATTTATTATATAGGTACTGAAATCAATTCTACTGAATAACAATAAAATTTTGATACATTATACAAAAAGCTTACAATTGTTTGCACAAATTCTATTTGTTTAAACAATTAATATTTTCTTTAAATATAATAATTCCTTTGAAAAATTAAGTTTACTAGACATTACTTAAAAAAAATTTAATTTGTTCAAACAATTGTTAAATAATAATAATTAATTAAAGAGTAAAAATACTTAAGATAGGAAAAAAGTTAATTATTTACTAAAAGCACAATAACATAGACCGATTGTAAATAGAGAAAACGTGAAGCTGTAGCAAATTAAGAAAGAGGTAATTTTTTGATTCTAAAGTATAAGCATCTTAAGAAAACAAGTTTTCAAATACATCTGCAAGAAATGTTTGAAAACCCAAATATTAGCGAAAAGAATTTCTAAGGTCCTAACTCTACCGTTGGTCTCACTTCAGTTTTCTGTTGTTGTCAAGAGAAAGTGAACATGTGGTCAAAAATCTCAGAATCCCGATACGATACTGAGCAATATCTCGGTTTTCCGATATTTCTCCGATACGATACTAAACTGAGCGAGACTAAACCGAGACTGGAAGCAAGTATCGTATCGGTATCGTATCAGTCTCGGAAAATCTCGATCGGCGGCATACTTTCTTCAATAATTTTTTGAGCCACCTAATTGAAATTTTTTATTTTCTACCATGAAATGTGATATTATCAGTAGAAAATATGATATATCGATATTTTTAAATATCTTATTACTTTTTACGGTTAAGCTATTAAATTGAATTTTGTAAAACTTTTATTTTTTGAGAAATACGGTAAAATGATTAAAAATTAGTTTAAGAATTGTTACACGATGTTTATTTTTTATTCACTACATTTATAAGAGACTTTTAAAGAAGGCGTCCATCTTGGGACCACTTTTTTTAGATCGAAAATTTTAACAATTGGAAAAAATGCTTTAAAAAATATTTATGTTCAAAATAGAATTTTATCTCTGTGGCCATTAGTTACCTTATACACTGAGAAAAGGTGTGCAGTATATTTTACATTAAAGTAATTTGGAGGTGGGATATCTTTACGTTTTTGTTAGAGATACGTGTTTTTAAATACACCCAAAGAAAAAAAATGCATTTAATTTAATTTTGTCTTAATAAATAGAAGCTTTAGAGCGTTTTCTTAGTCTTAACTGTATTCTAATGGAAATTTTGCATTGTGAAATGTAAAAACACGTTTAACGAGCTTCGCGATTATTCGGCTTCATACAGCATCCTTCGACTTCCGGAAGAATCCGAAGTCAGCGGAGCGCGAAATATGACTTAACAGTTTATATAGAGAGGTCAAATTTTGTTGAAATTAGCCACTCAGAGAAAAGGTCTTTTTAAAATCAAAAGAAAATCCTCTTGAATGATATTTTATAGAAGTAATTAGATTTTCTTTTGACTTAAGCGGAATTAATTTCGAGGCAATATTATATGACGCTAGTAACAAAATGATTTTCATTTCTAGGGAAAATATCGACTTTCATTTTTTTTCACTTCAAGTGACAGTTTAGGTTGTGTCAACATGGGGAAAACTTGTCAAGATTGGGGATTTTCTCCAGATATCATGGAAACTATACAGTGTAGGTCTTATTACATTTTAAAAACTATTAGCTTCATTAAATTATTTTAATAATAATAATAATAATAATAATGATAATGTAATTAAATGCCACCACAAATTTATAGTCACAATTATTATGCTTTTTATCTATTTTTTTCAATTCTTTGGTAAAAAATTTTAATATTATTATTAGAATAAGAAATAAAGTAATTTTATGTAATACATTGTATAATTCCTCATTTTATACATAGCTCATTACGAATAAAATTTAAGTTAGTATTGAAATTTAGAGCAATCTGATTACTTAGAATGTATATGTGTGTTTTAAAATTTAAAGGAAATAGTGAAACGTTTTGTTTAAAAGTATTCGACAAATATAATTATTTTTTTAGAACAAATTTATTAATAAAAAAATTGATCTAGATTTAGTCAAATCTTCATTATATCCCAAAAACTAAACATTTTTAAACTCTTTTGAATAATAAAATATGTTTTGGCATAACCTTTTTTATACACTTTTAGGTTGTTAAATGAACATATCTCTAAATTAGAGATTTCATAAAATGGCATTTTCTGATATAAAGTTTAGCAAAATAAGGCATAAGTTATTATAAAAAGTTTGATTATAATGCTTAATTTAGATACATTTTTAATTCTCTGCAATTAAGAATTCAACTCATTTCAAGTTTTCTGATTAATTTTTTTCCGTGTGGAAAAAAAAGAATGGTTTCCAATAGGTTTAATGTGCGATAATACACCGTGAAAGGCGCAAGATTTATTATTATTATTTTTTTTTTTTAAATACGGAAAGTCATTACTTTGGCTAATGCAACGCTATATTTATTATTCATATATTTATTCTGTTTTTTGATTTTAGTAGCGTTTAAGATGCTTCTCATCTGCAAATTTATAAAATTAAATTCGTTTTTAAAATTACAAAATATTGATCATTTTTTAAAAAATCAATAAATTCGATTTTGTCAACAACATCATCTTTTACTTTCTTAACAAATTTTTTTTGTTATTAAATATAAAAGAGAATTTTTTCCAACAGGTTTAGTGTATTCACTAAGATTCCAAGAAAGTTAGTATAATTTTTTTTCTGAAAATACAAAAAGTCATTATTTTGGCAAATAGAGAGCTATAAATTATTTCATTTTTTTATTTAAGTAATATTTTAGATAAAACGCTATTAAAATCAGAAAAAAACATAAATATTTATGAATAATATATAGCGCTGTATTAGCCAAAGTAAAGACTTTTGTCATTTAAAAAAAATTTTTTGCGCTGTCATGCAAGATTTTTTGAGCAATTTTTTTTTGTTATCTAGTAACCAGTAAAAAGTTTTCAAAAAAATAAATAATGATGTTTTTGAGGAATTCAATTTTTTTGATATTTAAAAATCGGGTCGACAGTTCGTTAATTTCAAAATTTTCCAGATTTTTGAAATTGCTAAAAAAGAGCATTTAAAACATTAGTAAGCTCGTAAGCTCGTAACTATACGAAAAAAAATGTTTAAAAAATAAATAAAAAATACATATCTCTTTTTTTGTTCTAAAAAACAATAAAAAGCATGTTAAACATGATTTTTAATTTTGAACATATTCGGTCCACATGATTTAATATGAAAACAGCCTCATGTGTTTTTTAATTACTTAAAACAAATTAATATTGTTTATTTGCAACTTTTCAAGACAATAAAAGCTTAATACTAATAATAAACGAAAAATCATTATTGTGGAAATTGTTTAAACAAATTAATACTGTTTACTTACAATTTTTCATCTAACAAAGCTAGAGAGTTGTAACTTTTTTTTAATTTTGCAACTTCATAAGTTTTTGAGAGCATTTTAAAAAATAGCTAATAATAAAAATTTTTTGAATATTGTTAAATTGTTAAATTATTAGGTCTTATTCTTGAAACTATCCTCAAGAGAAACAGCATTATCAAATAAAAAAATATTAATTTTTATGGATTTTATATCAGTTCTACGACAAAGTTTTTCTTCCAACTCATTGTTTTCTTCCACGTATTTTTGGTCCACCCTGGTGAAGTAATTTAATTTTTGTTAATTATTTATTTATAACAAAAAACATTAAAACTTTCGAGAATGTCATATATGGGTGATTCTTCACTGAGTGGTTATTTTTACTTCCCTACTTAATAACTTATAATCTTATGTAAATAAATATTTAATTCTTTGTACAGTTATTCTTTGTTATTATGTTTATTAATATCATGATTGAAAAATATTTTTTTTTAACATCAAAGGACATGAAATGGTTGAAAATGCCTCAAATCTGCAGTTTTTTAGGTTCTCCACATAGGACTCGTGAGATTTAATACATTTTTTTTTAAATAAATCATATTTTTAAAATATTTTTATCTGTTCTAATCGACAGTTTATCTCAAAAGCTTCGTTTTTTGTGTATTGTTTTCCAATTTTTATTAATAACTTTTGCGAAAATCATTTTTAAATACTTTCTCCACCCTTTTGTTATTTGGAACAGGAGTTTACATGTTCATTGTTTTTCAGTAATTTTAATCATTTTTATATTGAATTTTCACTGAATACTAATTTTATTGAGGTAAAAAATTTGATTTAAGTCCAACTTAGTTGAAGAAATAGGATATTTAGTTTTATAATTTCAAAAATTAATATTAATTTCCTGCGTATTTTAATGACATGTAAACTCCGGTTCTTCAAAAATAATTGAATTGTTTATACTTAAAATAAAATAAAAATAATAGTGGTATAAAGTAGCCAAATCTATGCAGTATTCTGCAAAGACCTTTATATTTCATTAAGTTTTTCTGCTTTAATAATTTATTTTCTTTGATTCGTAAACTCCGGTTTCTGTAAACTCCGGTTCATAAAATTCGAAATACATAGGAATAGTGTTTTGTTTTTTTATAAGAATATCATTAACCTGAGTTTTTAATCAAAATATTGATTAATTTCTGTA
Organism: Ganaspis brasiliensis; assembly: GCA_037103525.1. Lineage (NCBI taxonomy): Eukaryota > Metazoa > Arthropoda > Insecta > Hymenoptera > Figitidae > Ganaspis > Ganaspis brasiliensis. The sequence continues at coordinate 247,738 of JAZKLR010000054.1, read as the reverse complement.
TAATTATTTACGTAATTTTACTTTTTTAACTCGTGATCAAGTGTTTCAAGAATTTTCTTTGATGTCCTACAAACATCCTCTAAATAAGCTAACATCCTTAGGATATTCGTTTAAGGTAAAAAATTAAATATTTTAAAAAAATGTTTGTAACCTTTAAAATTTTAAACCTAAAATTTTTTATATAAGACTAAGGGTGTTAATTTAAGCTCAAAAATTTTTTGAATTATATTTAAAAATAATTGTTTATAAATTGTACATAAGAAATATTTAAGAAAAAATATTTTTTACTTAAAAATTTAATGTTATCAAAAGTTACTACTTTGTGGAGAATCACCCATATAAATGACACCATCGATTTCTAAAAAAATTTTAATATTTTTCTATTTGTTAATTGTTTATAACAATTTTTTAAACAAATAATTTCTTAAACAATTTGTAATGTTTAAAGTAATTATCGACAACATTCTCCAATTTCAAGAATCTTTTTTTCTGATCAAAATTTTAATATTTGTTCATTTGTTTATAACAATTTGTATAAACAATTTATAATGTCAATTTTAATTATTTAGAACATTGTCCACTTTTCAGAAATTTTTTTCCTGATAAAACTTTTAATACTAGACCATTTGTTTATAATAATTTGTTTAAACAATTAATTTTTTAAACAATTTATAATATTAAATTGAATACTTTAAAACATGCTCCTCTTCTCAAAATATTTTTTTCTAACAAAAATTGTAATAAAATAGGGAAGAAAACAATGAAAAATATTTGCAACTTACCTTTATTTTTAATGCGATGATCCTTGTACAATTCTCAGGAACAGGAATTGAGCGATGCTGGTCGACCTCGGTTGGAAACTGGCAACCAGTCAGCTGAGAAATTGTCAGAATGTTAAGTGAACCCTGGCGAGAAACTGTCAACCAGCCAGCTGTGTAATGGTCGTGTTGTTGATTGAAACTTGGCAGGATACTGGCAACCAGCCAGCTAAGAATTCGTCAGAATGTAGGGTGAACCCTGGCGAGATACTGGCAACCAGCCAGCTGTGTAATGGAGTTGATGTTGTTTAAAACATGGCAGGATACTGGCAACCAGCCAGTTGAGAATTCGCTGCGATGTTGGCAGGACACTGACGAGATATTGGCAACTAACTAGTTGAACTTTATACAGTACTGGCCGAATGTTGGTTGAAACTTGTTAGTATTCTATATTTCGGTTTGATTAAAAAGATGCGTAGTACAATTGGTTGAAATACGGTTCGTAGAAAATTGACAAACTAGTCAATTAAGATGCTTGTTGAACAGAGTTTCTGGTTTGAATAAAACTTGTACGAAGATTGTTGACAATTCGTTTCTGGGGCTGAATTAGAACTTGGCAGGTTACTTGTAGAAGTTGACGATATTTACAGGTTCCGGGGTTGAATTAAGACTGATTTGTTCTGGGGGTCCTTGCAGCTATTATATGCATGGTAATCAATGACTTACATCCTCCCAGTGGGTGAGATACATTATTTTAACATAATTCTTGAGAGAGAGGTTTTTATACAGGTGAATAGGCGTCAATAAACATTATCACATAAATTTTGAGTAAAACCTCGCTAAACAAGGGAGTAAGCCTTCCCTTAGGTTTTAGTCTTCATTGATTTTTCATTTGAAGAGGATTCTTTCTAAGCCTTATGTAAACATTGTTTTGGTATTGATTCATTTAATGTTCTTTTTAGACAAGCAACTTAAAAATTTATATTTTCGTAACAACAAAGTTACTGACGTAACACCTTGGCCCTCTGTTCCAAAACTTATAAAGTAAGTTTTGGTCTATAATATAAATTTATTAAATTTAATTTAACCTTTAAGTTTAAGAAATTTGATTTTGAATTATTAATTGTCAACGAGATGACGAGTTGTTACGTTTACAGTAATAACTTTACAGTAACAACTACGTTTACAGTATGTTTATTATACATTTATTTTTTCATAATCAAAAAACTTTACTTATGATTTTACAAACAATGTTTTCAAAGAATTAACTTTATTCAAAATCAAGATTTATGTATGAGTTTATACACAAAGTTATATTTTGGATATGAAAAACATACTAAAACAATTTGATATTTTTAAACTAGTACGCAAACAACAAATTTTACGTAACATTAATTGAAATATTTTAAATTACAGACATGAATCAAACAGCGGTATTATCAATTTTGAGAAAAAACTATTTCTTACGTAGGTAATTTACGTACTAAGCATCAATTAAACGGTAATATTTTATGTTTTCTAACACTTTATTATATCTGGTAAATACATCAATTAGAAGTAACATTAATAATTTTTAAGAAAAACTGTTACTTACGTAACTTACGCATATTTTTTGAGTTTGTTACATTTAATTTTGAAATTTAAAAGAACATGAGGACTTGCTACAATTTTTTAAATCATAATCATTATTCGGTATTTTAATGCTATTTATGTTTAATATGTCAAACACATTTATATATAAAAATTATTCTAAATTTAAAAAGATTTGTTTTTTTTTCTTTTTGTTTGGATTTTGTTTTCTTTGACAATCACACACATACATATATTCGCAAAATATATTACGCTAATATAAAAAAAAAATTATTATTTCTATTATGATGATAAAAAGTCATCCGACATGAATACATGGAGCCCCTCACTCCTTACTTTCAAACATGAGGTGAGATCCAAATCATGTTTGATTTTGGAAGTAATAGATTATTTATAATTTTTTGTTTTTTCGACGGTTATTTCTTAAGGATACATTATTAAATTTAATTGCATGATTTCGACAGTAGTATTTTTTGCAATAATTTTTCCAGATAAAAGTTTTTCCTGGTATGGAATATTTTGTACTATTAGTTCTTTTTTTTAAAACTACATATTTGTCCATTAATATATTAAGCATAACATAAACTGACTTATGACGAGCATTTTGCTTAATACATACTGATTTGACATATGGTTGATTTCACGTCAACTGTCCAGCCAAAAAAAATTGTGTTTAATGTTCTGTTATGATTTTGTTTTTGTTATGAGTTGTCTTATAGGTAAGTGATTTATCAGCTAAATATTTTTGGATTATATAAAAAATTGCCCGAGAGGGAGGGGGTTAAAGTTTTTATAAGTTGTCTTATAGGTAAGTGATTTATCAGCCAAATATTTTTGGATTATATAAAAAATTGCCCGAGAGGGAGGGGGTTAAAGTATTGAACTTTTTGTTAAGACGCTCTCATTTGTTTATTTATTAAGCTTAAAAAAAATGATAAACAAATTTTTTGTTACACGATTTTTCTAGATTTTTTCATCAGCTTTCGATTGGCGTGACCTATTTAAATTTTTTTTTTATTTTGACCAAAATTTTTGAAAATTAAAAATAAATTTCATTTTTTTCATCTTTGGGCTCGTTTTATTTTTTTTATTTTATTTTTAAAAGAAAGCTGAGATTTTTTCCTACAAAATATGTAATTTTCAAAAAACCGTTTTTTTTTTTGTTTTTGAGAAATTTAATGTTGAAGTTAGCGCGTCACGTCAAGTCATTGCTTGACGCCACGTCATTGAACTTTTCTCTGCATTTTACAGTGCTGAGACTAACATGAAAACAATTAAAAGTGCCTGCACTATAGTTCTTTTGTTTATTTTTTTATGTTTAAATTTTGTTGGTAATTTTTTGATATTGCTTTTTCATAGAGAAAGTATTGTTTTACCTCCACAGGATCGATTGAGATTACCTGAAATATCTTGACATATTTTGAACTAAGGATGTCAAAAATGATGTTTTTAAAAAATGTCTGGCTTATGTGTGTATGTAGTTATGTATGTTAAGATTATGCTAAGCTCTATATTTCGAAAACAATAATTTAAAAGAATGTTTTTTTTGAGAGATTATAGGTCTTTAAGGGGGACAAATTATGCCCTACTTTTGTCTCTGATCTATCACTTCTAACTACATTTTTTTGAAATTTAAACATTTTGAAAATTTTTTTTTTTCGAAAATGTACATATTTTTTGAAAACAGTAAAATCAGATTATTTTTTTTTATCTTTTTAAAAATGCATCGATTAAGCTCTTAGCGATCCTTTTAGTGCAAATTGATAAAAAGTTATTAATATTCTAAAAACAAAAAATATTGAAAATTATGTTCTTTAACAATTTTATTTTTATATTATGTTGCTTTTTTAATATATTTCTGACTACTTGTAGGTCACTAAAAACTAATCAAATGAGCTCTTTGCTAACGGTCTAATGTAATGTTATTCAGAGTTATCATTGTTTAAAAAAAATTAAGTTCCGTAACTTACGGAATCTTATTTACATTTTATAAGAAATTATATACACCTATTTTGCGGAGAGTTTAAAACCACTTCGATTGGTATACATAACTTGTCCCCCTTAAAGATCTATAATTTCGCAAAAAAAACATTGTTTTAACTTTTATTGTTTTCGAAATGTAGAGCCTAACATAATCTTAACATACATAACTACATGCATACATAAGCAAGACATTTTTTAAAAACATCATTTTTGACATCCTAAGTTCAAAAAATGTCAAGATATTTCAGAAAATCTCAATCGATCTTGTGAAGGTAAAACAATACTTTCTCTATAAGAAAGCAATATCAAAAAATTACCAACAAAATTTAAACATAAAAAAATAAACAAAAGAAATATAGTGCAGGCACTTTTAATTGTTTTCATGTTAGTCTCAGCACTGTAAAATACAGAGAAAAGTTCAATTAAGGGTTAGAATAATTTAATATCCAAGTAATGATGCAAACAGCGCACAGCAACAAGCGGGGCGGTAGAGTGAGACTTCGCCTTGACGTGGTGCACTAAATTCAACATTAAATTTCTTAAAAACAAAAAAAAACGGTTTTTTGAAAATTACATATTTTGTAGGAAAAAATCTCAGCTTTCTTTTAAAAATAAAATAAAAAAAATAAAACGAGCCCAAAGACGAAAAAACGTGAAATTTATTTTTAGTTTTCAAAAATTTTGGTCAAAATAAAAAAAAAAATTTAAAATAGGTCACGCCAATCTAAAGCTGATAAAAAAATCTAGAAAAATCATGTAACAAAAAATTTGTTTATCATTTTTTTCAGCTCAATAAATAAACAAATGAGAGCGTCCTAACAAAAAGTTCAAAACTTAAACCCCCTCCCTCTCGGGCAATTTTGTATATAATCCAAAAATATTTGGCTGATAAATTACTTACCTATAAAACAACTCATAACAAAAATTGGAAAAGGATTAAACAAAATTTTTTTTTGGTTGGACAGTTGACGTGAAATGCATCATATTCTAAAATATAATAATAATTATGTCTTCCCATATAACATGACGCTAAAAGAAATGGTTCTGAGATTTGTACTAATATTTTTAACAATATAATGAGTTATTAAGCTAAATTCTATGTTTATATTATCTAGTTTTAGTAGATAGGCTGAGAGGTTTCTGAATAGCAGGAATCTGTTACCGGCATTACCGACATTTTTTTAAGCAAAAATTAAGATTGCGGCATATTGCGCAATTTGAAAGAATGATTTGTGGAGGGTGCATTCCTTGAGGATGACGAGGTTCTTTGTTTTAAGGTGTGAGAAATTGTTTTGACATTATTGATATTAAAATTCTTATGAACTACATTTTGACAGGTTTATAACTTCCGGCAAGTCTTATCTGTTTTGTTTGATTCAATTAATTCGTGGAATTGTTGTTGAGAAAATTCTTATATGCCTAAAGTAGTGTGTATTACGTAATTGTTTAGTCTACTATATATTTTTTCATAGAATATTATGATTCATAAGAGTTAAAAATAATTATTATTTCACCATTTTGTTATTTTTATGAGTAATTTTCAAGCATATAAGCAGCATTCTTCGCAGTTTTTAAGTCAGTCTAAAAAAATTTTTTGGGTGAAACCATTCATATGTCAAATAAAGCTAAGAGAGTAGAGTTACAGTGTCGTATTAATAGTTTGTTAAAGAATATTTAAGAAATAAAGAGCAGTCTTGAAAGTGTGCAAACTTTTCGGAGATTAATTCAAGATTTAAAAAAATTAAATATCAGTAAAAAATGAGTTTTGCTAAATTAAACAAAGCCGGCCAAGGAACAAGCTTTCTTCCAACAAAGAAATTAAGCGAATTAGAAGAGAATCAACTGTATAACATTTCGAACGTGAAGACTGTAAAAACCAGATTTGGACCCAGGGTTGTTGCAGAAATTAAGAAGCAGTATCAAGTGTTTTTACCGAAGAGAATTGTGGATGTGATTAGTGAAGACGACAATTTATTACCTCATTTAAAAGAATTAACCTCACAAAAAAAATTGGCTATTAAATATTTAGGCGGAGAATATAATTCTATTGAATTCGTTGAATTTTGAGATATGAATTGTATGCCAAAAATCATCTAATTCTCTCAAGTTCATTTAATCTAAATGCATCTTTCACAAAACAACTTACAATAGGAGCCGAATTGTCATCAAATAGAAAATTAACCAGTGTTGTAAAATTTGTGTCAAGTCATCCACGAAGTAATATTTCTCTTGGTTTTAAGGATTGGAATATTTTAAAAGATCATATCACGATTATAAGAGCATATTTTGAAGGTGAAAAAACTCCTCGAGAAATAAAGTGCGGTAATTTTTATCTACGATTTGGAATTTTGTATGGAGAAAATGCAGTTTCACTGGAGGATAGACGTGACAAACATTTTTACTATCCGTTTATTTTAAAAGAAGCATCTTTTAAAATTTTTGAGAATCTCATTTCTTGTGTTGACCAACGGTTCGAACATTTATTTTCTATGCATTTAAAAAAAGTGTACAATTTAATTATAAAATCTATTGTGGAAATTTTGTTTGAACAACATTTTTTAAATGAAAAAGAAATTGAAGTTTTTATTAATAAAAATTATAAAAAGTTTCTGATAAAACTTGAAAGTAAATGTGATTTTACATCTAGTTTAGAATTTAATACTTTATTTGTTGATATTATTACTTTTAATTTGAAACAATTATCAAAAACAATTTTCGAAGTGTTTCATAGACTTAGTAGCGCCGGAACTAGTATAATATAAACAATTACTTTGTGTGAAGGTAGTCTGCGAAGAAAAACAAATGAGTTAGATGTGTGAAATAATATCCGCGATGACGTCATTATATAATATAGATATACTGTACATAATTCGAGAAAAATTAATTGATTTAAATCTAGATCTTTGTAACGACGAAGATGATGATAAATTTTTGTTAGCGTTAATAGATTATTGTAACCTATCTGAAGCATTTTCTTTACCTTATTTGGAATCGGATTTAAATATAATAAAAGCAATGACAGGGGACCGTAATCGTATTTGGTCATTAAGATATAATGGCTATAGATTTCCTGATGATTTTATTGCATTTTTTCAAGATATTTTTGATTGGATACCAATTTGTTGTTTCGAATATGAAGATATAAATGAAGACTTAGCTTCAAAATTAAAGTAAATTAAATTACATTATTGTAAAAAAAACATTTAGTGATGTAAAGGTAAGAAAAAATAAATGTTATAATAAGAGGCAATTCGAGTTTTTATTTTTTGAAACCTTTATTTATTTTTCAGAAATTTTAAAAATAAATTACAAATCTGAATCATTTATCCAGCTGTTATGTGTACTATCAAACCCTAACCATTTTACAAATACTTTTTTACCTTGTTTTCTAATTATTTTTTCAACTAAATAAATATTTGGATATTTAACTTTGGAAAGTTCTTCTTCGTAAAAGCTACCACTAATTGGATTTTCTTGGTAATCTTTAAGAAGGTAAGTAACTGGTTTTGTATTTTTTATATTTTTTACAGTAAAAATTTCAGTAGTCCAATTTGGTGTATAACCTTTCTCAAAAACATGTTTATATTTACTTATACGCACTTTATCACCAATCTTAAATTTCTTATATTGTCTATTAACTGAAACTTTTTTGAAAATATTTGACAACAAATCACTTTCATTTTTGACAGTTACATCTTTCGGTTTCATTTTGATGGTTCGATGTTTGGTATTATTATACTCAAATATTAAATCACTTAAAATGTCTATCCATTTATAATTACCTCGTAAACTAAATTTTATCCACATTTTATTTTTTAAGGTACGATTGAATCGTTCACAAATTGACGCTTTTAAACTACTATGAGTAGAGTACAAATTGATGTTAAAACTTTTCATGAGATTTTCAAAATGTTTATTATAAAATTCTTTTCCTCTATCAACTTGTAAATTTTTTGGTACGCGTTTTTTATTGAAAACAGATTCCATTGCTGCAGTGACATCTTCACCTTTCGTGGACTTGATTGGAACAGCCCAGGCAAACTTGGAGAACATATCGATGATTGTTAACATGTACTTGTAGCCTTTATTTTCTCGCGCATAAGGTTGCATTTCAACGAGATCAGCTTGCCAAGTCTCATCAATGCCTCGAATGTCAACTTTTCTGCGTTTATAATTTCTTCTAGCCGGTTTATGTAATTCTTTCACCACATGTTCTTTTTTATCATCCATTTTTATTACAAAGGTTGCTTATTTTCAAGTGCTTGCAGTCTAGTGTCCAAATGAGAAATGACATCTTTCATAGACAACAACTCTATATTTCTTTCAATATGCGTTTTAAAATTCTCAAAAAATCTTGTTGCAGTATCTTCCAAAGTTCTAATTCTTGCATGATTGTCTTTTTTTAATGCTTCTATTACATCGTATATGGCGTTGGATTTAGTTTCTATAATTTTGTTAACAAGATTTAAATTTACAGCATCACCTTCGCTGTGAGCATCGGCAATGTTGCACAATTTTTTATTTTCCATGTTAAAATCTCCTTCAGATGTAAGCTTAAATCCAAGCCCTGGAGGACCGCGATTTGGAGTTTCTGTGATCCTTAATGAACGTCCGAATATGTCGATACTCATCTTGCAAATGATAAAAATTGTAATGAGCAATTGATTAATAAATAATTCTTGTTTCACGCAATTCTTCAATAATTGATAATATCTCATTATTATGGCTAGGATTACCAGCTGCTTGAGATGCTAAAAGTAACCTTAAACGATCAACCAATTCATTAGGGTCATCCCAGTATACATAATCCATATTCTTATTTTTTCGATCAATCATGTATTCTGGAATCAAGCCTTTACCGGAATGTGTTGCTATATAGTTTTGATATTAAAAATTTTTTTTATCACGAACAGCGCCATCTACTTTGTAATATTTTTTATGAGCATTTGTTGAAATAACAAGATTCTTATAATTTTCACGATCTTTTAAGCTTATCAAATTTTCTTCAGGTGTTTTTTTAAATAAAAGTTCAAGTAAACCTTCAGTGGCAGGATAACTTGAATTGTTGATTAAAATATCATTTTCTTCAAAAATTATTGGTGAATCACCAAACATTAATTTTCCTTGAGATAATTTTCTAACACTATATAAACTGTCTACGTCCTTTTTTTTCACATCTAATAATTGCAGATACACATTTATAATATTTTCTCTTAAAGTATTTGGTGAATCCAAAACTGTTGAACTATTATGTTTAATTTTTGTAATATCTTCATCTGACGATGCTGTTCTAAATGAAGCATTATCATCATAAGAATCGTCTTTTATTTGAGAATATGTATAAAAATCATTGTCATTTTTTGAAATATCGTTAAGATCAAAATTTTCTTCCAGTTTTAATCTTTCTTTATACTGATTTTTCTTTTCAGCTTTTGCTGGACGAATATGTTTAACTATTTCAATGTCATCAATTATTTTTTGCATTGGTGTTACTACAGGCTTAAAAGTATCATTCAAAAATTGTTCACTTTGTTCTCTGCCCAATTTTAATATTCTATGTTTTCGACGAATCGCTTCACTTGCTTTAGCAATTTCACCAAGAATATTTTTTTGTTGTCTCAAATGTTTTACATGTGTAGAGGCCATGTTGTTTGTTCAATGTTTCAAATTATACTGTCGTTTTGTTGTATTACTCTTCTAATTTTATAAAACAATCAAAGCATTTTCTATATCTACCTTCATTAAGTTCACGATCTTTATCAATTACAATAAAATCGTGCTTATTTTTCCAACAAGAAGTACAAAATTTTTTAAATTGCGTAAACGTCATGTCACTATTTACATGATCATCGTAAATGTGCTTAAGATTCATTTCATCTTGCCTAAATAATACTAATAAATTAACATTGTCACGTATTAAATGTTTCGGAATGCGCGCATAAGTCTGGCATAGATAAAAACAGTCAACGGCCTTATGTCGACCCATAGCAAAGAAAGCCTTGATATTATCTTGTTTATCACAAGCTACGTCATCAAATATAAATATTGAGTTAGGTCGCGCATCGTTTGGCGTTATAACATCTGCATGTTCATTAAATGCAAAGTATTCAACACCATCTACTGGTTGTAAAATTTTTTCTAAAAATTGATACTTTGGTTGATATAATGATTTTGAATAAACGTAGATATTTTCAAATCTTAAACCGTTTGGATGTGTTAATAATGCAAGCAACGCATTTGTTTTTCCACAATTAGATGGTCCACAAAATATCGCACGTACACTGTTTGGTAGTAAATCACCATTACGATTTTCTCGTTTTTGATCACATTTTTGAGCAAGCTCATCAAAATTAAAAACAGGTAGTTTAATAGACTGTGCTTGAAACTCCATCTTGATAAATACTGAGACAAAAGCTATAAATGCAATGCTTTTATTTGTTTCCTTGTCATTTCATAGAAAGTCGCTCATTAGTTAACACGTATCCAATTTTTCCACGGTGATGTTTAAAAACTTAGACTTTGGCTTAGGGGGACTTTCGTTGGCTGCTTTGAGTATACAAATAATTATGAATCAACTGCATAATTGACTATTACTGTCGTACATTTTTTACTACCTTTCTCAAAAGCTCGTGGTCATCTGACACAAATAGGTATAAATACCTCCCTTTTATACTTTTTTCACTCAGTTTGAAAAGTGTCTCAAAGGTAGTATAAATATGGCAGTAAGGAGAAATTTAATCAGTTGTAAAAAAACTGTTAAACGTGGTAAAGGTATTTTGAATAGAATTATCAACAATTTACCAGTAGAATTACATATTCCTGGATAGCAATATTGTGGTCCAGGGACAAAATTAGCAAAAAGAGTAGAGCGAGGTTATCCTGGAATTAATCCTTTTGACGCAGCTTGCAAAGAGCATGATATTTCATATTCAAAAAATAGGGAAAATATAGAAGCAAGGAACGCCGCTGATAAAGTTCTTGCTAAAAAAGCTTGGCAACGTGTACGTGCTTCAGACGCAAAATTTGGTGAAAAAGCTGCTGCTCTTGCAATAGCTAGTGCAATGAAGGTAAAATCAAAATTTGGAATGGGAATTAGAACAAAGAAAAATATGAAAAAGAAGCGAAAAAATAGAAAGAAGAAATCGACATTGCGAAAAATTGTAAAGGCTGCTAAAGCATCAATGAAAGTAGGTACAGATGCACAATCAACTATTAAATCAGCTCTTAAGGGTGCACGCGTAGCAGTAAAAAATGTTGGCGGCAAGAGAAATATAAATAAACCTCGTATTTTACCAATACCATCAAAGGTGGGTGGTGTTTTACCTTTTCTTATTCCCTTATTTGCGGGTTTAAGTGCTACAGGAGCACTAGCTGGAGGGGCAGCTGGCATTGCAAAAGCTGTGAATGACGCAAATGCTGCAAAACGTCAACTCGAAGAAAGTAAACGTCATAATGCGGCAATGGAATCTATTGCTGTAGGAAAAGGTCTTTTTTTGAAACCATATAAAACTGGACTAGGACTCTATTTAAAACCATACAAAACAGGACAAGGATGCATTTCAAAAAACTTAAAGTGAAGCTACCTCACCGAGCCCTCTCAGACTTTGATTTAAATAAATTTGCAAAGCGTTTGAAAATTCCACATTTTCGAGGAGTTTTTATGAGAAACGAACTCCCTGCACTTGGTCCTAATAAAAAAGAATCAGCAATTGTAAATTTAGATGATGAAGATGGTCCTGGTACACATTGGTGTGCTTATAAAAAAAATAAAAATGAAATAATTTATTTTGATAGTTTTGGAAATCTTAGACCACCTTTAGATCTTATTAAGTATTTTGGTGCTGGTAGCATAATGTATAATTATGAAAAATATCAAAATTATGACTCATTTATATGTGGTCATTTATGTCTAAAATTTCTATGTAATCAGTTGAATTTTCCTGACATGTATTCTTTGAATATAAATAAATGATATTTTCTATTTCAATGTTAGTTAATTATTCGACCTCAACATGGACGATTCACTTATATTAACGCTTTCTGGAAATTCTTCCATCTTGGAATCTCAATTTTTTCCACCTATTGAGTTGTCTCAGTTTAAAAATTACGCTCTTGGACTTGTTGAATTTTTAAGTTTTCATTCAATTCCTAATGTTGACATTGGAAAAAATAAACTTCATGTAGGGGATGAAATAATTATTATACCCACAGGAAGTTATGAAATTAACGACATTCATCAAATTTTGAATTTTATATTGAAAAATAAAGGAATTAATTTTAAAATAAAACCTAATAATAATACTTTAAAGTGTACAATTTTTTGTGATAAAGAAATTGATTTTTTACCCAAGGACTCTATAGGCAGTTTGTTAGGATTCTCTCCACGAAAATTAAAAGCTCAAGAATACCATGAATCAGATCAACCAGTGTCAATTATTAAAATGAATTCATTAAGAGTAGAGTGTAACATCACTACAGGGGCATATATCAATGGAGAAAAAGTGCATACAATCCACGAATTTTTTCCTACTGTCCCACCAGGATATAAAATAGTGGAAGTGCCAAATCACGTCATATACCTACCAGTCGCTGTGAAGACAATAGATCATATTCAGTTAAGAATTGTTGATCAAGACGGAGATTCAGTTAATTTTAGAGGAGAGACTATAACAATTAGACTGTACATCAAATCTCTGAAATAATGGGTATTGTTTTGTACAATGGAAAAAAAGTTGGTTATGGTTATAAAAAGAAAACACCATGCCAAATTCAAATCAGTCAACGACGAATTCTGAAGAGATTAACACCTCAAAACCTGCAGCTGCTCAAAAATCTCGGTCTCAAGATCGTAAAAAAAAGAAGATAAAAACATTCAAGATTTTTTGCACCTGTATCTGTGTATTTGTATTTAGAAAAATTATTTTTTGCTATGGAAGGGGAAATTTTAAACATTGATTCACCAATAATTTTTGATGAATCAATTGCTAATTATGAGGTGCATGCGCAACAGCCGTATACCTCGTCAACGTACAATAACAGTGACGAAATTCGAATCACAGTACAGAATCAAGATCACTGTCTATTTCCCAGCAAAAGTTCGATTCATGTGAGTGGAAAACTCGTGAAAGCCGATGGAACAGCTCTAGCACGCACAAGTTTAGTTTCTAATAGTGTCTGTCATTTATTCGAAGAAGCAAAATATGAGCTTAATGGCGTAGAGATTGACAAAAATAAAAATGTCGGTCTTACAAGTTTAATAAAAAATTATATTTCTCTTGATGCAAGTCAAAATAAATTTCTTGAAAATGTTGGTTGGTTAGAATTTGATAATGAACAAACATGAACTAATCATGATGGTTATTTTGATGTTTGTATACCGTTAAATATGATTTTTGGCTTTGCTGAAGATTATCAAAAAGTTATTGTAAACGCTAAACATGAGCTCATTCTCACGAGATCTAGAACAGATTCTAATGCAGTTTTACAGACAGCGCCTATTGAAGATTTTAGAATTATAATTGAAAAACTTGAATGGCTATTGCCGTACATAAAGTTATCAGATGCTCGAAAATTTAAATTATTGAAATATATTGAAAAGGATCCTTCTATTCCAATAAGTTTTCGTACTTGGGAATTATATGAATATCCTTTATTACCTATAACTCCTAAACATGTTTGGAGTGTTAAAACTTCAACGCAATTAGAAAAACCTAGATTTATTGTATTAGGATTTCAAACAGACAGAAAGAATCAAACTATAAAAAATTCCAGTATATTTGATCACTGTAAAATATCAGACGTTAAATTATTTTTAAATTCTCAATGTTACCCATATAGAAATATGAACCTTAATGTTGATAAAAATCAATATTCTACTTTGTATGAAATGTTTACTAATTTTCAATCATCATATTATGGTAAAGAATCCCAACCAATTTTAACAAAAAGAGAATTTTTATCATACGCCCCATTGATTGTAATTGACTGTTCAAAACAAAATGAGTCATTAAAAAGTGGACCAGTTGACATTCGATTGGAATTTGAATCTAAAGAAAATTTCCCTGCAAATACTTCAGCTTATTGTTTAATTTTACATGATAGAGTTATTGAATATAAACCAATAAGCGGAATTGTGAAAAAAATTGTGTAAATTTTTATTTGTTAATCATAATGTAACTGTTAATAATAATAACAATTATTTATTATTAATAATTATTAAATATTCACTGTTAAATTGTAATTTATTAAATAATTTTTAATTTAATGAATTTTTATTTTGAAGAAAGACATGATTAATAGCTTTGCAATACGCTCGACCTTGTGAGGAATTTGTCGCAGGTCAGTTATAAGGGGTCACTTAAGAAAACATCTGTTATTACATAAGCGCACGTGAAAGTGGAAAGACTCTTAGAAGCCAGTGATCTAGCTGCATGAAAAACTCATCGCTTACGCATAGCCTTACTTTGCTATATTTAACTCTCTACTAGAAATGTAATGTTAAACAGTATATTGAAAGAAGCAAAAATAATTTATGTTAGAGGTTCCGAGAAAAAAAAATGGTTACAAAATTTCATTGATGAAAGTTCTAAAATCGTCGACATGGATGATTTGAATTGTCCTTCCATTAAAAAATTAATAGATCCAGCATCCACAAAAACTTGTACAAAACATTCAATTAGAAAGAAAACATTTACTTGCGCTTTTCAAAATGTTATGAAATTGAAAAATTGGTTTTGTTATAATTGTAAATTATGATTATTTCAAATAAATTTAAATGTTTCTGTATTTTTAGCGTTTTTTATTTCACACACAAAAGTTACATGTTTATTTAAAAAAGTTATGGGATGAAAATTAGTAAAATTTATCTCAATGTTAAACATCTGTCTCTCTTTTTTTTCCTTTTATTGCAAAAATAATGTGATAAGTAAAAAAAAGAAATTGTATACATACTTTCTTGAAGTCAATGAACATTCGGGTTCTCCTTGTTGAAGCATGCGTTTTTTATATAATTCTTATAATAAAAATTAACATTGAAAAATAAATATTGAAACTTTATAATTTTTTTATTTTCTTAGTTAATAATTTATGCTAAAAAAATTTTTTTTCTTTAATAAAAGTTAAAAACAATTTAACACTTGAAAATTTTTTTTTTATTTCTATTTTTAATAATAATATAAAGTTAAACAAAGTTACGGGGATAAAAAATGGTTTTCTGAAAAATTGTATACAAAGAGATTTTATTACTTTTTTACAATATATTTTCTTAATACATAGTTTAAAAATTAAATTTTTAATTTTATAATATTTATTTATTTATATAAATAACTGATTATAATGTTACAAATAAAAGGATTTTTTTTTTGTTTTTGAAAAAATATATATATTAATAATTATAATTATTTTAATTATAATATTTAAAATAAAAAAAATTATAGTAAATATAAAAAGAATAAAAATAATTTTTTTTCGAACAACATCATTATTCTATTATTTTATCTTTTTCTGCTGGCTTGATTTTCACTAGCAGGTCAAGAGGGTCTACGTCTTTGACGCCTTCCACTTTCTGCTCCCCCTTCTGCTTCTCTTGACTTCCCCCTTGGATTGCCGAATCTCCAGCTGCATCCTGATCGCGTTGCCCGTAGAAATTTACTTCCAACTCTGAATTTGTTTCCATATCAGACTCGTCTACATCTGCAGCATTTTCTTGAAAATTTACCTCCTGTAGATCATCCTGATTATTAATTATATCAAAATCAAATCCATCTCCCAAAAGCGTTTTTATACGGGTCTGCGTTGCAAGAAGAACGCAAAGCCTTCCATCTGTTTTACTTCAACAACGATCCCTAGATGCTCGAGAAAGTACTCGTCCTCACGAGATGGTGTTTCATTAAACAGACCATATTTTTTAACCCCTGCCGCCAATGTTATGAAATCTGTGAGCCTTTGTAAATCAATGCAATTATTGACCCATTCAATTGGTATATGGAAAATCATTTTGAAGCCTGAATAGTTATTTTCATTCTGCAACAAACGAATAATCCAAAAATTATTTATATAATTTGTTTAAAAAATTAAATAGTTTAAAGCTATAACTTTAAAATTATTATCATTAAAGAAAATTAAAAAATAATTAAAAAAATTTTAAATTTTAAATATTAACATTAAAAATTTAATAAATTAAAAATTAAAATACTAAACTCATTAATATTGCTAAATAAAAAAATAAAAAATAGTTTAACTTGAATAAATTAAATTTATTTTTTAAAATATTTATAAAAATAGAATAAAAATATAATTAATATATATAATTGGTAAATAAATAAAAATTGTTTAACTTAAATAAAAATTAAATTTATTCTTAAAAAATATTTATAAAAAATTGAATAAAAATATTATTAACATTAAAAAATTTAATAAATTAAAAATTAAAGTACTAAATTATTATTATTATTATTGACAAATAAATAAAAATAGTTCAACATAAACAAAGTAAAAAAAGATTATTATTAAAAATCAAATAATAGAAAAAATTATAACTTAAAAAAGTTTATTAATAAATTATTATTATTAAAATTAAATTAAAGTTAAAAAAACACTAATTTAAAAAATTACTTACCAAAATTTCATTGAATTCAAGATCCACTCTCCTTATCCAATATCCACTGACCATGCCGTGAACTTTTGCTCGCACCCCGTTGAAGTTTAAAATAACAGGTGAAAATGGATCTACAGCCTCATTGAAAATATCTCTCGATCGAATGGCTAATCCAGTGATACACAGTTCTTTGAAGGATTCAATGTTGCTATCTTCCAGCCATTTCCTGGGCGCTTGTACAAGTACTATCATTGTTGCGTACCCGTTCATTTTTTCTGTATCGCTTTAACATTCAAGATTTCAAAAAATAAATTTAAAGAATAAAATTTGCAAAAACTCTAATTTAAAAAATTTATTCAAAACGTTATTTATAAACAATGTAATAAATAAATTTTTTTTAATAAATTATAAATGACAAATAAATATTTTTAATAATTTAAAAAGTAAATTTAAAAAAAAAATTTAATAATGAATATATTTTTTAAAAAAAAAAATGTTCAAGTAAAAAAATCATAAAATAGTTTATAAAAAAAGAGTCAATAAAAACTAAAAAAAATCAAAATGTGTTTAAAAAACTTTAGTAAAACTGAAAAAAAAATTTTAATTAGGATTTATTAAACTAGTGAAAAATTTAAAAAAAAGTTTGAATAAAATAATTAAAAAAACAATTTTATTTTATACAATATTCTTTTTTTAAATTGATTAAAATGTTTTTTAATAATCAAAAAATATTAATACTTTTACTCACTTTTTTTTCACTAAAATCGAAAAAGAGATCACCACAATACACCGCACTATGCTCGTGTCAATGATCCAATTAAGAGGTCACTTTTAATTAATATGAGCCTCCCATAGAGCCAGCCGCTTTTTATAACCGGTCCCATAGTTTACAAATTGAGGAACAAGGATGGAAGTATATATTGAAAGGAGAGGGAAAGAGTGTTAACGCACACATCAAAGCATGGTGATGACTAAAATAAAGACACTATGAGAAATAGAAGTAGAGAGAAAAAGAAGAAAGATATATTTTAATGTATCCAAATCTTTCTTTTTACTTCTTTAAAATCAAAAAAACCTTTTCAATTATTTGACTTATTTTTGTAACCCCAAGGAAGAGTATCTGTACTTTTTGGTAAAAGAATGCGTTTATCATCAAACCAGCTTAAAGCTTCTTTTCTTTGTTGCACAGTGTAAACTTGATGTTTGTTACTGCGAATTAAATTTTGGTTTTCTACTAAGTTTTCGTAAGAAAAAAGTGTTTTTTTATAGTCCTCAAAAGTAATTTCTTTTAATGTTGATGATCCAACCCCTTTAGCTCTTTTCTTCTCGCGATCTTCGTTTAATATTTTATAAGAATATAATTTCGATCTTAATCCAATAAATTCAGTAATAATTTTTTCATCGCATTCGTCTTTCATTAAACCCAGCACTTTCTTGTTTTTTAATTTTATACCATAACAATTATTTTCTGGATAATTGGAAGTATCGAAAAATTGGGAATCTCGTTTAATATAATCATATATGTTTGGAATTTTAATATGATAAATTAAACTATCAGTGTCTGTATACATTAGTTTTGATTTATCAGTAAAAGTTTTTTTAATATAGTTATAATGAAAATCATAAAGAAAGAGTTTTGATATATCAAGAATGCTAAATCCAACGTAAATCGGTTTATTAAATTTAATTTGAACTTTATTCATTTCAATTATAACTAAATTTTCGTCAAAAATATAACAACTGTTAAAATTTGGTTTACTAATAAGAGATTTAGCTCCAAATCTACCTTCCCATTTCGTGATAATTCTAATATCTTTATGCTTTCTTATATTTTCCATGGTTTTGCCAAAAACAGAATTGTTCATTAACTTGTAGAAATTTTTTTCAAATATATTTTCAGCCTTTTTTCGGAATTCTGTATTTAAGTCAATATATTTTTTTAACCATTAAGATTGCTTAAATTTTAATATTCTATGAATTTTCGTTAATTTCATTCCATGTTGCAAATAATATTTTAAATTTTTATAATGAATTACGTATTTTGTTCTTGAAAATAAATGTGGTATTAATTTAGGTAATTTGCTCCCTTTAGCAGTGGGAATAAAATGTTCAGGGCATAAGGGCAAATCCTTATGAAAATCGTGAAGTTCTTCAGGATAATCTAAATCCACTTCTAAAATATATCCATAAGGAGAATCATCCTGAATTTTATTCACATCAAATCCTGATAAATTAATTTCCCATTCAAAATCAGAATAGGGTAAAAAATCACTCATCGCAGCGCCATATAAATTATTGACGTCAAAATATATTATATAAGATTCTTCAATTTCTGAATTAAATTCTGGCCCCATAAATCGATTGTTTGCTTTCGCATATCTATTTGAGCATTGGGAAATCCTCCTCTAATCCCTTTTTCAATGAAAAGTATCATTTCTATATCCTGTAATAATTCTAATTCAATTTTTGTTAATTTTAACATTGCATCAAATGCAAGTCCTGGGGCTGTAAAGTAGTGCAACGGGTCTAAATTATATGCTGATAGGCACGTTTTTCGAAAATTTTCGAAAATATCAGCTAAAAGTAGTACGTCGGTTTTTAAATATAAATCGGAATATTCCCCCAAGTTCTTTATATTAAATATATTCAATACTTGATGAGCATGCTCATAATCTTCCTGTGATATGTTTGAATTATTTAACTTTGTGAAAAATGCTTCTATTGGTGGCAATTTATTTTCCTCCAATTTTTACCAACTATCAATATATTCGTAAGGGAAAACCCCTTTTCTGACCAGTAAATTAAATTCATTAATATTATTGCAATATTTTGCAGTTATTTTTTTTCCTCATTATTTAAGAATCTTGCTAGTTTTTCTAAACTGCTAGGTATAAATCTAAACGAGTCTAAGAACTTAAAACATACACTTTTACCATCTACATATTTAGTAAATGAGATATATTTTTCTTTATTTATAGGTAAAAGTTTTACAGGTCCCTCAAAACTAGTGCACAATTCTTTTATTAAGAAATGAGCATCATAACCTGACAAATTGTGAAACACTACAGGAATCGTATGTGAATTTTTATAGTTAATATTGCAACCCTGATGAGCTGCACCCCTAAATTTTCCAGTGAAATGACAGTGATCTCGATGTTTCTGATCATTATCTTCATATACATTTTCACAAATATGACAAATATTTGCATTTTTAAATTCTAATTCTTGCTGAAAAGTTAAAGTTTCCATTGGCACTATTTTTTTTAAATATGAGTCAATTAAATCAGCAATACTTGTTAATTTTTTCATAAACCATGAAATGCAATCCTCTCCTCTATAAGTTTCAAATACTAATAGTGAATCATTAAAATCACATTTTAAATAAAATGCAACGCTTGTCGGAATATGTTTCTTATATGCCCCACATAATATTTCATTATCATAAAAAGGTTCCAAAAGGCTTTCAGTATCAGCATACAGTACAAATGGCACCTTTTCTTTAAATCTAAAATTTTTAAATTTTAAAATATTTTCCTCATCTGTCGGTAAAATAACCTTACACTCATTTAATTTCATACAATCGGTTTTATGTCTCAAAAATGATTTCTTATAATTAAAATGACATAAACATCTATCACATAACCAAGTGCGATTTTTATGTTTTGTGATTTGTGATTTCAATAATCGTGATAAATTGCGAATCCACGCGAAGTGATAATTATTATTATTATTTGTAAGATTATTTAATTTATCATTTTCATTTATTGCAGAAAAAATGCCTTCTTTTTTTATCATTAATAAATGAATAGTATCTTTTTTAGAGAAATTATCACTTAAATAAAAAGAACCAATTTCTTCTTTATTTTTACCAACTTTTTCCAAACCATAAATATTTATTTTCAAACTATTCATTTTTTCAAATTTAGACACATCTTTTAAACGTATAGGAAAATTTATACCCTCATATTTTAAAACATTCTTAAAATCAGGATAAGAACTAGTTAGACATGGGTTTTTTTTAACTGGAAACAATGCTGCCATTACTGACCAAAGAAAACAGTACTCATCTTTATTTTTGATATTTACAACAGCCTTTTTATCAGTTATAAATTTTGGCAATTTAGTATTTTCAGAACAACCCACTTGAATTGGTGCATGTCTATTTATATTTACCATTAGATTTAAAATTTCCTTTAATGACCAACCTGATTTGTTCTCATTAAATTCCTCAACTTCTTTAAGGATATATTCATTTATTTCATTAAGAATTGAATCCAAGTCGGAAAAGGGGAAAATAATTTCATTTTTTGTATTAAAAGATTTTCTTTCTTGTATATTTTCACCGCTTTCAATAGTTGTAAAATTTCCTTTTAACACAAAATTTACTTTTACGCTACTATTTTCTTTTAATGCTTTTTTAAGACGAGATTTTATTAAAGATTTCGACTCTTTTAAAAAGCTAAATAAATCTTTATGTTTTAAATTTATCACTGTTCCTGTTCTAATTCTATTCTCAAAGGCTGATTCTAAATTTTCCCATTTTATTCTCTTTTCTTTTCCTGTCAATTTACCTTCACCAGTTTTCTGAATGTCTTTGAATCTTTCGCAAATAGTTTTTAAAATCCCAACAGTTGTTAAAATTCTTTTTCTTTTACTTACGCTAATCAATTCCTTTGTTGATTTTAAAAGTTTATTTAACAGACTAATATTTTTCACTACCTATTAAATCCATTTTTCCGATTCAAATAATAATCTATTTCTACTCTTAATATTTTTCACTATAACATAAGCATTCTCCGTAATTTTAATAAATTTTTCAAAATCTATAGAATCCATCTTTTTTACGTTCTTCTTTCTTTGATAATTAAAACGAACTTATTTCTTGTTTAATAATCACACACAACCTATCAAGCGATTTGTTTACTTGTAACTAATAATTATAACAAGCGTATCCTCACTTTTATATTGCTTTTACAAGGTCAGATGAATAAAATATGTAATTGTTGAAAATAATTCCAGGAAATAAATTAAATAAACATTTCTCTTTTCTCACGATCTAAAAAATGAGATCATGCAATGACTAATATCCTAATCAAAAATATCTAAATACTGGCACCTAATTAAGATATAAACCTATAAATCCATTCACACTTTAAAAAATCTAAACACATTTTGTCAGCTATTCTCCAAAAAATGTAATATTATACTTCCTGCTCATATCGAAAGAGATTGTTTATAAACATTTTAAAATCGTGCTAAGATGAATAAAAAGAATTTGATACCCGAATTACAAAACATATCAGTACTGAGAATTTGCATATTAAGAGAAAAAACAGGTAAGGCTTGCGGGAAGTTATAAACCTGTCAAAATGTAGTTCATAAGAATTTTAATATCAATAATGTCAAAACAATTTCTCACACCTTAAAACAAAGAACCTCGTCATCCTCAAGGAATGCACCCTCCACAACTCATTCTTTCAAATTGCGCAATATGCCGCAATCTTTATTTTTGCTTAAAAAAATGTCGGTAATGCCGGTAACAGATTCCTGCTATTCAGAAACCTCTCAGCCTATCTACTAGTTTTGCTATTGATAGAATCATTTTTTTTTTTGCATTTATTTTTTTCTAATATTTTAGATTTATTCTGTCATATGATTTGACGTGAAAGTTAAAAATGTAAGTTATAAAAAATAAAGTTTTTAGTGAAATAAAATTTTCAAATTTGGGAAGGACTAACTTGAAATTTTATGTTAATTTATTTGATCGTCATTATTTATTTGAAGTAGTTGGTTTTATTTGTTCATTCGATCACTTAATTACATTCTTCTTACAAAATATAAACTGACGTTTCGACACTAGTTGTGTGCCTTTTTCAAAGTTTCAATCTACAAAGGTAATAACATTGAGTATATTATAAAATTATAAAAATTAAATTAATTAATAATAACAGGACAAACTATATAAATTTAGAACTTTAGCACGTTTACATTTTTTACTTACGTCTAAAGTTAGGTTAGAATGTTTGACAGTTTCAGTTATAAGTGTTTAACATATTTTAAAAAATAATTTTATGTTTTGTAAAAAGAATGTAATTAAGTGATCGTATGACCAAATAAAAAATAAATAAAATTCTGTTTGAATTATTCGTTAAATGAAAATTACTCAGTATTTAAAAAAAATAATGTAGTTTTTTATTCTGCATACCTTAAATAAATAATGTGTTGAATATAAAATTTCTTTGTTTTGAAACGATCACATAAATAAGTTTTTTCTAACATTATTTATGTGATTTCCAAGGTGAGGTTTAGTGGAAATTTGGAAACAGGATTGTTGGCAAAAGATAGGATTAATGTGGGCAAAGAGTTAAATAATTGAATAGTAATTTTGAATTTATTATTGGGTATCAAATTTATACATATTTAAGATAGGAAAAAGGTTATAAAACAAAATTTTTTTTCTACTACTTTTTTATTAAAAATTGGGTTTTAAATCCATGTAATTTATTTCAATTTTGAAAAATATAAGTTAGTTAAATGTTTTTTTACAAATTTAAGACATCTTTAAAAATTTCTGATTCTTTTTTTTTACAACAATAGTTTAATTTTTTATCTGTTTGCAATTGATTAAGATTAAAAGAATGATGTCTTAAAGGTTTATACTCTGATCATTTAGAGTAACAGTTAAATCAAAATGTTAAATTTAACATTTTTCCTTTCCTCTTTTTTTTAACTAAAGATAATTTTAATGAAAGAGTTTATTAATCAAATTTCTATAAATTATTTTTGTTTTGAACTTTTTAAACTCCTGTAAAAATTTAATGAATATAATAGTTAAATTTTGTTGACATCAATGGTTGGTCGCTTCCTAAAAAGAGATAAAGTTTTAGATGAGTAAATGTTTTTAATTTTTTGATTTACAGTAACATTTTTTATTCTTATTATATTAGTCGATAAAGATTTAGTGTGAAGGCTTGACTACAGAGATTGATTTTTTGTTTTCTATTAGTTTAATTGCTCTTGGATATATAAAATTGTTAATCTTATTCAAGTGGAATAATTGAGATGTTAGTTGAATTGTTCAATTTTCTTAGGATAATCAATATTTTAATAAGTGTACATATTCTTGCTAAAATGTAAATTTTTTTTGCAATAGCTTCATATATTCATTACGTTTTATACGCTTGATAAGTTTTCAAATATATTTGTTTTTTTCTATTCATGAAAAATTAATCTACTTTTAAATTTTAGAATATTAAGTGATATTATTATTCATAAAAATGATTTTATAATATACTACATTTAAAAATTTAGTTATTTTATATGGGATAATTTCAAACTATTAATGTGTACTACTTTAGGCTTATTTTTAATTAAAATATTGACATTTCCATTTTGAGAAATTTCTAAAACTTGATGCGGGCCTGTATACTGATTTCCAAATTTATGTGGTTTCAGACCTCTTAGTAAAAATACATGATCTCCAACTTTAAAATTTTGTGGATTAATTTTCCTATCATGGTAGTGTTTAGATTTTTCTTTTGCTGAAATTAAGTTTAATCTTGCTATACTTCTAATTTCATGTAATTTTGTTACGAGATCCTTCAAATAGTCATCATATGTTTCTAATTTTTTATGTTGCAAAAGAGGATCACTAGACTGTTGACGGGCTAATTTTCCGAAAACTAGCTCATGTGGTGTACATTTAGTACCTTCATGCATGCTGGTATTATATAAAAACATGGCTAATTCTAGCCAGTCATCCCATTCTGAATTCTTCTCGATAAATTGCTTCAAATATTCTTCTAGTACATGGTGTGATCTTTCTATTGATCCGTTCGATTGGGGGTGAAACGCTGTAGTTTTGAATTGTCTGATTCTAAATCGTTTTGCTAGATTTTTGATTAAATTACTCAAAAAATTTCTTCCTTTATCTGTTAATACTCCTTTTCGAGATCCAAAAATACATATAAATTTTTAGTAAACGCATCTGCAATAGTGCTAGCTTGTTGGTTTGGTAAAGCAATATCCAGAGAAAATTTTGTAAAATTATCTTGAATAGTAAAAATGTATTCATTGCCTAAACTTGTTTTAGGTAAAGGAGCTACAATGTCCATTGAAATTTTTTCGAAAGCAACACCTGGAGTATCCGTTATTACCATAGGATTTTTTGTTTTTACGAGAACGAGTTTTTTAAGTTGACATTTGGGGCATAGTTGAATATATTTTTGTATATCGATCTTCATATTACTTCAATAAAATTTTTATCTAATTCTGTTATAAGTCTTTGTTACTTTTTTATGACTGCTTATAGCTGACGACTGTGCTTCTTCGATTGATTTAACAAGTTGTTCTCTTGTAGGATATTGAACGATTCCATTACAAATAATAATTTTTATTTTTGATTTAGAGAAAGTGAAGGTTAAAAGATGCAGGGTTTCTTCCCATGATATTTGATTTATTTTTAAAGTTTTTGAAATTGAAATTAATTTAAGACTAAGTTTTTCCGCGATTTCAAACATTGAAAAAATTGTTGATTTAATATTATTTAAAGTTTTGTTCTAGATTCTCTTTTTCTTCTTTTTCAATTGGTAAAGCAATATGGTATTGTTAACCCTTTTTTATTTCTTTCGCTTGGCATTTAAATAAATTTTTAAATTTTGGTAATTTATTATTTATATCGAAACCTTTAGATCCATTATCACGTGGTACTCCATTACAAGTTACAAAATACTCATAATTATCTTTTCTCATTGTTAATTGATCTCGACATTCTACAATATTTTTAATTTTATTTTCTACTTCTTTTGAGCATGATTGAGACGGTAACCCTTCAGTATTAATTTCTTCAATTTCTTTAATATCTTTAATACTTTCTTCATTAATTTCTTCATTATTTTCTTCATTATTTTCTTCAATATTTTCTTCAATATTTTCTTCTTCCAACGAATCATCACTTAAATTACTTTCATTTATTTCCTCATGATATGATATTTTATTCTCATTAAATTTATTTTTAAATTTTTTCTTACGACTATTTTTTAATTTCTTAATATCTAAATATTCAAGATTTGGATCACTTCTATGAATCATTTTAGGATTTCTAGATTTATTTTCATCATAATATTCAAGATCTGGATTTATTCAAGGATTAAAAGGATTTTCAGGATCAGAATAATTTTCAAGGTCAGATACACTAGTATCTTCGGATTTATCATCTAAGTTGGTATCAGAATAATAACTATTAGTTTCATTTATTTTCTCTTCAATTTTATTACATTTATGTTTCTTAGGTCTACCACGTTTTCTTATCACAGCTGCATTTTTGTTTCTTTTAGGTCCCTTAAAAATTCTCCTTGGTCTTCCTCGTTTTCTTGTTTCCTTTGTTGTCAAATCTTGATTTTCTTCTAAGTACTTCTTAGGTCTACCACGCTTCCTTTTGCTAATACTTAAAGGATGATCTTGATGTTCTGGTTGTTCATAAGTTTCTTTATTTTTTATGTTATTTTTATTATAAGATTTATTACGAGTTGTTATGTAACATTTTTCTTTAGTTTCAGAAAATGATTTTGTTGTGATGGTTCCTAAAATTTTTTTTATACTTTTTAAGGCAATTAATAAAATTTTATCTTCACTATGATTCTTAACATGATTGCTTATATTAGTCATAGATTTTTCAGCATACGTCATCATTTTTTTGTGAATTTAAAGGGTTCGCAGAGTTTATTTTTATATTGTTATCCTCAATTTCATCATCGGTATCAGATTCATCATATGACTGATTAATTTCTTCATCACAATACAAGTCAATAGAGCCTTCATCATCTGATATTTCTCCTTCTGTTTCATAGTCATTTCTTTTTCGTCTTTCCTGCTTTATAAACTACATCGAATTCATATTCCGCAAGCTTTAAACGCTATCTAGTTACTCTTGAGCACGGGTCTTTGGAATTTTGGAACCATACTAATGGTTTATGGTCGGTAACTAATGTAAATTTTCTTACGTATAAGTATGGTCTCAACTGTGTACCGCAGTAAATTATTGCTAGAGCTTCCATTTCGTATGTATCGTATTTTCCTTCATTTTGATTTAAAACTCGAGATGTGTAAGAAATTGGTTGATCTTTTTCTATTGGGCCTTGTGAAAATATGCCACCTATTGCAAATCCTGAAGCATCAGTCGTAACAACAAATGGTTTAGAAAAATCAGGTCTAATTAAAAGAGGTTCCTCACATAATTTTGATTTGAGGTACTCAAAAGCATCATGTTGTTCGTCTGACCAGGAAAATGTACGTCTTTTTTTAAAAGATTTGAAAGTGGTGTAGCTATTTTCGAGAAATTTTTAAAAAATCTTCTGTAATAACCAGCTAAACCGAGAAACTGCTTTATATTTTTTTGATTTTTTGGAATTGGGAATTGTTTTACAGCTACTAGTTCTTTCGGATCAGGTCTAACGCCATGTTTATCAATAATATGACCTAAATAGTTAACTTTAGGTCGTAAAAATTCACACTTGTCTGGTTGCAATTTTAGGTTAGCTAAACGTAATCTTTACATTAATGCATTAAATTTTTGTTCATGCTCTTCTAATGTATCTGCATATATAACTATGTCATCTAAATAAAGAAATAAGTCTGTATTAATTAATCCGGTAAGGCAAGCATTCATAAGACGTTAAAAACATGCTGGCGCATTTTTTAAACCAAAAGGCATGCGGTCAAATTCATAATGACCGTCTGGTGTAGAAAAAGCTGTTTTGTGTGAATGTTCTTTATTCATTTTAATCTGGTGGAAACCTGATGCTAAATCAAAAACTGAAAAGTATTTTGCGTTTCCGAGCTGATCTAACAAATTAATTACATTAGGCAGGGGATGATTATCTTTAATTGTTTTTTCATTTAATTTGCGAAAGTCCAAGACCATTCTCCAACGTTTATTTCCCTGAGAATCTGATTTCTTAGGTACTATCCAAACTGGTGCGTTATATGGGTATTGCAAAGGTTTAATTATTCCTTGATCTAAAAGTTCATTAACATGTCTTTTAATTTCTTCTTTATAAATTGGTGGAAAACGGTACTGACGCCTAAAAATTGGTTGGTCGTCGGTAGTGGGGATAGTGTGTTTTAAAATATTAGTAGCTTCTAAAGTTTCTCCTGGGATTTAAAAGCGATTAATATTTTTTGCAATTATATTTATTACATAAGTTAATCCTTCTTCGTTTAAATGATCTAACCTTAAAAATTTCTTTACTGTTTCTATTCTATTAATACCTGTAATATTAAATACCTAACAAAGTTTATTTAATTTTTCATTACTGTTATTAATAAAGCCATGTAAAAAATTTTCTGATGATCTGAACTAAGTGTTAATTGTAGACTGTATTAGTTTTGAATATTTATAATTAGTTTTAATTCTTGTTACATTTTCTTCTTTATTTTCTATAAAGTCAAGTAATTCCACTGTTAATATAGGAATATTCATTGCTTCCACACAAGTATTAGCAATTTTTAAATAAGCTCGACCATTTACATTTGTTACTAAAGCATTTCCAATAAAAAGTTCTTCGCCACTAAGTAATTTTGGAATATAACCAACTATTTTACCTTTATTTTTAATATTAACAAAAATTGTTGCAATAGTTCTTGATGGTACTGTTATGTATTCTTGTGTGGAAAATGGATAAAAATTATTATCGATTTCAATTCGTTTTTCTGCGTTATTTATTTTTACATTATTGTTGTTAAAGAATTGTGTGCCTTAAATTCCTTCATGACTAATTGGAACATCATTATGGATTAGATTAAAAATCATGAGGTGACCGAGTATATTTAACATTATTTGTCCGAGGGTGAAAACAGGATGTTCGTTGATACCAGTGAGTCCCAAGCATTCCTCCGTATTAATGTAAACATCACTACCTCTTCTTTCAAAAGGTTAGGACCTGCTCCCGTATCGATCATCATACAAACGGAACCCTTATGACGAAACTCGTGCGTCCGCAGATAAAAATCGTATCCCCCCCCTAGACTCCAAACTATTTGACTTAGAAAGCTCAAATTTGGCACACATATGTATTTTCACGTGTAGATTACAGGAAAATTATAGAGAACGTGATTGGAAGGATTGGTCATAGTGTTGTCAAGGAAATAACAAGATTTTTGAGCGTTTATAAAGTACTTGTGCTGAAATCTCTTGCTATATCCTTGATACCGCTATGGCCACTACCTTCCCTATAATTTTCCTGTAATCTACACATAAAAAGACATTTGTGTACCAAATTTGAGCCCTCTAAGTCAAATAGTTTGAAAGATCAGGGAGGAGGAATGGTCCATTTTTGATAAAAAATGCAATAAAAACTGATGATTCTTCCACTCCATCTGACAAACTATTGTATTTAGAGTGCTGAAATTTTATACACATATGTAGTTTGACGTGTAGATTACAGAAAGACTAAATAAAACTTTGTTACACCCACTTAACTTCCAACCTATTTGTCTTAGAAACTTCAAATTTGGTATACAAATGTGTTTTCACGTGTAGCTTACAGAAAAATTATAGAGAACATGATTATAGGGCTTGGTCGTAGCGTTGTCAAGGAAGTAAAAGGATTTTTGGGCATTTCTTATGCACATTGGCCTAAATCTATCGTTCTTACTTTGATAGCACTATGAACATCACCTTCTCTATATTTTTTTTATAATCTGCACCTGAAAATACATGTGTATACCAAATTTTAGCTCCCTAAGTCAAATAGTAAGGCAGATAAAAGGGAAGATACGGTCATTTTTTAGTTAAAATGCATTTAAAATGACATTCCTTGCCGCTTATCAACAAAATTATTTGACACAGAGTGTTATAATTTGGTATGAACATGTAGTTTTATTTGTAGATTACAGAACAAAGGTTCATAACTTTGTTGCAGACTGTTATCATATGGTTTTCGAGAAAATAACCACGACTTAAAGTGACCTATAAATTGGAAATAGGCAAACGAAATCGTAAATAAAATACACCGTTTAAAAAGTAACTTAAATACGCAACTTTTATTCATAGAAAGTGTAGTGTTCAGATGAACTTTAAAAATTTTATGATCAATTTTCCGAGCACATCTTTTTAGTAAAAAAAAAAAAAAGGTGTCCAGTTGTGAGACACTTATAAAAAAATGCTAAAATTTAAAAAATTTGGCATGAAACATTATGTTTAATATAAATAACTAAATATATTGATAATACATATTATTATATACTAAATAAAGATATCTATTCTTTAAAATATGACTATCAGTTTTCTTCATCGAAATCGCTGTCGCAATGTAGGCAAATGAAATAACTTGTGCGCATGTTCCCACACTTTAATAATTGTTGTGTTATCAAATGTACGTAACGAACTAAACTGAACAGAGCTCTTTATGCTGCATAACGAAAAATATAGGCTATTCCAGATGGGCGACGCCACCGTCTCACAACTGGTGACTTGCTGTGTCTCACAACCGGAAATTGGCGCTATTTTGAAAAAGGAAAAAAAAATATTTCCAACTGTAGATTGAAACAATGCAATATTGCATTACAAAATAGAAGGAAAATACTAAATAAAAATGCATAACATTTAGCTTTTCCAATTAATTAACTTAAAAAAAAAGTACTTTGCACATATTGAAAAAAAGTTTTTTAGTCGATTTTCACACACAGTGTTGGCATCTTACACAAACAATACATATATCCGCTTCAGTGTACACGCAAAAGTTGGTTCGTATAAAAAGAAATGTTTTTATGTATACCAATTAGCCTTTTTATATTTCGTATTAAAAAAATGGACTGTCTTACAACTGGAGCCGTCTCACAACTGGCGACTCTCCCCTAAATATTCTTATTTACCATTTATCCCACTTTCCAATTTTGATACAGAGTTTTTCTAATTTTGTCTAATAAGGTCGTTAAATTGATATTTAATAATTAAACAATTGTATTTTGATAAACTACGAACTAGTCAGATTAATTTATGTAATATTATATTCGGCAGCGTACACAAATACATATTTCTTCCACAAAATGGTAAAAATTATAAAATTTCTTTTTGAAATAATCGAAAATTACAATTAGTGTTTTAAAAAATTTTTTACACTTTTTATTTCAACAATATTTAACAATATTTAACAATAATTGTACGGAACCCTTGGTTTTAGTACGGGTGTCACTCGTACTTGCCCGATTTTATTATTTTATATTATTTACATTTTAAGCGTTTAAACATGCGTTTTCTCGTTCAAAACCTCCTCTGTCGATCTACTAAGAGAAGGTTGCTCGAGGTTTTCCGATTTCGGCTGTTGTAATTTTCGCGCATTATTACGAGTTCTTAAGGGGTTAGGTTAGTTTACTGGGCAAAAAAGGCCTATTTTTAGCAATTTTTTTTATATATAAAAAAGGAAATATTTTATTATAGCTTTTTATTTTCTTAAATATATATATTTAAACAAGAATTTTTAAAATTTTTGAACAAAAATATTCAGAAGTCAGCCATTGAGACGTCATTTCCGGTGACCCCTCGGAAAAAAGGTGCTTCCGCGTTGACAGCACAATTCCTGACAGAATCATCTGAAATTAAAAAATCAAATATTTTCTTTTCGTACAGACCTGAAACTAGAAATTGGACGAAGGGGAAAAAAAAGTGAAAATTGGATTTTTGGCAGGCCTTTTTACAAAAAAATGCAAATTTTGGTCAAATTTGTTCAACATTTTTTTTTTAAATAGTTGTGATTGAAGAAAAAAAAAATCCTTCGTCCAAGTTCTCAAAAATTGTATCTCGAAGGCCTGTGCAAAATTTCATCAAGATCGGTTGAGTAGTTTCCGAGAAATTTTGACTACCGACTTTGAAAACACAGTTTCGAGAAAAACGCATAAGTTTTGAGTAACAATAAAACTGGAAATAAAACATTTTTGTTAACTTCCATTGAATCAACGATTCTTGGGCCATAAAGTAAAGAACCTGCAGGAGCTGTAGTATCTAGGGCATCCTTTTGCTCCTGTCTATGATGAATCCTGGCTTCGCGAGTTTCGCTTCTAGATTTTTTTTTAGCTGCGCACACATAGTACCTGACTCTGAGCGCGCACCTTCCCAAGGCTGTATCTCCGAAGCTTTTATTCGGATCGACTTAAAAATTTGGGACAATATTTTCGAGAAGTTGTAGAAATCAATAAGACAATAAAAAAATCGATTTTTTGAAGCTGCCAAACCCACCTAACCCCTTAAAGCACAATCATTTATAAGATGACCTTCTTCTTTGCAATAATTACACATCACTTTAACTTGAGAATTTTGCGCTTGTTGACTTTGTAAATTAGGATTTGTATTAGGAGAAAAATTGTTACCTTTTTGATTTTGATTATTAGAATTTATTGATCTGTTATAACTATTTTGAAAATTCTGTTGATTTTGAAAATTTTGTTGGTTTTGAAATTTTTGTTGATATTGAAAATTTTGTTGATTTTGAAAATTTTGTCTATTTTGGAATCTTTGTTGATTTGGATATTGACTATTTTGGTTTCTTGAAAAATTTGAATTTTTAAAATTTTGTTTTGGGAAAGTTTGTATTTTGTCTAAAAAAAATTTGGATTTTGAAAATTTTTGTTAGAAAAATTTGGATTAAAATTAGTATTCTGGAAATTTCGATTAAATTTTTGATTTTGATAATTTCAATTAAAATTTGAATTTTGAAAATTTCTTAATTGATTTGTATTAAAACGTTGATTTTGACTATTTGAAAAATTACGTTGTTGATTTGGTAAAAATTGTTGATTTGCAACTGTTTGATTTTTCATATTTAATTTATTACAGACTGGGTTAATGGGACCTTTTCCGCCACAAATTTGACAGTTCACTATATATTCTAGTAAAGTATTTACTTTATTGCTTCGTGGATGAATGTTACTACTTCTTTGTGGTGTTTCCAACTCTGAATTTGGAATTTTATTTCTCCTTAAATCTTGACTCGCTTTTAATCTTTTTTCTACTTCTAATGCCGAAGTTATCGTTTCTCTTAATGCATTTGCTCGTTGTACACGAATTTCTATCTCCGGCCTTAATCCTCTTATAAAACAATCTATTAAATTTCTATTTAACCCTGTACTAAAATTTTCATCGATTAGTTGATTATTTGTTATTTTATGAGCGTCTAAATTTTTTTCTGAAATTTCTTTAAGTCTAGTCGCATAAGATGAAATATTTTCTTCTTGCCACATAAAGGTATTTCCTAGCTCACCCTGTAGTTTTCTAAAGACATTGTTTTTCCGTCAAATAATGGAACTACTTCAATTGCATCGCGCAATAATATCGTCTGATTGTGGGGGTAATATGCTACTTGTACATTAGGATCTTTTACAGTCTGATCTTGTGAACCACCAGGTTTATTATTATCATTAGACATTTTCGTTTCTATCTTAGTTTGATTTTCCGTATTGATTGTTTTTAAAGAAGAATAAGTTAATAACTTATTTAATAACTTACGAGATTTATTTAGGGACGATTCGAATTCTTTATCAAGGATGTCTTTACGATCTAAGGTTTCTTCAAATTTCTCAATTTGTAATTGCTTCTCAATTAATGTTTTATCAAATAATTCGGGATAAGGAGTATTCTCTAATAGATTATTTGTTAAGGTTTTTTCAAGGATCGTGGAACTAGTAAGACAACACTCAAATTAAAATTTTTGATGGTTGAGTCTAATTCAAAGGAATCCCCTATATTTTCAAAATGAGTGATAATAGATTTATCAGGATTTATAGGAAGTCCACTTTTAGAATCGATTTTTGTTTTATTATTTTTGTCAACCTCTTTAGCCAATTCTTCGTTATTTTTAGTTACTACGCGTTACTTTATTATATTTATTAGATTGCGACATATCATACTTAAAATTAGAATGTTTTGCACAATATACATATCCTATAAAAGAAACGAGTACTGAAGGTCAGCTTTGAACGGAAAAGCGTTAACAGTTAACGAAAAAGGATATTTTATACCTGGTTCCTTGGTTAAGGAGAGAAGGTATTTGTTAAAAGTTTACGGAAAAGAAAACTCTCTGCTCATTATACAAATTACCTTGAAATTTTAATTTTATTTCTTAATACAAACAATAGACTATCTGCAGGGAGTCATCATCATTAGAGCGAACCCTTGTATAATGAGGGTTGATGGCTTTAGGAAAAGAGATAAAATTTTCGAGTATTATTGAAAAGAGAGAAAATAAATTATATTCTGAAATTTTACCTCATTACTCAAATATACTTCAAATTTAAAATTTTCTTTCTAAATACGAACAATAGACTAAATAAGTTTTCAAATAAGGTTTTCGAGTCTACCCTTGCATAATGAGTGTTATAATTAGTTTTGGAAAAGAGAAACAATTTTCGAGCTTTAACGAAAAGAGAGGTAAATACATTAGTGCATGGTATAGAAGTGCATGGTAGTGAAAGTTATTAATGAATAGAACTTGAGTGTGTATAATGTGGAAGCGAATAATGCTAATTATTGTGTATTTTTTATTAAGTGTTTATAATAGAAATGTGTTTAATGTGAAAGTGTATAGTGTTAATATGTTTATTGTTTATTAAGAGTTTGTGTTGAATAGTTCTTAATACGGTAAACAAAAAGTGTTTATTAAAGAAATGAACTGTGTTTAATAATAAATAATAAAGTAACTCTAATAGTAAATATACAGTAAAAATTAAATGTGAAAAGTTACAGTGATTTAAATGAAAGTGTGCAAAATGTGTTGACTAAAGTAACAATATTTAGAAAGTGTTTACATTTTTTATTTACAATATAGCTAGTGTTATGAAATGCTAAAAGTGTCCATAAAACGGGATTGTGTATTCATTAAACAAGTGATTGATAACTGTTAAATAACTAAATTAATTGCAAATGTTTGATAAATAATAAAGTGATTATAATGTTTTTAAAGAGTCGTTACAGTGTAAGATAAGTGTTAATAATATAATTATATAAAAGAAGTGAGATGAAGATATAAGACAATAACAGAAGACAATAACATGAGACAATTACATGAGACAATGATATGAAATACACTAGAACTTCTATCGAGCGGACTCCTATCGAGCAGAAACAGTAGGCAATTCACGGGACGAAGGGACAAGGAAGAAATTGAGCTCCATTCATTTTACACGTCAAGAATAAAAGAATGAGAGAAATGAGGTAAAAATATAAGATAATAGCATGAGACAATGTGATGAGATAAACATGTGAAACAATAAGAGAGATCAGGTAAAGAGATGGGATAATGAGATGAGGTAAATAGTTATGAGATAAACATATGAAATATAGAAACAAAAAAACATTAAGACTTAAAATATAAAGATACTTTATTGACATGTAGGCTAAAGAGGTGATTCTGGAGTTAAATCGTGAGAAATAAAAAATAAGATTCATTTTTTGTTAATTTTTTTTTTTTTTTGAAGTTGTTTTTGAAAAATAATTTCTCGGTTAAAGAAGAGATATTTCAATTTAAATGATAAAGATTAGGATATTCGTAATTGGGAAATGCTAAATGACAATTACATATGTATAAGTTTCAGGAATTACTGGAACTTTATTTAGGTGGTACTTTCCAAAAACAAATTACAGTATACTTAGAAAAAATGTTAGACAAAATTAAAGCAATTAATGAGAATAAATCACATATTCAAATAGTGTTTAATGGAAATCGACTTTTGGGTCACTCGATTTGCACTTACTATGATGGAAATGAACTTTTTGTTTATGATAGTCTTATTGAAGGATGTTTAAATAAAGATAATAGAGAATATTTATGCAGGTTAAATCCATTTAAACCTAATGTAGTTTTATAAGAGTACAACAACCAAATTTTGTGGATTGTGGTGTATACGCCATTGCGTTTGATGTTTCTTTATATTTTAATATTAAACCTGAAAATATTGTATACAATTATGCTTTAATAAGAACTCATTTGTATACGATGTTTGAAAAAAATGTGTCATCTCATTTTCGGATAAGTTTACAAAATTATATAAACTTGGAATTAGCAATATCGAATAAATAAAAAACAATAATTTACATGTGAGGAATGTAAAAGATGCGACACAGAAGGAAAAATTAGATTATTAATCTAATGACGGCTTTACAGAAATGAAAGGAGATAGTAGTAGTCCTTCATTACATACAAAAATAGAACAGAAAAAAGTTGTTAATACTCCTGACTAAGAAACTAAAAAAAGGAGTACCAAATGTGAAAAAATGTATTGTAAAAGACCTAAGTTAAAAGGAGAGATGGAAAAGAGACAAATAACAAATTTTGAAAGCGTAAATAGTGACAGAATATCAATGTTTGTAATAAAAAACATGTGGAAAGTGCGTCAAATTCTATTGAAGTAGTAAAAGAAGGTAATAATTATAAAATATTAGAAACAATAGTAGTAAGAAGATATTTTTTAGCAATTCTAATGATAAAAGTAGAAAAACTAGAGCAGAATATCAGAAAGAATATAGTAAAATAATGAACAGATTTAAATTTTCCTAAAAAAAACACATAAATAGTGCTGTTCAAGAAAAAAGAGAGATAATAATTCTGACAAATTAATAATTTCTAGCGATTGTAATTAGACAAGTAAAAAAAGTCGTGCAGAATATCAAAGAATGTTGAAAGTTAGTTAAAGTATCTTAAAGAAGTAGGAAGAGATGATAAGAATGAGAAATTACAAAGAATAGTGAGCCAGACAAAAATTGTTAACACCTCTAATCAGAAAATTAAAAAAAAGTAAAGCAGAATGTAAAAAAGCTATCGTCAAAGTTTGAAATTGAAACAGAAGATGTGCCATGATAAGTGTTATGTCCTAAAGGGACCAAGCGCAACTCTAACTTTATTTTTTATTGCCTGATTTATTTACAAGGCTGAATGCCTTGAGCTAAGGGACAGGCTACAAATGTAAACTGAAAAAATTAGGTTAATTACTATTTATTGGATAAATAATACATAAAATGCGTAAGAGAAGAAGAATCCTCGGTGAATCCTCTCCAAATATAAAAGGGAAATCCTTCTGAAACAAAGGATTAATTTAGAAAAGGAAAAGGATGAAAAAGGGATTTAAGAATCAATTTAATAAAATATATCCTTACCTGTTGTTCTAATTTGAAGTGCTTCCTCTCGGAAGTTGATTATGTCCTCTTAAGCTGGAATGGACCAAATGAAGGCCCAAAAATCTGGATGAGCAGAAAGGTCTGACAGGTAGGATGATGAGGTACAATGGAAGACACCCTTAATTATTGAAAGAAGTCAGCTCCAAATAGACTACAGTTTCCTTAGTTGATCCGTGTAGGTAAAAAGCTCTTAGTTGGAGAATTTAATTTATTCTTGATGAGGAAAAGGGGTCCAACAATATAACCCGCACTTGTATTAAAAAGGGGGTTTCACTTAAAGGATTGAAGTAAGGTGAAATTATATGGTTGGTTGTAATGTTAATTTTCACTTTTAACCCGCACTTGAGTTGAGAGGGTTTAATAAAGTTCGTTGTGAAGTTAATTTATACTTTTAAACACAATTAATGTCCAGTGTTACTGGTGGACGCACCAGGAGTCCTTCAAGTTAAATGACAGATTTGTGCCTTGCTCAAGAGACGAATCTCACGAGGGATACCTAGGCCCCCAGGGGCTATACTCCATATCGGCTACAAATCTACTTAATAGGTACTACCCACCTAACCCTTTACATAATGAAACACGGATGATCGAGATCATCCGAGTTGCACCGGAAGGTCACAGGATGGAAAAATTGTCACTGTAAGGACTGAAGAGTCCAAAGCGACGAAGAAGACCGAGTGCCCCAAAAGGGGAGGGTGGTTAGCATCGCTTGTTTTGGCCCAGTCGATGTTACTCAACCAGGACACACCAAGCGAAGTACCCAGCGGGGACCGCGTGGAGGTTCCACCCCTGATGAGGGCCGAAGCCCGTCATCACACCCGAAAAAAAAAAAAAAAAAAAAAAAAAGGCCTAGGCTGGGGAGCCTAGTTACTGCTGACATTCATACGTGCAGTCATACATACATTCATACAAGACCATAACATACAGAACCATATACACAAAATGTCGCAGTTATTGAGCTGTCATGGACTAGGGTGACCTAGTCATTTGCGACAGCTCTGCGACTCCTTTCCTCCTTCCGAGCAAGACAGGAGCGCGCGAAACACGCGAAAGTCAATAGGTCCTTGTAAGTGTTGTTCAAGTTGTAGTCTGTCCGTTTTGTGTTTTGGACATGAGGTCAGGGCATGAGCAGCGGTCTCCTCCGGGGCTCCACACGCACAGCCGGGCCTGCCACGGAGACCAAATCGCCATAAATAGGCGGCAAAGTCTCCGTGACCGGTCAGGAACTGCGAAGTGTGACGCCCCGGAGTGACATGGCGATCTTTGACTCTAACACTCACGTCCGGAAAGTAGGCATATGTTTTCCGTCCTAGTTCGTCTGTGTCCCAAGTCTGTTGCCAGAGTCTGATTGTCTCTTTTTTAACGGCAGCAGCCGTGCCCCGGCCGATGTTTTCAGCTGTGACGTTCAGGGAGCCATGTCTAAATCCCCTTCCTTTCCTGACGTGGAATAGAGCAGCCCGCTCCCGAAGCAGGAGGTCTACCGGTAGTTCCCCCGCCAGTACACAGAGCGCGTTGGACGGAGTCGTTCTGTACGATCTAGTGAGCGTCAGTAGCGTATGTCTCTGTGCCGAAAATAGTTTTCGTTTGTCTGTTCCTGTCATAAGGTCAGACCACCCAGCCGAGGCATATGCAGCGACGGACCAGAATAATCCTCGATACAACGCTTTCATTGTATCGAAGGTTAGTCCCCACGACGCAGCAGCTACCCGACGAATGGCCGCAAAGTCAGTTTTAAGTCGGTTGGCCGTCTTGATACAATGTGTCTCAACTCTGAGGCCCTGGTCAATATGGACACCAAGGAAGCGCACCCACTTTTTGAGAGGGAGCGACGCCCCATCCAGCTTGACGACAGGTCCTCTCAGGTTCCAGTCAGACTCGTATCTCTTCTCGACGTACTTGCGATTTCCCTTGATCCGAGCTCCCCCTCCAGGGAGCCTAGGATGTCTGAGGAATACCATTTCTGTTTTAGTCTTGGAAAGCCTGAGGCCGCTCGCACGACACCAGCCATCCACTCTGTCCACCACCCTTTGAGCTTTCTGCTCAACTTCCAACCTGGACTTCCCGGAGACAAGCTTGGTGAGGTCATCGGCATAAGTGACGAAGTCCCCACCAAGCTCGTCTTCCAGGGCTCGCAGGAGGTCATCAAAGGCAACATTCCGTGCACAGGGGCCCAAAACTGAGCCCTGTGGACAACCCTTGGTGGGTGTCTTGGTAGTGCTGCCTCCAATCCAAGATATGGTCATGGAGCGGCTATCGAAATAGCTTCCCATGATTCTCAGTAAGTTTAGTGAACAGCGCCTCATCTCGAGGCCTCTCAGTACATGCGGCCACCGCAGATTGTCAAAGGCTCCAGTGATGTCGAAAAGAAGGGCAAGAACATATTTCTCCCCCTGCCGATCAACCATCCTTCGTAACTCGACAATGGCATCCTCAGTAGACCTCTTCTTCACGAATCCGAACTGCCAGGGCGACAGTCGGTCCGGAGCTAATGCTGTGCGTCCTAACCTTCCCAGGAGGAGTCTCTCAAATATTTTCCCAAGTACGGAAAGCAGGCATACGGGTCTGTAGGACCTAACGTTTGTCAGGTCTTTGTCCCGTCCTTTCGGTATGATGCATAGATTGCCACGTTTCCACGTTTCCGGGAAGTAGCCCAACCTCAAGCATCCGTTCACCAGTCCGAGGTAAGCTCTCTCCAACAATGGCCACGCCAGTTTGACCACGGCGACTTCCACCCCGTCAGGTCCGGGCGCTTTATTGTTGGGGAGGGCCCGGATAATTTTCCAGACCTCTGGGCCGGTGAACGGAAGCTCGTCATCGGCTGGGGCCTCGTAGGAAGCCAGAGCTCCTACGGGGTTATCAGCTATCCCATCGTCATCTGGGACAAATGCACTCATAAGGAGTTGTGCCCCTTCAGACATAGATTTAGCGGGAATGCCATGTTCGTCCGTTACTGTACGTAGGACTGTGTCGGTCTTAAGTCGTTTAGTCGCAGTTTTGTAAATAATGCCCCAGGGGTTCGCATTGCCCTCCCTCTCAACGAGCCGCTTCCAGGAATCCTGGCTGGTTTTCCTTAACAGACAGCGGAACTTATTTTGAAGTCGGACATATGCTTCACGCTTCCCATTACGCAAATCCACATTCTTTTCCTGTTGGAAGTCCCTCCTCAAACGTTGAACACTACGTTTCATCCGCGTGAGGGTGTCCGTCCACCAGGGGTGAGCTCTGGGTCTCCACGATTTGCGTGGCATGGAGGCTTGGCATGCACTGGTCAGAGCGCCAGTGATGCCCTCCGCAAGAGTTTCTAGTTGTTCAATATTTTTAGGTTGAGCCTCGTCGAGAGCCTCCAGGTTCGCCGTTAGGGTCCTCTGGAAGTCCTCCAACCTTACTTTTTTAACGTGATACCTCGTCGGGCGTTTGTCGAGGTGTTCCGTGTCAGTACTTGTGCGCACGGCTGCATTGAGGTTTATCTCAATGAGCGCGTGGTCACTTGTTGTTGCGTCCGTATGTAAAGTTTAGTCTGTCACCATAGGTAGTAGAGCACCCGTGACCAGCGTAATGTCAATATGCGAAGCGCCGCGGCCACTGCGGAACGTGAATTCCCCAACGCGGTTCAGAACGTGAAGACCGTGCTGGACAATGAAGTCTTCAACCAGTTCACCCTTGTCATCAGTGGCAGGGGATCCCCAGAGAGGAGACTTGGCATTGACGTCCGCACAGATGATCACGTTTCTGTCACGCAGTTCCCAGAGGGAACGGGAGAGGCAGTTCAGGTGTTTCTCAGTGCTCTCCGCATATTGAAAGTACGAAGATATTGCGTAGAGAGGCACAGCAAAGCCGTGTATCTCGACGCAGATCGTGTGCTGATTCGTGAGGTGCTCCAATACCGTCATACTGGTTCTTGGATTGTAGGTCATCGCAGCGCATCTGGGTTCTAAACAACCCCGCGCTGTCGCTCTTTTAATAGTTAAACAAAGCCCGACGAGATCGCCCATGTTGTTGGCGTAAGGCTCTTGCACGAGGGCAGTATCGACGCTCCGCCGACGCAAATAGTCGCTCAACTGCGGGGTGACCAGAGATGCACCACGCATATTATGTTGGACTATGCGCAGAGTAGCGGGTGGCGGGCTAGACACTGAGGCATCAACAGTCGTGTTGTTGCGTCGTTGTCGATCTGTGTTGGCGTTATTAGCCATTTGTGGTTGTCGTCTGTCCGTCGTCCACGGTCTTTACGCGGCCCATGTAGCGTCCCATTGCCGTAAGGTAAATGGGACAACTCTTGTCCATAGTCAGATGGTTCATCGGTCGTCCAGCGCGCCTGCAAGTAGCGCAAGTTGGCGCTGTTCCTTCCCCTTTGGATGGGCAATCCGCGGCACGATGTCCAATCTTCGCACAATATCGGCAGACGTCCTGCTTCTCCGGGCAGGCCTTGGTTGGGTGTCCAAAGCCACAGCATCTATTGCAACGAGGAGCGCCCGTAGAGTCTTGGACTCTGCACTTCCTCCAATTGAGGTAAAGATACCCCTGCTGGCGCATCCTCTCGTGGAGGGAGGGGCCTACTGAAGCAACCCAGTGGACAGTGTCCTTTCCCCTGGGACCGGCCTTGTACCTCGGTCTAAAGACCTTTTTAAAGGCCTCAAGGTCGATGCCCTGGATAAGGTCACCGTTAAGACTGTGTACTTCTCGGGTCACCTCCTCTGCAGTAGAGGATGCCCCAACCTTGCGTATCATGATCTCCGGATCCAGCTTGGGAGGGATGATGGCCTCCAGGCCTGCTGCTGTTAACGCGGTGTTATTCATTATCTTTGTAGCAGAGGCGACGCTGGTCGTCTCCACTATAATCCCAGATTCGCCACTTTTCCGTAAGCCACAGATTTGTATTCCGTCCCGAGCTGGATTCAGAGATTCCATGATCCGCTTTTTCGTTGCGTCCGAGTTCGTTGCGTTCGTCTGTCCGTTGTCTCCAGTCGTGCGGGTCGGCCGAATCAAGACCGCAGGGGGGAGCGGGCGCACAGTTAAGTTTTGGGGTCCACGTCCACCTCGGTGGCTCGAAGAGTCTATTCCCACCCCAGGAGGTGGGGGGGGGGAGGCGGGACTCTTCGGGTGAGGTCCTCAGAAGTCATGTTGAATTTAGTTCCCATCCCGGAGCCGGAAGGGCGGGGAGCTACGTCAGCTATCACGCGATGGTCAATCGTTGGTGAGCCAATGACTTTTTGAGCGTAGGAGGGGGGTGCCGCCTCCGCGGCCGTTCCCAAGGTCGACTGCGCCGCAAGGGCGGCAGCCCTCTCCCAGCCTGCTAATCTTCCTTCAAGTCGCGCATTCGCGATCGTCAGTTCGTCGATTATCTCCAGTAGGTCGCGTGTTGTGGTGGAAATGAGTCTCATGACTGCCCCCTGAACGCCACTTTTCTCATCCATAAGACATTCAAGGATTTCTCGATCGATGGTGCGCGCTCGCGAGGTGAGAGCTTCCAGTGAAGGGTAATTTACCCTCGGCTGAGAGCCAGTAACCGGGCGTGACGCAGGCTGCTGTGGGGGGGGGGGAGTTGTCGTCCTACCTGTCCGTTTGTCCCGCTTCCAGGTTTCCCTGGAGGCTTGGTCATTTCGTTATCCCTTCCCTTTCCTGTGTGTGAGGCTGTCCGTTCCCGTGTGTCTTGTCCTTGTTTGTTACCTTTCCCTTTCTTTTTACTGTCCCTCTTTGTCTTTACCGTCGTATATTTCGAGTCCTCGTTTTCAGTCTCCACTTCCATTTTCCCCGTCTCTCTTCCTGCTGAGTCCTGGGCCTCGCCCCGAGAGCTTTCTCCCGGGGGACGAGGGTGCCTGGTATCGGGACCATGCTGGGACTCATCAGGAGAGGATGCTTTTTCTCTTGTTTTCTTTTTCTTCTCGTTCGTAGCATCCTTCTGTTCTTCCTTATCCCTTTTCCTCTTTGTCTTTTTTTTCCTCTTTTTCCTTTCCGATCCATCCGTCGCGACTCCGTCCCCCGCATCAGTAGTTGTCATGACTGACACCTCATCCGCGGCGTCGGAGAACTCGTCCCGCATGCTTCTCGCGTCCCGCACGCTTCTCGCGTCCCGCACGCTCCCGTGCTCGCTCGCTTCGAGGGCG
Source organism: Ganaspis brasiliensis (assembly GCA_037103525.1). Lineage (NCBI taxonomy): Eukaryota > Metazoa > Arthropoda > Insecta > Hymenoptera > Figitidae > Ganaspis > Ganaspis brasiliensis. The sequence continues at coordinate 204,547 of JAZKLR010000054.1, read as the reverse complement.
AGATCGTCCATTTCTGGAGTGCTCTCCCCACTAAGCGAACCTCTCCCTACCTTCGAGTTTTTTTGTTTTTATTTTCAGTTCCCATTTTGAGTCCCACGAATCGCGAAGAAATAAACTGTCCGCCCCAGCAGTGCTCGCATACTGGGGTAAGGCATTTATACACGGGGAGGGCGCCCGGTATCCCCGGTCCAAAATACCACCGTTAAGGCACCCCCGCTACCGCCCCAAGAAACACCCGGAGCCAGGTCCCCCGACACATCCACCCTCGCGAATACACTGAGCGTTACAGTGCTCTACTCGAGCTTCAGTGGCGGGAGGCCCTTCCCAGTCACTTCCCAGTGCGGGCGGGTTCCGGTACCATTCCATTCCTTATGGGCACGGTGAACACCACCGGGAATTGGGCTGCTTCTTAGTTTGGGCACAGTTACCCGTAAGCCCCCTCACCAACGACAAGGTCTTGCAGCCCCTAGAGGGGGAAGTTAAATGACAAATAGTTTCACAAAGAGTTCAATTTAAAAAGATTAGACCAGCGATTCGGGTTAAAACAAGAGTTAATGAAAGACTGACTTGGTCCGGCGGTTCGGTCTTAGATATTGCAGAAGAAGGACTGATTTGCTTATTGGTTTCTAGTCGTATATATATCCAACAAGAGGGAACATATTAGGGTTGCGGAGTAGCGAGGAGTCACCCTCATGTCCTTGCTTTGGGGTACATGTGGTACGAGAGGATGAGCGGTTACCCCTCATGAAGGTCGAGAGTGTCCGCTTGTGGCAAAAGTGTCACGCTCATGTCCTATGGGCGCTCGTCTTGAACGAGCGCTACTGTGTAGGCGGATGCGTCACTCATGTGTCGAATCATCCCGAGAAGGCTTGCGACTATGCTGAACGGGCGAGGCTATTATCGTAATTTATGATAATAGTGTTTAGAAATGAGGGCTTCCCTTCTTTCTCAGAAAGATTATTTCACTTTTCAGATTTATAAAAAAATAAATTTTATGCTTCTTACATTTATTAATTTTATAATTTTAAGTATAAATTTTTATAAACATTTAATAGGTAACGCTAGGACGTGACATTTTCCTACTTCACCTAAAAAAAGGAAAGAAAGGAACTTTCTTCCTTTTTTTTTTGTATATGGGACGCTCCACGTCAAACGGAACAGAGCTGTAGCCAAAAATTGGCTCAATGAAAAAAAACGTCCATGGACTTAAAAAAATCGTACATTCGTGTACTTTCAAAAGCAGTTGGGCGATTTTGAAAATTAAATATGGCGTCGAAATTAGAAGCGAGGAAAGTAAAAAAACTAGAAAACCGATAACTAATATCATTAATAAAAATTCTAAAATCGAAGAAAAAAAATCGTACTAAATTTTTTTAATTATTTTTGGGGTCGCTAAACACAAGTCTGTAGTCAGATTTGAATTGAATTTTAAAAATTCAAAATGGCGAATCCAAAATGGCGGAAAATTTTTAAAATTCTTTAAAATCGCTCAAAACTTGTTACTCGGGGGTTTTTAGGGTCGCTGAATGCGAATCCGTAGTCAGATTATAAAAATTCAAAATGGCGGATCCAATATGGCGGACAAGTTTTCGAAAATTTCAACATTTTTCTTCGAAACTTGTATCTTGGGGGTTTTTAGAGTCACTGAATGCGAATCCGTAGTCAGATGGCGGACAAGTCACGTCAGAGTGTACACAAATACAATACAAATTAAATGTCTCACACTTTTTTACTTGTCAATACGCCGCGCTAGTGATACGGTCAGGTTAGATTTTGAAGCTGTACTACTCACGCTAAAGACATCGACTCTGTTCTGTTGGTCAAACAGTGCGTGCAAGAAAAGTAGAAAAGAGGGAGACATGCAATTTGGACTGTACATGTTTGCACTCTGACGTCACATAGTGAATCGTTCTTAAATCTGCAACTTTCTGGTTATCTACAGAGAACCGAATTACGCCATTTTTAGGACTGCGTTATGAAAAGTCATTTATGTGACGGACGGTGCTTAGCAGCATTATAAAAATCGGTTTCAGATGTGCAACCTTATACACCATAAGGGAGATTTTCAAATAAATGCTGAATGGCACATGCATGCAACTGCTCATGGTAAAGGAGCTTGCGATGGAATAGTTGCGACATTTAAACGAGAAGCCACACGTGCAAGTTTACAGGCTAAACCAACTGAAGCAATTTTGACATCGGGAGCTCTGTTTTCATGGGCTAAATCAAAATTCGAAAACATAAAGATTGTTTATTACAATACGGCAAAACATAAAAAAGTGCAAAGGTATTTGGCAAAAAGATTTTCCAATGCAACACCGGTTCAAAGCATACAAAATAGGCACGGTTTCATTGCTGAGTCAGAAAAAAAAACTTGAAGTATTTCGATAATCAAACGCTACATCTCCTTTGACCGTTAGGAAATACTGAAGAGAATTACATTAAAAATAGCTTCAGCTTTAAGATAGGCTAAAGCTTTTAATATCGACTCACATTGAGCGTCTCTAAAAGCCCCTAGAAACAATTTTCCAAGAAAAATGTTGAAATTTTCAAAAAAAATGTCCGCCACATTAGATGCGCCATTTTGAAATTTTAAAAACCGGACTATAAATTCACATTCAGTGACCTTGAAAACTCAATGTAACAAGATTAACCCAAATTTAATTAACTTTCAAAAAACTTACCGGCCATATCGGATTTGCCATTTTAAATTTTTAAAATGTGACTAAGGATTCGCATTTAGAGATCCTCAAAACCTTCAAGAAACAAGTTTCAACAAAAATTTTTTAAATTTTCTTTATATATAAATTTTATATATATATATATATTTTAAATTTTATACTTTATTTATATTTTTAGAAATAAAGAAAGTGAAATGAAAAAATAAAATTATATTTACTTGTATGAATTTCTTCTTAGTTGTTTTTTACAACGAAATTTACTATTAAATAGCGTTACGTAAAAGACGTAGAAATAAAACTCAGGAACTTTTATGGAAAGTTTCAGGGGATTTATTTGGATGAAGTCATCAATATTTTCAAGTAATGATATTTATTTAATAATAAATAATAAGGAATAATTTATTATATAAAATAATTTATGATATATATATATATTTATAATAGGTTAGCTTGATTTTAGGATAGTATATTAAGTTTCCTCAATTATTGTTTCCATTCTATTGAGTGGATTTAAAGTAATTATTGGTGACTAGATCAAAAACTGCGCGCTACGCGCGCCATGTCATGGTGTCATTTTCACATATGAATAAATAAAGGACAGCTTATAGAGTATGATGTAACGGGAATAGGGTTGTAATAATTATATCACTATTGTTCTGAATTCTATTTTATATTTTGTCACGAAAATCCTTAGAATTACCTGAACTATCAATAGAAAGGTCTGTTTAACTTGAGCTTCCTTAAATGTTGACTAAATATTAATTTTCCACAGTTTCCTCTTTTTTGACAATTGTTAAAAATAAATTGTAAGCAAATATCAGAAGAAAGAAAATAGCATTTACAAAAAAAGTGAAAAAAAAATGTTATTGAAGATAGATCGATGTAATATATGACAAATGCAAGTTTGGTGATTTGAAATTTCGAATAAATGCAAGTTCGGTCATTTAAAAGTTCAGTCAAATGCAAATTCGGAGATTTTAAAATTCAACCAAACGTGAGTTCAGTGATTTCAAAGATTGGACAAATGCAAATTCGGGTGTTTCAAAATTTTAACAAATGTAAGTTTGGTTATTTTAAAGTTCAGACAAATAGAAATTTAGGGATTTAGAAGTTCTTACAGTTCTAAATGTGGGTAGTTTAATATTTTGCTAAATACGAGTTCGGTGATTTGAAAGATTGGAAAAAATGCAAAAGTGTTCGGACAAATGCAACCACAAGTTTGGAGTGTAGAAGTACCAACAAATACTTTAGCCCTAGGAACTTCAATAAATAAATAAAATACGATTTCGAGAAGTTGAAAATTTTAAGAAATGCAAATCGCAAATGCGAGTTGAGTAATTTAAAATTTATAACAAATATGAATTCGGGAAGTTAAAAGTTAGGCCAAATGCAAGTTCTGATAATTACAAATTCTGACAAATACAAATTAAGAGAATTACGAATTCGGATAATTAAATTCCAGGCAATTATAAGTTCGGTCAATTAGGTTTTGGAGGTAATACATGCGATCCAATAAAAGTAATTTTATAAAATATTTGGGAATATTTTGTTTACGGTATTTCGCTGAGAGAGCGATTGGAGCTTAGGAATTAGACAAGCTCTATTTGACATAACTTTTAGCTGCAAGACAGTTTTGAAAACCGTGATTGGTTGAAAGGCGAACATTGTGAAGGAATTTTAGAGTTCGTAAGCTTAATGTATGTTTTTACCAAAAAAGGGGTGTGAACTAACCATCTTTGAGCCCTAAATGTGTTTTTTGTCTCCTAGGACCGAGCGAATTGAGCAAAAAAAACATGTATGATGCCTTGATTATACTAATTATGAAAGAAAATTTTGAAACTTTATGGCTATAAACATCTATTGACAGCAACGTTTTATTTAATGACGGAATAGAAAAAAATTTAATACTCTATAAACAATTAAATCGATTTCATCAAATTTTTAAAATTTAGGTTATGTAAACACTTTGACTTAAAATCAATTTTGGCCACTCAATATTCACTACATATATTTACAAATTTGTTAAAATTAGTTTACCTTGTACTAACATCTCTCTTCGAACATCCACAAAAAGTAAGGTGCGCGATAAATTAAAATAAGTTTTGGAATCATGTTTTATTACATATATTTACCTTGCAATAACAGCCATACTTCGACGTACGTATTACTTTAGTAACAAATCATAATGACTAAACGAAAAAATTATTATATTTAACACGCGACAAAAATATTGGAGTATTTTTTTTAACAAATAAAAAAGTTCTTGTCCTTTTGCTTTCTAAATAAACTTGGTAATGAAAAGACCCTTTGAACTTTTAGTCTATGTATCATGACATGCTAACTGACAAATAACCAGACCTATAAGTGAAAGAGATTCAAAATATCGAGAAGTAATCTATATCTCCTCATGATCTATCTCTCCTCGAATTACCCTATGACTATTTTTTAATTAATTAAGTTGTTTAGAAACAGGAATGTCTTTAATTATTTATAATTATAATTAAAAATGTAATTTTAAATTATTTTCTTTTTTTGAAATTTAAAATTTTAAATGCATTAAATTTTAATCTTTAATTAAAGTCGAAATTACATTCTAAATGAGCTATACAAAAAGTAATGTTAACAGTTATACAGAAACTTATATTTAAATTTCATGACAATATAACAATATATTTCATAATTTTATTAAACCTATTAAAAAATTTCTTTATAAACATAGTTCTTAATATATTTTTCACTTCTTTGATTACCTAGATATAGTTTAACTGAATCAAAAGAGCGAACCCTTGACAATGATACTTACAATTGACCCTGATTAATTACATATTTTCTTAAATCAATTGCAATTTTATGAAATGTCTGTCCTTAATATTTATTAATAGTAATAGCGAAGACTAGTTTGATTGGAATTTGTCATCTCTTGAATGTAAAAGGATAAAAATTCTCACAATATAATAATATACGATGTATAAATACAATATTTCCACACTTATCTCCGGTCAATATTTCAGCTTTAATTACATGATTTGGTAAATCTAACACCAATAATCTTGTTCCGTTACATAAACATTTATTAATGCTAAGGTTTCTAATTAACATTACAACTGAATGTATTCTCAAATGTAATAAATGTGGTGGTAAACCAGATGGCGATATAGTGTTTAAATATTCTGGTAAAATAACATCATGATTATTAACATTATCAGAATTATCTATACATTTAATACTTTTATATACTTTTTCTTTATGGTTATTTAATAACAATACATTTTGTTTGTTAGTGTTATTAACATTAATACTTCTAGGTGCCAAAATAGCATCAAATGACAATTCTTAAAAATTTTTCTCTTTAATCAAGTGTTCATACGTATTTCTTGCAATATCAACATTTCCTTTTTCAATAATTCTTTGTAGTAAATGAACACAATCTTTAACATCATTATTTGTACCATTTCCTATTTCTAACAGAAAATCTATAAACTCTGTTTCTTCTGGTAAAGCTCGCATGTTTTCAGATAATGTAAATATTAAAAATTTCTTTCTCAATTTACTCTTTTTAATAAACAAGTTCATAATTTAATATTTTGTACCTCTTTCTTTTATTGGTAAAACTTGTCAAAAATCACCTCCTAAAATGATTATTTTACCACCAAAAGGAGTATCGATTTGCATGATTTCTCTCAATGTTCTATCCATAATTTCTAAAGCATACCTTGGTGCCATTGCAGCTTCATCCCAAATAAAGACATTACAACTTTTAAAACCAAACCATCTTTAGACTGTAGTTTAATACTGGATGATAAATCACTATATAACGGCACAGGTAATCCCAATACTTTGTGAACAGTTATATCCATAGAAAGTAAAGTTGCAGCTATTCCTGTAAAAGCCACATTACAAACATTTTTACCTTCACTTCTTAGTAAATGCCACAAAGTTATGTACATAAATGTCTTGCTAGATCCTTCAGAACCATCCACATATAAGTTACGACAAGTTTGTTGCCACAATTATTTACTGCATTTAATACAGAATCAACAACAATCTTTCTATCTTTCTTTGCCTTAGACTCTTTCTTCGTCAAAATTCACAGAAAAATCAATTTCTAAATACTCACATTCAGCTTTAACATCGCTTAATCCAGGAAAATCATGAAGGTAATATCCTTCTTCAGACAATAATTCTTTTATATTAATATATGCCTTATTTTCGGCTATTACATTATCAAAATGTCTGACATAATCTTCTGACATATGAGCTTTAAACTGTTTCCTAAGTTCACCTGCATTTATTAGACGACAGTGAATTAAAATCCTTATAAATAATTCACGAAGTGAATAAAGCATCATCCACAAAGAAGCATCGTCTAATGTTTCTTTCCATTCCTGATCATTTTCAATAAGTCCTAATACTAAACAAGCAGACGTAAAACTCTGATGAATTACTCCATCAACAGTTCTTAATGATTCATATGAAATTGCACTTTTTACTGTAAAGAATAACAATCTAAGATGAAACAATTCTATATCACTTGTATTAACAGAATACATTGTTCCTATAACTTTCTCTTTATTACTTCTCTCGATCCACTCACATTTCTTTTTATCCCATCTGTAATATTCTGGAATTTCAGTATAAAAAAATTTATGAGCATTAGCATTACGTTTATTTAAATTAAAATAATCAGATAACTGTGTATTTTTGTTAAAATCAAATGATATTTCTTGACTTCCTTGTTTTTGTTGAATAAAAACATATGGTTCATTCGGTAAATGCAGCGGTAAACGACATATCCGATGACTTTTTTTGGATAAATGTTTACTTAAAACTCTCCATGCAGCTTCAACTGGACCTACATATCCATTTTCTTTATAATGATTTATTTCATTATGATTAATAGTAGATTCTCCATTACTATTGGTAATGATAATTGATGCGGAATCATGACCCTTTTAAATATTTATTTATATAAATATTTCACCGACTTAATACTTGATACTACTTCAACATTTATTTGACAATTAAATTTTTTGACAATTAAGAAAATAAGGTACACCATAACGATTATCAACAACATAACCATTTGGCTTCATATAAGTTTTACCTACATCTCTTAGAAGATATGCGACATAAAAATTTTCTACGCTAGTTTCTTCTTGTAAAATTTCAGGAAAATTTTTAGAACATTTTCCATTAACTAAACACCAATCTCCACAAGGACCATAAATATTATTTGCCATTATACTTTCAAGCAATGTGAGATTTACATTCTTGTCAGGTATCTCAGCTGAAATGTAACGATGAACAACTTCTGGTGATAATATTTTAGAATAAGTTGCCAAAATCACCAACAAAAGAATATTAGGTAATCCCAATTTTTTTAACAAACAAAATACTGCTACTTATATTAAGTTAATTGTATGCAAATCTATGTAACTAAAAAAATAACTACAATAGTTTTTTTTAAGAGTAAATTGCACATACAACATTTTACACATGGAAAACAATAAAATTTTATTTTTCAAAGGACTTAAAAAAAAAAAAAAAAACTGAACCTACGCCTTTAAGCGTCTACAGAAATGACTAGTGTCTCTCAATGTTTAACCTACCTAATGCATTTGTTTCTTTTGCTTGCACAGCGTCTACAGAAAACAGCTAAGTAATTTCTTATATAGGATTACCATGTACTATTTTGTGAATTCTTGGAGAACTTTGGAACTCTTTATTTAAAGTAAATAAGTAAATTTCTAAAGTGATTTTTTACACAATAATTAAATGGAAGATTTTCTAAGAGTATGTTAATTAAATTTACCCCCCCCCCCCCCCCCCCAGTACTCCCAGAAAATTGTTTATTAAAGTATGAAAGATTAAAAACTTACAGAACAAAATTTGTTATATTTTATAAATATTTTAAAGAAGAAAAGAATAAATTTTATAAAATTAAATACATTTTAAACATTTTTATAAGTTCTTATCTTCAATAATATAAATTTTGTTCGTAAATTTTTTGAATTTCTTAAATTTTTAAATTTTAATTAAACATAAATATTGTGTTCTATTATTGGTCATTAATTACAATAATAATAAAAAAAAAATACTGCGCATGTGCAATTTTTAAATTTCACAAGAGCACATGTGTGACTACTACAGTGCATCACTGCGCATGTGTAACAGCAATAATGAACTACTGCGCATGCGAAATGACAAGGTGTCGTAGTGCGCACATTTAGACAGTGGTAGTGCACTACTTCGCATGTGCAACAATATGTTGAGCATGCAAAAATGTTAAATGTAACATGCCCGACACGAATAGTGCCAGTGCGCATTGTTACACATAATAATAACATAAAAAGCTGTACAGTTTAAGTTGCCTATTAGGGAAAGCAGGTGAACTTTGTAGTGTACGACGACAATACATTTTATGGTGGAAAATACAAAATTTTAATTAATTGTTTAAAAAAATTATTGAAAAAAGTGTAAAATCAAAAATATGAAAATAAATACATTGAGATATGGCAGGTGTCCATCTTGGGGTACATGACATCATTTTTTAAGCCCCAGTAAAAATTTTTGTACAAACACAATATTAGTAAAATCATATTAGAAAATTATTATACAATAAATAAATAATATTATAACCTTAAGTACTTATTCTAAATCACAAATTTAAATAACGATACCAACTTAAGGAAAAACTGCAACAAAACTTTTTTAGACGAAAAATCAGGTAGTATGTGTAGAACAAAAAAAACTGTTTTTTTCTTTAAATGCGCATCAAAATCTTCGTCTAAATAAACAATAAAAATGATAGAAAACACAAGGCGCTGTCACCTTGAACAAAAATTTTATACGAAATGTCCATCTTGGCGCCCTGTCCATCTTGGGGCCCTCTCCCCTACATTTACAAAATAAACAACCTAGAAGGTTATGTTTGACATGTAAACAAATCTACTTCATTTTATAAGATTAACACTTACCTTATAATTTTACTCCAAAATAAACTTCGGACATGACAATCACTTATGCATATGTGCATATATGTATATGCGTTGGTGCATCTAATTACTCAAGACGATATTCACATCACACATGCAGAGGTTTGCACATAGGCGCCTCATAAAAACAATCTTCATTTCGCCTCTCTCAATTTTGGGGATAAAGGAAATAGAACAAACCAATCAGAACTTGCTTTCCAATATGAGCAATTATCTGATTGGTCTATTCCGGTCGATTTTTCTAAACCCCCTGAACCTACGCCTTTGAGCGTCTACAGAAATGTCTAGTGTCTCTTTCCATCTTTAAGCTACTTAATGCATTTGTCTCTTTTCCTGTAGACGTAGTGTCTACAAAAATGTCTAGTGTCTCTCTCAATCTTTAACCTACCTAATGCATTTGTCTCTCTCGCTTGCACAGCGTCTACAGAAAACAGCTAAGTAATTTTTTATATAGGATACATGTAAAGAGCATGGTAAGTCGTGATACTTCTCTGGGGAGAGTGACTTCATGTGATTGTGCCAGTATGTTAATTCTCTATTTTTATTTCTTTTAATTTTACAATAAATTATTAAAAAGATAAATAGTATAGTAAGCAGGATAAAACAATTGTTTATTAATGTGATACGATGTTGAAAATGTTGAAGCTCGATTTCATTATCAGAAATATCATTTAATGTTTGAATAAAACCATCTAATTCTGAAAGAGAGATTTGTTTGCGTTTATTGATAAGTTGTTTACAAGATATTAGGATTTTTTTATTTGTAGGTGTATTATTTTTTAAAAGTTGGATAATAAAGTTTCCATAGGGCTGAATTATAGGTACGTATAAAGATAAATTCGTGAAAGTTAAAGTGGTTTTAGTAAAATAACTAGGAAATATTTCAGGCTGGGTTAGGGGGCGGTGATTTTTAGGAATTTTTTTTTAAGAATGTATTGCGTCAAATGTTTTGAATTTTTTTTACCTTTATTTGTCTATAAATCAGTTATTAATTTTTTATTTTTGTAAAGAAAAATACATATTTTTTTTAAAGTCATGTCCCATCTCGCAAGTGTAAAAAAAAAAAGTTGTCCCACTGCTACAGTGATTGCGGCCTTCTGACTGACTGAAATAAAAAAAACCAAAAAGATTATTAAACTAGAAGACATTTGCCGTACTATGATCCTCGGATGGAAAAAAATATTGAATTTCAAAAAAATGGCGGAGTTTTGAAAAAAAATTATAAATTTCGACTAAAAAATTCGATAGTTTTTGGCATCCCAAAATTTTATTTTTCATCCAAAAAAAAAAACTGGAGCCTCATAGTACGGCAAATATCTTCTAGTTTAATAATCTTTTTGGTTTTTTTGATTTCAGTCACTCAGAAGGCCGCAATAACTGCAGCAGTGGAGAAACTGGTTTTTTTTTGGATATAGCGAATAACTCTTTAAAAAAAAGATATTTTTCTTTGCAAAAATTACAAAATGTTTACTATTTATACAAATATACATGTACAAAACTTTAAAAAAAATTAGATGCAATAATTTCTCTGAAAAAAATTCCTAAAAATAGACGTTTTTTTCAGTCACTCACACTAGGTGTGCCCCTTAACTTGCAAGTAAGTTTGATTTGTAATTTTCCATTGCCAGATATATATATATAGTATTTTCTTTGTTCAAGACAGGAAATGGTTAAAGATTGGCTTGGTTGCATAACATATATCCAGGAATTGAATTGTAACAGAAATATCCATTGTGGATTATTTCCTGCAAAGATTTTGAGTTTACAATTTTCAGTTTTATTATTCAGAAAAGTTAAAGTTTCACAAATTGGTTCCCAATTGGTAGATTGAATTTTAAAAGGTGTTTTGCAGCTAAGAGTTTAGAATTGCGAATTGCAAGATTCATACCATGCTTTGTTGAAAAGAAAATAAAATTCGTTATTTGTAGAGAATGCAATATATTTGTATGTTAAATATGTGTTAATGGTTGTTATAAAATTTTTATTCCATTTTTTAATTCCTTCTATTGGGTGTATTTTGAATAATTTGAATTCCTCTAATGATAATAATGGTATATTGATTACAAAAATTGTGCTCTGATTGATTGTGTATAGAGTGATTTGGGTAGGTTTTAGAAAATCAGGAAATGGAATGTAGTTAGCAACATATACGTTGGGTTTAGATATTTGTATATCTTGATAAACATATCTGAAATTAGGCGAGAGAAGAAATGGATACCAGATGTTATTAAACGCAAAAATGAGTGATTTTTGCAAGTGTTCCAATACTAGAATGTATTTATCCAAAAATTCGAGGAAAGAGAATAATTGAAATTGTAAAGATTGTTGATGAAGTGTCATGTTATTAAATTGGTGAAAGTCTTCAACGATATCGTTTAATGTTGAAGGAAAAATATGTAATGAAAAAGAAGTATAGCGAGATCAATGAAATCCATTAAATTCAATATTTTTCATTATTGTTTGTAATACAGCAGAAATTTTATTTGTCTTAGGTGAGGCATTTTCTATTGTTTTAACTGAATTATTTAATAATGTTTGAACTTGATTTATAAGATCTTCAATTTTAACATTACGTATATTAAATTCTAACATTGGACAATTTAATGATTGATTCAAGTTTTTGCATTGAAAATTGATTTTTAATATATTTTCAAATATATCATTTCCGATTTCTAATATCTCATTGGTCTTAACAAATGTTACAACTTGCCATTCATCTATAATTGATCTAGATTTGCCTAAATACTCATAAAACAAACCTGGATTTTGTAAAAAGGGTGAGTTCGAATAAGGTAGATCCGATTGTAAAGAGAGATAAAGGTTAAAATATGAGAAAATGGTAATAATCTTTAGATTGGCACACAGAACCATTTTGTGTAAAGATCAAGAACTGAAAATAGTAGGAAGGAAAGTAAAATATGAGCAAAAGGTAACAATTACTAGATTGGCGTACCAAGCCTTTTTGTGTAAAGATGAAGAATAAAAATCGAGATGAAAGCTAAAATGTGAAAAAAAAGATAACAATTAGAAAGTTGTCCATTGGTTGATACTTCATTTACCTGAAACAGATATACAGATTTATTAGGTATATATTCAGTTTAACAAATAGTTATATCGAACATTTTGCTATTGTTTAGTGTGAAAACCACAGGTTGGACAATTCGTGCAAAGTGTTAATTTTGTTGCCTTCTATTTTGTTGATTAGAAGCAGGCTCGTTTTGTTCGTTACTTGTAGAGGGTTGAGGGTTAATAGTTGAAGGGGGACCTTCGTTAGGTGGTTGAGAGAGAACTGACGGAAGGGTTGTATTTTGTTTATAATTTTCTACAAACCGTTGTATATACATATTCATTTCTAAAATTGTCTCAAGTTGTCCCTTTAAAGAGTGATCTGCGACAATTGTTTTTTGGTAATTAAAAATTCTTAAAATAGTTATAAAAATTGGGGTGTCTGCCCTAATGAAAATTTGCAAAAATGTGTATGTGGGGTTTGGCAACTGAAACTGGTTGCATAATTTCAGCAATTTTACCATCTCTCTTGTGAGAGCTTCGTTAAAGATATCGTTTCCTACCAGAAGGGTAAATAATGTTCTAGAAGCAGTTTGTTCTAGATTAGGGATGCTTTTTCCATTAATTATTACTGCTTTGTCTAAATGTTTTAAAGTGCAAGTATATACGGAAAATCCTCTCGTGTTAGTATTTGTGAACTGAAATCTTGGAAAAGGTAATTTATTTCTTTTAATAAAATCATGCAAAAGAGAGTGATAGCAAATTGAACTCATGTTGAATCTTTTAATTAAACGTGCACAATCTAGTTGCTTTCTACGTGCGGATTAGGATAAATCTGACGAAGTTGCTGATTTTCCCAATTACCTTGTGATTTAGGTTCCGTGGGTTACGGTTCTGGGGTTGGAGCTGGGTGATTAGGAGGTACAGTTTCGTTTGCAGGTGTATGTGGTTCTGCAGGTGGTATAGTTCTGCTAAGGTGCAATAATAAATTTGTTACTGAGTCCCAAAAAGCTCCTAATATTTTAAATGACCAACCAAACACACTATGCAAAGCGTATCCATGGATAAAAGTATCAGCAATTAACTTTATTCCACGAATTAAAAAAAATACTCCAATCACTCCTACACACGCTGTACCAAAAATCGTAAAAATAGTCCAAAATCTGCCCCATGCAGAGGCTGCAATTTTATCTAATACCGATTCGTCCATTAAATTTAATATTGACATTCCTTGATGTGCTACCGATTGACCCATCATTCTGCGAGCTAATGAATTTAATACCATTGGTCTTTCCGCGGGAAACATAATATGATCTCGTAGCCTATCTAAATGGTTTTGGGAATAAATGCCACTCGTTGCGAGAGAAGATGGATTAGTATATTTCCATGTCGGTTGTGTCATGGGTTTTATAATTTCTGGAGGCAACGCCTTTCTACAAAGGCGTCGCATTCAACCTCAGTACCAGTGGTAGTTAAAATATGTGTACGAGGACTGAGAAAGTAAGAATTATTTCCCTTAAAAACAGGGAGTTGTAAATAGCATTCTTTTACTTTTCTATGTACTAATTCAACTGGCACACACTTTACTAAATGCACTACTTCTCCAGAAACAATTGACATATAACCAGGACCTTTCATTAGATGTAGCGCGAACTCATCAGGTGCTTGAGTAGCCAAAATTAGCGAGTTTTTAAATACTTCTCTTTCTAAAGTGCAGCGCTGGTACATTACATCGTGATAGAGTCTATTCATTTCAGTGCGAATATGCCTCTCAACATAAATAAATTTAGAATTCACGTAAGTAAAAATATTTAAATTCTGAATTGCTACCGTGTTCTGGGTTAAGAAGGTGTGTCCTTTCCTAGTTGGAAATATAAATAATTTTGGATGTTCCGTACGCATTAGAATATATTGACAAATAGAAAATTGTCCAGTTTGGGCTAGTACAAAAGTAAGATCTTGTGAAACAAAGGAGTATAGATTTTCATGAGTGTTGTTGTCCTGAATTTTCATTGCTGGTCCCTCGTACAATACTTCATATTTTCGAAAATGGCAAATATCCCTAGGTAGTGGTTCCCAAAAAGAATAACCATAATCTTGATCTATACAGGATCCCTGAGATAGAGGACAAATGACACCAGTATTTAACCTTACTTTATCTGTATTTAAATCGACTGAGGCTTCATGTACGGTTAGTTTAATTGTTACTATTCCTGTTACAATAACATTTTCCCAACTTCCAAAGGGATCTGCAAAATTAGTACCAGAACAGTCTCCATTGTCCTTTACTTTACCTGCAAATGAAACACTGTGTCTGTCTCCAGTAGTATTTATTTTTAGATTTGAGATTATTAAGTTTTCTGAATATTTATAGACTCCAGTTACATGCAGTGTTTGACAAGTTTCATGTGAAACTTCTTGTAAGTATTCAGCATAACCGTTTCTTACTGCAGAACTATGAGAATGCATCCCACAGTAAAAAATATTTCGTTTAATTTCAATCTTACATTGTATTACTTTAATAGATGCGACTCCACTAAATTGAATTAATTGTACGTAGGTTTCGGTTGAGTTTACTTCGCTTTTGGGTAGGTTACAATCACCTACCTCTAGTAGTGATAATGTTGTTATATTCAACCTGCTTGATGCGCAGTCATATCCTATTATTCCATGAATTGATACCACCCATTATGCCATGATTATTATTAAAAAACCGTTAAGAAGTTGGATCAACATCTCCTGAAACAGGAGCCGAAACAAGTTTTGTTGCAACATATATATACATATTCATAATTATTTGTATTTTAAAATAACATCAAATACGAACGACACATATTTTAGGATTTTAGGCTGTGCTAGCATGCTTAATATGGGACAATTTTAACCTATTTGTATGAACTATTTTGGTGGTTTTATTCATTCTTATTTTAACATTTCCTTTACCTAAAATTTCTAAAACTTCATGGGGTCCAGTATATTGATCTCCCAATTTTTTAGGTTTAGGTCCTTGTAATAAAAATACGCTGTCACCAATCTTAAGGTGTTGAGGATTAATTTTCTGATCATAGTATGTCTTAGATTTTTCTTTTGATTCAATTAAATTTGATCGCGCTGACGATTGTAATTCATGTAATTTAGTCACCAAATTTACCATATAATCCTCATAAGTTTCTAATCTTTCCTCAAGTAACAAAGGTTGACTCGAAGGAAGTCTTGCTAATCTTCCAAATACAAGTTCATACGGAGTACATTTTGTTCCTTCATGTAAACTGGCATTATAAGAAAATGTTGCTAGTTCCAACCAATCGTCCCATTGTGCATTTTTACTTACAAATTGTTTTAGATATTTGGCTAAAACGTGATGTGATCTTTCCAAAGATCCATTTGATTGAGGATGAAAGGATGTTGTTTTGAATTAACGAATTCGAAACCTTTTGGCTAATCGTTTTAATAAATTGCTTAAAAAATTTGTTCCTTGATCGGTTAATACTCCCTTGGGTGATCCAAAAATGCAGATAAATTTTTTCACGAACGCATTAGCTATTGTACTAGCTTGTTGATTAGGTAATGGGATTGCTAACGAATACTTAGTTAGATTATCTTGTATAGTTAATATACATTCATTGGCATTTTTAGTAACAGGTAATGGACCAACTATGTCCATGGAAATTTTGTCGAATGCGATACCTGGTGTATCGGTAATATCCATTGGTTCGTTAGTTTTAACCCGAACTAATTTTTTCAATTCACATTGTAAACAAGTTTGTATATATTTCTGAATATCGATTTTCATGTTCTCCCAAAAATATTTTAGTCTTATGCGATTATATGTTTTACTTACACCTTTGTGTCTACCTAAAGCTGAAGAGTGTGCTTCTTCGATTAAAATTCTTCTTTGTTCATTTGTTGCATATTGCGTATACCCATTGCAAATTATAATTTTTACGGTTAATCCTTGAAATGTTTCTTTGAGAATAGAAATTATTTCTAACCATCTAATATGATTTACCACCATTGTTTTTGCAAAACTTGTGGACCGTAATTGGAGTAAATATAATTATCTTTCCTCATTCTTAACTGATCCTTACATTCCACTATATTTTTGGATAATAAATCCTGTACTTCTTTTAATGGAGTTTGGACTTCATTATCGAATTCATTTTCCATATTTGGTTCAATGTAATTATCTTCATTTTTTTCAATTCTAACTTCATTGTCATAATCCTCTGAACTGTCGTCACTGATATCGACTTCGTTGTTTTCAAATCTTTCATCATAAGGGTCATTTTGTTTTGTAAATTCTGGATCTGAATCTTCATCTGAATTGTTGTTTATATGATCCTTTAATTTTTCCTTTTTTCGTTTTCGATTAGTTGCCTCATCAAAGATTTCTTTTCCAGGCCTACCTTTTTTTCCTTACTACAGGATTTGGATTTATAATTTATTTTTTATTTTTTGGAGGTCTTCCTCTTTTTTGTTTTAAAATTTCCCCTTCTTCTTGTACAGGGTTTATATCGGATTCTTCTTCTTGATATCCTGAAATTTGGTCATTTTTATTACATAAAAGTTCTAAATTTTCTTCTCGATTTCTTAATTTTCGTAACATTTCCTGAATTCTACTGGATTCTCTTCTCCTATTTCCATGAATTTGGACAAAATTCTGATTTTTATCCTTAATAATTTTATTTTCCTGGACTTGATCTTTATCTCCAATATCTTTATCTAGATTTAGTAATTGTTCATAATTTTCGTTTTCTTCAACTTGAACTGGATTTCGATTTTGATTTTCAACATTTTTACCTTGATTTAGAAATTCTCGAAAATTTTCGTTTTCTTGAATTTTAATTTTTTGGTTAGTAATTTGCTCTGATCTTTCTCTTCCAGACATTTTAAAAAAATTTGTTGAATCAAAATCCAACTCTTCTTTATCTTAAAAGCTATCCATAATTTCTTCCACTGATACAATTTTTAATTGTTTAGTTTCTTGATTTATTTTAGTTTCGTCCTGATATTCTATAAAGTCCTGCAAAATCACTTTCGGTATTTGAATTTTTATTGAGTCTGACAGTGTGTTGGCGACTTTAACATAGGCTTTTCCCTGATTGTTAGTTACTACTGCGTTCCCTAAATATATACCTGGTTTAACTGTTAAAAGTCGAACGTAACTTGTTTTCTTTTCTTTGTTCTCTACTATTAGAAATAAATCTGAGATTGATCTGGGCGGTAACAAAACAGTGTCTCGAGGTGAAAATAGGTAAAATTGATTATTTACTTCTAACTGTTTTTCAGCATAGTTTATTTTAACATTATTGTCTATAAAAAATTCAGAACCAAGTACTCCATCCTCTTCAATAGGTACTTCATTGGGAATTATAAGAAAATTCGTAAGGTAACCAAAAGCCTTTAATTTCACCTGTCCTAACGTGAATACTGGATATTCATTAATACCTGTCAATTGAATCTTTTTAGTTTTATTAATGGTTCTAAGAGTGTTTAAAACTCGTTCTTTTAGTAAATTCAAACCTGCCCCGGTGTCAATTATCATATATATTGGGGTTTAAGATTTTTAATATTAATAAAAATAGATGGGATCGCATTTCCTTTAGTACAATTGAATTGTATTGTTTCAATTGTTTCATTTCTAAGTTCATTTTGGGGTGCGTTTCATTGTTTAATTCCTCCCCCATTGCACCTTGTAGGGGTAGGGCTGCCTCGTTTTCCTGATCTGCAGTTGCTGGTAATTGTGTTGATTGTATTGTTTTAAAACGTTCATTATACTCCCTTTTCTTAAATTCTCTAATCATATGCCCCGGATTTTTGCAATAATTACAAATTATTGGTTGATTTTTGACTATTTGATTTGCCTGAAAATTACTTTGATTTCCTTGATATCGCTGGAAAGGTCGTGGAAAATTATTTTGGGGAAAGGATGGTTGGTATGGTCTCTTAAAGTTATTTTGAGGTATAGTATTAAAAGGGGGGTCTGGGCGGAAATCTTAACAGTTTTCTATGCTGAAGAGGGTTCCTAAAAACTTGGGAATCCCTATTTAGTTGATTTGACGGATTTGGACTTCTGTACTCGTGCCGTGGAGTATTCTGAAAATTGTTAAGTCTTTTTCTACAAGTGAGTGCAGTATGGCCCCTTAAATTACAAATTTGGCAAATCTTTACTTCTTCCTTTACAAATGTAACTTTAGCATTATTAGTTTCTCCAGTCGCGGTTCTACCTTTCCTTAATTATGCGGATGCATTTAATTTACGTTCTACTTCTAATGCATTATTCGTAACTTCTTGTAGCAATATTCCCTCCTTTTCACGAATTTCAATTTCTGGGCGTAGGCCATGTAAAAAACATCGTACTGAATCTTTCTCAATTCCTTCTACGAATTGCTTATCTAATGTTCCTTTATTGCTCATCCGATGAGCATCATAAATTTGATCCATAATTTCTTTTACCCTATTTGCGTATGAAATAACCGATTCATTTTCCCACATACAAACGTTACCTAATTCCCCTTGTAATTGGTATACAGTCTTGATGGGTAAGTAAATTTTCTTTAGTTGGTTAATTAAATCATCAATTTTGGTAAATGTAGATCCGTATACTCCTTTTCTAGCTTATCCTAATAATTTTCATCGTATCATTTTTACTAAATTTTCTTCAACAGCAGGCGATTTGGGGAGCATTTGTTTAGCTTCCTCACATCCTTCTATAAATAGCGCGAGAGGAATATTTCTTCCGTCGAATATAGGTACAAGTTCTAACGCATCTCGAAGCGAAACTTGTTGATTATTTGGTAGTGACATTGTGGTGACGGAATTTTTACTTAATAATAAATCTAAATTGGTTTTTTCTATTTTTACAATATTCTTAATTTCTGTTTCAAGGGATAATTTAATTAAGCTTCCCTTGCGATCGAAATCCTCGTCAATAGGCGTTGAGTTAAAAACGTCGAATCCGAATCCTGTCAAAGTATAATCGTGTAAATTTTCGCTTTCTAAGAAATCTTCTTCTAATTCTTTTTCTAATTTTTCAGCTTCAGATTTACTAAGGGTTTTGTGAATACTACTAATGCTAGGATTTTCAAGGATATTTTCCTCATTGTTGAGACTGGAGGGTTGGTTTTTATTTTCTTGTACTAAATTTGAGTCAATAACGGTATTATCCACTATAGTTTTTGAACTAGATTGACTACTTAAAGTTGTATCGTTAATTTTATTTTGATTTTCCGCGTTTATAGGTTGTCTGGGGGGTGGTGGTGGACTATGACAAACTTTATAAGGTATATTTAAAGGTTCACTTCTAGCCTTACTTCTAGTAAAATACCTATCTTTTGGGTCAGTCATAACATCACAAATTTCGTTATATTTCCAATTTTTTTTAAAATATTTAATAAAAGTTTTGATAGAAAATAATCTTTTATATTTTACTTCAAATCTATTGATTCATTTCATTTAAACAACTAGCTAAATTTTCGATGGCAATAATCAATTTATTAATGCTCTTAATAAAAGAAATAGTTTTAGTTAATACGACACTATAAATTATTTTTTCTACTTTTGTAACTAAGCTTTCACAAAAATACAATATGTTATTGATTTCTACTAATAATTGTCCTGTTTTATCTAAGTGCAAAACTACTTTTTCAACATTATTAAATAATCCCAGTAAATGTTTCATCAAATTTTTAATATCGTTTTTACTTATTTCCATAACCCAGAATTTAAAGAGAGTGTTAAAAAGACTAGAAATCTCATAAATTTATATGTATATATTTTTTTATTTAAATTTAGATATTCGTTTGTACAGCTAATAAATTTATTTTTTTATTATATTTTCAAATTGATTCAATAATTTTTTAAAGAAACTTGAAAATTTTTCCTGATTCTTGATTTCTTGAAGCTTAAAATCGGCTAGACAAACTGGCGTATTATTTCGTCTACGGGCGTTTACACCACCGCGGGGTTTCTGTTTTTTTGTTGTTGTTGTTGTTTATCAGACATTTTATTTTTCTGTAAAAACCATATTTGAAACTTTAAATATTATAATTTTAATCTAAGTTTTAAAGGTTTCTAAAACTTGATTTTCTGCCAAACGGTATATAAAAAAAAATTATTATTAGAAGCGTTTAAACTGACAATGATAATTAAAAGTTTTCATATTTTTTATTTAATAAAACGCTAATATTTCGAATTACTTTTTCAATAATATTCAAATTTACTAATTTTGAAAGTTTTTCAAATTTGTGATTTGGGTGCCGAGCGGCGTCTCCTCACAAATTCAAAAAGATTTTGAACTCCTCCGAGCGGTGAATTAAATATCTCTTTGTTTCTTTCAATTTTAGATAAATTTACTAATTTTAAATTTACACTTAAAAAAAGAATTTTCAGTTTATTAATTTATTTTCTATTCTTCTATGTTTTCAGTTGCGTTTTGATTTCTCTTTAAAGTTCCTAGTTTTCAAAACTTTAAAAGATTTAATTTAAAGTAAAATAATTTTCAAGAAGAATTTGCAATATGACTGTTATTATATACTTTATTCAGAACACCTTTTATTTCTATAAATGTGAAACAATCCTATAATCGTAATTTTGTAATAATACGAGTTTTGGTAACTGCCTTTTTATGCATACACACATACATATATTAAAAGTAGATTTTTCAGATTTTCTAAAAATTGGTTTTTGTTATTTGATAAATTTACTGCTTAGATTGTTCTTCTCTTTATAAATTTATTCAGTTTGTTTTCAATTTGTTTTCCGGCCGATGCACCAAAAATTTGTTAATTGCATCTGTTATGTCCTGAAGGGACCAAACGCAACTCTAACTTTATTTTTTATTGCCTGATTTATTTACAAGGCTGAAGACCTTGAGCTAAAAGACAGGCAATGAATGTAAACTGAATAAATTAGGTTAATTACTATTTATTGGATAAATAATACATAAAATGCGTAAGAAAAGAAGAATCCTCGGTGAAGCAGCAGGAAGAAAATCTGAATCCTCTCCAAATATAAAAGGGAAATCCTTCTGAAACAAAGGATTAATTTAGAAGAGGAAAAGGATTAAAAAGGGATTTAAGAATCAATTTAATAAAATATATCCTTACCTATTGTTCTAATTTAAAGTACTTTCTCTCGTAACTTGAGTATGCCCTCTTAAGCTGGAATGGACCAAATGAAGGCCCAAAAATCTGGATGAGCAGAAAGGTCTGACAGGTAGGATGATGAGGTACAATGGAAGACACCCTCAATTATTGAAAGAAGTCAGCTCCAAATAGACTACAGTTTCCTTAGTTGATCCGTGTAGGTAAAAAGCTCTTAGTTGGAGAATTGGAGAATTCAATTTATTCTTGATGAGGAAAAGGGGTTCAACGATATAACCCGCACTTGTATTAAAAAGGGGGTTTCACTTAAAGGATTGAAGTTAGGTGAAATTATATGGTTGGTTGTAATGTTAATTTTCACTTTTAACCCGCACTTGAGTTGAGAGGGTTTAATAAAGTTCGTTGTGAAGTTAATTTATACTTTTAAACACAATTAATGTCCAGTGTTACTGGTGGACGCACCAGGAGTCCTTCAAGTTAAATGACAAATAGTTTCACAAAGAGTTTAATTCAAAAGATTAGACCAGCGATTCGGGTTGAAACCAGAGTTAATGAAAGACTGACTTGGTCCAGCGGTTCGGTCTTAGATATTGCAGAAGAAGGACTGATTTGCTTATTGGTTTCCAGTCGTATATATGTCCAACAAGAGGGAACAAATTAGGGTTGCGGAGTAGCGAGGAGTCACCCTCATGTCCTTGCGTTGGGGTACATGTGGTACGAGAGGATGAGCTGTTACCCCTCATGAAGGTCGAGAGTGTCCGCTTGTGGCAAAAGTGTCACCCTCATGTCCTATGGGCGCTCGTCTTGAACGAGCGCTACTGTGTAGGCGGATGCGTCACCCATGTGTCGAATCGTCGCGAGAAGGCTTGCGACTTTGCTGAACGGGCGAGGCTATTATCGTAATTTATGATAATAGTGTTTAGAAACGAGGGCTTCCCTTCTTTCTCAGAAAGATTATTTCACTTTTCAGATTTATAAAATATAAATTTTATGCTTCTTACATTTATTAATTTTATAATTTTAAGTATAAATTTTTATAAACATTTAATAGGTCACTCTAGGACGTGACATGAGCATGGAAATAATGAAATACTATATTCAAAAGATATACAGGAGAAAGATGTAAGGATTTGAGATGAGAAAATGAAAAAAAGTCACGCAAAATAACAAAAACAATAACGTAAAAGATTAAAATTAAAAAGAAACGTAATCGATGAGGAAAAAATAGATGTTTCGGAACATGAGGTAAAAAATGGAGTCATTTTTGGAAATGAAAACAACATTAATATTCGTGATTTTGCTTATGCAGAAAAAAATATTAATAGCATACATGTTCCAAGTTATAACGAACATTATCTTGGTAAAATGTCGTGTTTTTGCAAAAGATGCAGGGCTAAACATTTTGAGAAAGAAAAATTCAAAAGAAATTAACTTATAATTATTGTTGCAGTCATGGTGGTGTATTGTTGCCTTTAGAAAAAAACCCTCAGGAATTAAAAAAATTGTAATGAAATTACTATTTTTAATATAAATGCTGAAGGTTTAATACCAGAGTCTTATGTAACGGTTTATAATACATCGATTAAACAATTGCAATTGGTTAGTCATTTAGATCTAAATGTTGAACCTTGGATATATCCTATACTTTATCCTCTAGGAAGCAAGGGTTATAGTCTCGATATGATTCGTACTCATAGTGACAAACCAACCAGAAATCAAACTGTACCCAGATCTGCTTATATAAAATATAAAATAGGAGTAAGAGGTCATACCTTCAATCAATTCTTATATGGTGGAAGAATGTTTCAGCAATGGTTAGTTGATAATTATGTCAAAGTTGAAAAAGTTAGGTTACATTTTTGTAAAAATAATCAAACAACTTTTCAACTTTTCAAGTGCACCAATTTCAGTTTTTAGCTCCTACCCCTAATCTTATAACAACCCCTATACTTAATCAGAAATTGGAAAATATCCCTACAACTTTTCTATTTTTATGAAATATTGCATTCAATGGTTTTTTATGTTCCTGGTAAAAATTTTGGAGTCAATATTTAAGAATTTAAAATAGCATGGCGGATCCAAAATGTCGAATTAGCAAAATCAGGAAACTTAGATATAAATTTTCAAATAAATGTGCCCATTTTCTTAGTGAAAATTAAAATTGTTAATTTATTAATAGAATTTACATTTTGAAATAAAAGCTTCTATTTACTTTCTGTTTTGCTTATACATATATTCTTTTGGTTATATTTATAGAGTATCATGAACTATCCTTCCTCGAACATCGACAAAAAGTAATGTGCGCGAAAAAAATAAAATGACTTAGAGAGATAGATTTATTTTTATTTTTTGATACAACAAAATAAGCTCTAGAATCATGTTTTATGACATATATTCGTTTGCGATAACAGCTACACTTTGACGAATGTGTTCAGTTAGTAATGAATTAAAAAAATTAAAGAAGAAACGTATTATTTTTGACACACCACACAAATTTCGGAGTGTTTTTTTTTTGACGAAATTAAAAAAAATTGTTTTATTGCTTCCAAAGTAAAGTTAGTAATTATGAGACTTTTTAATACCAGAACAGTGAGTTAAAAAGATAAAAGATGCATCTTCCTGCCATGGCAAAAATACTAGCCTTACATTTGTAACGAAGTGAAATTTTGCTATGCTTCGAATTTGCTCGCTCACTTAGGGTTTGGTAAATTCAGTAAAACTCACAGGATTTCTATTAGTAAGAAATAACAAAATAATATATTGAGTTCAAATTAAAAAATGTACAAAAATATTATTATAATATAAAATGAATTTAACAGAATATAATCCTATATAAGAAACGAGTACTGAAGGTCAGGGTTAAAAGTTAACGGAAAAGCGTTAACAGTTAACAAAAAAGGATATTTTATACCTGGTTCCTTGATTAGGGAGAAAAAGTATTTGTTAAAGGTTTACGGAAAAGGAAACTCTCAGCTCATTATAAATATGTTATACATATTACACCAGGTGCTCCATGGCTATTCGTCTTTTGTTTTACGCTTAGATTTACAGTTTTTGTACCCTTCCTACATAATTTCGAGGACAGAAAGAATAATATGAGAAGCAAAGGCCATTTCAAGTATTTAACAAAAAATTACGTTGAAACCTTAAATGCGTTTTTTTTCAAAATGACATTTTCAAAGTCGGTGATCACGATTACTCGAAAATCATTAAACCGATTGACTTGGAATTTGGTATTCTTAATTTACACATCTAAGTTGAGTAAGTGATCGAAGGATTTTTTTTTATGCAAAATTTTTTTTAATATAGCTGAAAATCGACCGTTTATTTTAACGAAAATCATACTGTTGACTTTGACAGGTCACTATTTTGTCGAATTTTTTTTTTCAAATCCTTCGATCACTAACAGGATAATCATATAATAAATATAAATATATTTTATTTTTTCATTTCATACGAAGCATACTTGCAGAATCCTGATCACAGCAGAACACCTTTTTTTGGAGAGCGTCGCTTCAATGGCTCACATCTTTAAAAATTTTGGTTGAAAAACACTTTTTTTTTTCATTACAGTTTTTAACATGCACATTTAACTAATAAATAGTATTCTTCAAAAAGTTTAATGGTTTTCTAGGAAAAAATTCTTGAAAAAAGCACTTTTTTTTAGTTACAACTGGTGTTACCCCTTAAGTAATAATAAAATTTGGCGTGCGCTTTAGCGCGCGCTTCTTTTCTAGTCAAACTAAAAGAATTTAACAATAAGAAATATATAATAAATAAAATACAAATAACAATCAATGGTGCTAGAAGAGCCGGCGTTTGTTTAAAGAAAAACCATAAGAAACAGAAATCCTCCTTGGGTTATTCAAAAACTTCACCCTGACAGAAACTAGTTAAACTCTATTTAAGCGGTATCTAAAAAACAGATTAATAAAAAATAATGTAGATTACACAATAATATTAATATACTTAATTCAATAAGAATTATCCGGAATAATCGGTCGCGGATTAAATCGGTAAAACTCCGTCTCCAATATAATATAAATTACGGACGAACCGCTAAAAGATATTGCCGCCGTCATTCACCGTGATGTTAAAATAAAATCTGCCATTTAAGCATATGGTCGATTCGCGGATACGTACACTGTAATTAATTATCAGGTAAGAAAGAAAATTAATTATTTTCACGCTACGTTAATTACACGTTTCAGTCCGGTAAAATAGTTAAATCTGAGCGCGTAATTTCAGGTGCGTGTTGAATTTATCTGGAGAACAGTTAAACAACGCGGGTGTTCACCTAGCATAGTCTGTCCTCCAATGACGTAGCACAGGGGAAGCCCATGTGACAATCTACGTCAATGATTCGGCGCGGGAGATTTTAAAATTGCTTCGAACACTTTACTACGTCATGAGTGCTCTAGCAATTTTCTCGAATTTTCTGATCATTCGTGATGGACCTCGACGATGATCAGGAATTCGTCACGGAGTAACTTTACTCTAGCCAGGATTCCTTCGTCTACGTAATAGGTGTCCAGAACTTTATCGTGTCTGAGACTCGACGGTGGACCGTGACAAATCTCAGGACGATCCTAGCCAGAGAAAAGCACAAGGGTTTTGTTCTTTCGATTTTCATTGAAGGACCAATGTTAAATCTCCAGAACGTTCTCCAGGTACTATTCTTGAAGGACCAAGTCTATGGTATCTGGAGAAGTCAGAGAGGCTTTTCCCGAGATGTACCTCGGTTCGCTCCTGGGAGCTGACTCCCCGATCTACAGGCATGCAGGTCGATATATTGACGCGGCTCGCTATA
Organism: Ganaspis brasiliensis; assembly: GCA_037103525.1. NCBI lineage: Eukaryota > Metazoa > Arthropoda > Insecta > Hymenoptera > Figitidae > Ganaspis > Ganaspis brasiliensis. The sequence goes on along the minus strand of JAZKLR010000054.1, from coordinate 177,951 downwards.
GAGCTGCGCGTACTTACTACTTAGCGCCGTCTGCGCTGTGTCTGGCGTTCCACGCCATCTTCCGTCGATGTGCGCGTCAGGATGCACGGCTGTTTAGCAAATACTTCTGCTAACCACGTTTTTGACAGTTTCATAATAGATGAATGTGTAACTTAACCTCAAAGTTAAGTTTATTTATTTTTTTACTTAAAAATAAATTATTTAGTTAACATTAAAAGTCTAGTGCAATTGTAAGGTTCGTCACACATTTTAATATTACAAATTAAACGCGCGCATGTGTGAGCGCAATTACTAGCTAGTACTGTTTAACGCATTGCACGTGGATGTACTGCGCGGAGAGGTAGAGATACGAGCCTCCCGTCACAAAAAAGGCAATAACTTCGCTTCTAATTGCGAGCTACGAAATTTTTAAGAAGCTATTGAATTGACATAAAATATCCTATACAATGAAAATTGAACGAAGCTTCCAGGACGTTGAGAACATTGTTAATTTTGCAATTAAACAATTAGTTTTGCAATAACAATGATTAAATATTAACAATTAAATTTTTTTATTATATAAATTAAAACTACAATACTTACTCTACACTCATACCAAATTTTATTAAAATCCGATCATTATATCTTGAGATATTAATTTTTTCAATTAAGCACTAGAAAAAACTTCAACTGTTTATAACTAAGGAAAATTAAATTTGTTCAAAAAATTCTTTGGACCATTTAATAAGTTCATAAAGACGTTTAGATTTTCCATAAAGCCGAATAAATACAATAAATTTGAAAATTGGCTATTACAATTCAGGAATTTTGACTCTAGTACCTACACAAATAAAAAATCAAAATTTTATTATTTTAAATATATTTTAACCATACAGAGCAATATTTATAGTTTTTAAAAAATTTGTTAGTAAGTTAAAATGAAAAATTCGTCAGAGAAATCCTGCAAGGATCACCCATGAATTTACCAGGGTTGAATAGCCCAAGGTTGATCCACGGACGATCCCAGAACCAAGTTTGGTAAGTCCCAGGGGTCTTACCGTCAGGTGTTCTTCTGGTATCTAGTAGTACCGTATTGATCAAAACTTCCTCGAAAAAGTTGCCCTGAAAACTTTGGACACGTGGTGTTCTTCTAGTATCTATTAGTACCATTTTTATGAACATTTCCACGAAAAAGTTGTCCTAAAAGCTCCTGAACTGGCTCCTGCAAGGATCCTGCAAGGACCATCCAGGGTTTTGTATCTAGCAGTGCCTGTCTAAAGAAACCTGAATCGAAGAAGTTGTTCTAAAAGCACTTGAAAACCGAAGGGACACCTGATGACCTTCTGGTATCTAGTAGTACCAGTTTGATGAAAAATTTATCGAAAAAGTTGCCCTTAATGCACCTGGATACCAAAAGGACAGTTAGTGTCCTGTCGGTTCTCCCTCTCAAAAAGTGGGTGCGCCTCCCTGGTGTTCATATTGACCAGGGCCTTAGAGTTGAGACTCACTGCACTAAGACGGCCAATCGACTTAAAACTGACTTTGCGGCCATTCGCCGAGTTGCTTCTGCGACTTGGAGACTTACCTTCGGTACAATGAAAGCATTGTACCGAGGATTATTCAGATCCATCGCTGGATACGCCTCGGCTGGGTGGTCCGACCTTATGACAGGACCGGACAAACGAAAACTGTTTTCGGCACAGAGACAAACGCTACTGACACTTAATAGATCCTATAGGACGACTCTGTCAAACGCGCTTTGCGTACTGGCTGACGTACTCCCATGACGTCGCAACCGAAGATGTTGTCCGCGGCACGGCTCCTCTGGTTAGACAAGAGACCATTAAACTTTGGCAACAAACTTGAGACATGGACGAACTGGGAAGAAAGACATACACGTACTTTCCGGATGTGAGTGTCAGACTCAAAGAGCATGTCTCTCCAGGGCGTCACACCTCGCAGTTCCTGACCGGTCACGGAGACTTTGCCGCCTATTTATGGCTATTCAGTGTCAGTGGCGGGCCCGGCTGTGCGTGTGGGGCCCCCCAGGAGACCGCTGCTCATGTCCTGACCTCATGCCCGAACTACATGACAGACAGACTAGGATTGGAAAAACACCTCTGCGGGTCCATCGAGTGGCCCGCAGATGCACCGCGCCTTTTTGATAAAAAAATGTGGACACACTTTGCGGGTTTCGCGCGCTTCTGTCTCACTCGAAAAGAATAAAGAAGTCGCAGAGCTGTCAACAATGACTAGGTGAAACTAGTTCATGACAACTTAAAAACTGCGACAAGTGTGTGTGTGTGTGCGTGCGTGTTTTTTTTAGCACGAGTGTGATGGTGATCTCAGGCTCACATCAGGAGTGGAACCTCCACGCGGTCCCCGCTGGGTACTTCGCTTGGTGTGTCCTGGTCAAGTAACATTGACTGGGCCAAAACAAGCGATGCTAACCACCCTCCCCTTTGGGGCACTCGGTCTTCTTCGTCGCTTTAAACTTAACAGTCCTTACAGCAACAATTTTTCCATACCCGTGACCTTCCGGTGCAACTCGGATGATCTCGATCATACGGGTTTCATTATGTAAAGGGTTTAGTGGGTAGTAACTAGATAGTAGATTTGCAGCCATTGGAGTATAGCCCCGGGGGCCTAGGTATCCCTCGGGATATTCGTCTCTCGGGTCGGCACAAACCTGGGTCCTGACCAGAAGTGTCCCCACGTTTTATTCAGGAAGTATCTGGGCGAAATATCGACGTGTCCGGCTATAGCCCGACCAGAGATGTTAGTATGAAAAATAGTATATTATGCATCGAGGGTTGGAAGGCCGTGTTTTTTTGCCAAGTATATAGTATTTCAAGTATTTCAGAGAAGTCGATTTACACATTTTTAGGTTAACTTCTGTGAGCAAGTTGACCGGAAATGACCTAGATAACAGATAGGTACTTGAGTAATTCAGAGATGTCGATTTTCACATTTTGAGGTTAACTTCCCTCAAGAAGTTGACCGGAAATGACCTGGACATCTGTCGGGTACTTTGGTACTTTAGAGAAGTCAATTTTCACAATTTGAGGTTAACTTCCATGTATTTTATTTCCACTATTAACTTAAATTTATGCACCTCAAATTGTGAAAATTGGCTTCTCTAAAGTACCAAAGTACCCGAAAGATGTCTAGGTCATTTCCGGTCAACTTCTTCAGGGAAGTTAACCTCAAAATGTGAAAATCGACATCTCTGAAATACTCAAGAATCTATCTGATATCTAGGTCAGTTCCGGTCAACTTGCTCACGGAAGTTAAGCTAAAAATGTGAAAATCGACTTCTCTGAAATACTCAAGTACCTAACTGATATCTAGAACATTTCTGGTCAACCTCTACAGGGAAGTTAATCTCAAAATGTAAAAATTGAATTCTCAGAAGTGCCCCACACGTGTGGCAAAAATTCGTGGCGCTTTACAGTTCCAGTCTAGACCGTCTTGACTCTATACTGGCACGAGAAAGCACGCTAGGTAGTGGCTAGACAGAAATGTAACGCTCGTATCGACTAGCCGCTAGACAGTTTGACTAGATAGGCGCTACATGCCTCTAAAACGGTAAAAAAAAGTTTTATTTTTTAACAACGACTTAAACATACACATTTTAACGTCTTATTTGTACCGGTAATTTTCGAATTGGCTTAAATACATTTTATTTTTATTATATCGTAACAAGCAGCCTATATTATAACCTAAACTTATAAATTAAAATTTCTACACTAATGGGGATTCGAACCAGCAACCCTACGATTAACAGTCCAATGCTTTGACCACTCTGGCACACACGCTTACATAAATCTTTTTCGAGCTGTCTATTTGACTCATGTCAAGGCTAAGTTTCGAATATTTTCGAATATTGTTTTAAAAAATTTTTTATCTGTTTGAAAAATTTTAATTCTTTATATTTTTCAAAAAATTTGTAAACTTTTTTAATTATTTTTGTCCGTTTAGAAAAGTTTCCTAACTATTTGAGAAATTTCTGAAAAATTTATAATCTCTTTAAAAATTAAGAGCAAACACTTTCAAACAATTTTTAAAATGGTTCAGAAAAATTTGTTACTTGTTTAAGAAATTTCAACTCAAGTATTTTTTAAAAAATTACGAATTTTTTTAAAATTATATTGTAAATTATTTCCAATAATTTCTAATTTGGCTCAGAAAAATTTCTTATTTGTTAAAAAAATTTTAAATTTTAAACACTTTTTAAAAAAACATTGTTTTAAAAAAATTTCTTATCTATTTAAGAAATTTGAAGTCCTACATATTTTTCCAAAAATTTATAAAGGTTTATGAAATCTACAGTGAACTATTTCCAACATTTTCTAAAACCTTTCAGAAAAATTTCTTTTTTGGATCAGAAATTTTTAATCTTATTTTATTTTTTGTAAAATTTCTAACTTTAAAAACGGTATTTCGAACCCATTTTTAAAATATTTCTTACTTTTAAATATGTGATATATATGTATAAATAGTTTTTTTATAAACTTTTATAATAAAAAAAAAAAAATGCAGGAAATCAAATAATTATTACAAATTGTCACTTTCGACCAATATTTTAACACGAATATTAAAATACTTTTAAGATTTCTTCTCTCCGTGTATACTACACGGAAAGAAGGTTTCACCTAGAAAACCGGTGTACGCATAGATTTACAAGATGACAGTCACGAGTTTATAAGATGCAAAGATGGCATCTGGATTTTCGATGTAGTGATGCCATCTAGACGGTGCGTTGCACACATATTTTCGATGCGTGCACCGACTTTTCCAGTGACTGCCGGTGACGCATCGAAAAATTTTGTACTTACACTGCCCTTCAACGTGCATGGCACCGTAAAATCCCGTGCCACACTGTGCACTGGTTTTATCGGTGAAACCTTCTTTCCATGTACAGGAAATTACACTAATGGAAATAAATTATCGAGTAAATTATTAAATTTTACTGAAGTGTTTTACGATTTAAAGCTCTCTAAATCTGAATTAATAATTTTCTACTAATGAATTAGGGAGAAATCGACTACTACTAAATAGTGAAAAATTTCACTATTTTTTAGTAGAAAGCTATCTAATTGTTAGTAGAAAACTATTGGTTTGAAAGTGAAATATCTACTATTTTAAAAAGTAAACTTTTACTATTACAATTAATAGATATTTCACTTCAAAACTAGTAGTTTTCTACTAATAATTAATAGTTTTCTACTAAAAAATAGTGAAATTTTTCAATATTTAATAGTAACCGATTTCTCGCTAAATCATTTGTAGAAAATCACTAATTCAGATTTAGAGATAGAAAGGAAAAATGTTTAAATTGTCTTAAAATAAATTTGTAATAAAATAGTATATTTAAATGTTTTAAATTATTTAGTAAAGCATTAAAAATTGTACATATGTTGGTATTTAGGAATATATTTCTAGGTTATAATGGTATCTTGATATTCTTATTCTTTTGAATTGTTAATTGATATTTCTCAGATTTAAAAAATTATAACAATAATACGCACAACAGTAAGATAAATTATAACATTAATTTGTTTCTGTGTATAATAAAAATGACTTATTCAAAAATGAGTTTAGTTACTTTTAAAATTTTTGTTTTTTATAACTGATTACTATTTTATTTACTTTTAAATAGACATTTAACGTGCCAAGTGATAGAAACTTAGAAAATAATGTTGACATTTTAATCTTACTGTTCTGTATAGCAGCTACACAGTTTGACATGACAAAAATAATATTAAGACATACATATCAAACCTAGATAAAAACTAGCCCGCGCCAACATTGCGCAATTGTAAACAGCAGCGCGTGACGAAAACTGTACTGGCGTTTGTACACTTCTAGACTGCCACGAAATTTTTTTAGACGGGCAGTACTCATCCGAAGTTCAGGTCTTTTCCTGTCAACTTCTTCAGGGAAGTTAACCTGAAATTGTGAAAATCAACTTCTCTGAAGTACCCAAGTACTTAACCAATGTCCAGGTCATTTCCGGACAACTTCCTCAGTGAAGTTAACTTCAAAATGTATAAATTGTCTTCTCAGAATTACCTTAGTACCCAACGGACGTTTATTTCATTTCCGCTTAACTTTTTACTACCCCGAAGAAGTTATCCGGAAATGACCTAGACATCGGTTGGGTACTTGGGTATTTCAAAGAAGTCGATGTTAACTTCTCAGAAAAAATTGACCGGAGAGGTCAATTGACCTGACCAGAAAGCAACTTCTTTTTGCGCAAACTCGGTCTATTTCTACACAAATATTTCAGAAAACTTAATAATATCTTTCGTGTGGGTCATGGTCTATTGCCACTGATAAGCTGCGTTTCAGCAACGCTTGTGCAATTATTCTGCTACGCATAAGCCATGTATATCCCGTCCTCCATCCACGATTGAGCCAAGCTGATATTTTGACCAAAGGCGGATCCAGACAAGGGTTTTGGAGGGGGCGATATATGAGATAGAAAGAGACAAGAATATAGTGCTATCTCTTTCTCTCTCACGTGATAATCTAAGGCTTTTGGGAGGGGCGATAGCCCCCATCGCCCCCTGCTGGATCCGCGCCTGATTTTGACGCATTATTACAATGATTATTTAAAAAATACATTTAAAGAAGTTATTCAACATATTTTGTGTATTTAACTATATATTTCTCACTTATTAGCAAATTTTTAATTATTTCTTCCCCATAGAGAAAGTATTCTTGCTATTTTTTGCTTTTATAATTTTTTACAGCTTTAACAATGTTCCCGTAATTTATTTCAAAAGGATAGAAGTAAAGGCAAATAGAGTATTGTATCCGATATTAATATATCAAATCTTGGCAAGATCGTTATTATGCTAAGAACTGAGCAACATAGGACCAATACTGGCTACCAATATTGGCTCGGGTTTAAAGCATTGACAAACAAGATTGGCCTATCTTTTGCCCGTTGTCAATTTCCCATTGGGCTGATATTTACGTATCGATAGTCACTTGTTCGATAAGTTACTTTACATTTCCGTCCCAATTTTTAAAAATTTTACTGATTTTCAGATAGCAGGAGCTAAGTGGTACTATGTTAAAGTTCTAAATAGCTGGTTAAATTTTAAACTATGAAAATTTAACACTTTGTTTTTTTCTCTGCAACAAAAAACATAATCAATTATATGAAACTGGTACAAAAGTAGATGTTTGTACATCCCAATGGGAAAAAAACCATTGGCTCAGTACGACGCCAGTACTGGCAATGTCGGCGCGGTACAGAATATCCATACAGGCATAACGTTAAACCAACGTCGGCATGTAGATGACTTTCTATACTGGCGATCAGTAATGAAAGTCTGTACTGTACCCGTACTGTGCCTGTACTTTTAATGACAAACTGCCAGCGTTCCTAGTAGATTTATTATTAAATTAAAAATAACTATCCGATTCTAGAAAATAAAAGTAATAAATAAAAACTAACTAAATTAACAAAACTATCATGCGTTTTAAATCATTTTAAAAGTTATTTAAAACCATTTTTTTAATCATTTTTTTATAATTTATTATTATTATTATTCATTTAAGTAAATTTAAAAAAAAAGTTACATTCTATTAATGTATTTATTATATTTTTGTTACTAGCAGAATACAACTTTTGTTTTTTAATTTTAGTTTAATAATTTTATTGATTAATTTAATTAATTATTTAAAACATTTTTACATACGCATTACCTAGACCTAAACAATTAATATTATCTTAAATAACGAAAAATCACACAACCGCTGGGATCGAACTCGTGATCCTTTGGACGCAAGTCAAACGCGCTAACCCCCCGTAACCGCTCGCTTAGTTACAGATTTACAAAATCCAATATATGAGTATCATTACAGTCAGGGGCGAACCATTTACTTTTTTTAGAAATACCCTTTGAACCGTAATAAAATTTGTCTAAATAAAAAAAAATCAATTTTCAGTACTATTTATAAATCTTAGACTTTAAATTAAAATATTATTCATGTTATTATAAAAAAACTTTAATTCTATCACTAATAGCTAATTTAATTTTTCATTTATTCAGTTAAATGTCTTTTTAAAAGTTTTTATTCCTTTTAATTTTTGTATCTTTATTTGTAATATTTAAAATAAAACTACTTTTCAAATAGAACCAAAACCAAAAAAGCTTGGCATTATTTTGCCTAAAAATATCTTTTAATTTTTAATTACGAATTGAGTAGTCAGCCTGAACTTATACTAACAAGAACTATAATAGAAGACACAAAATTCTAAAATGTTAATTTTTCTTGACATAAAAGAAAAAAGTTCTTTTTAAAAAAACATTATTATAAAATGACATACTTTTGACTCATTTTTGATTTGTGGTCCAATTTATCTTGTTGTGAAAATATTGTCCTTGAAAATGAGAATGGTTTATTCTCGAAACGTCGGACCAATGTAATTTTTTTATCTTTTTAATAAAAGTGCATTATTGAATAACCGACTTGTCCGAAAGTGTCATTAGAATTTTAAGAAAAAAAAACTATTTTTTATAATAATACAATAATTAAATAGCATACTTAATTATAATAAAAATTGTAAAATTTCCTAAAAAATTCCTAAAAATCAACTACTTATTTAAAAATAAGTTAATAAATAAAAAAATTTGAAAAACACTTGTTAAATCTAAATTTCAGAAAACTATATAGTAACAATAAAAACAATATTTTTTAAATTTAAATAAATAAAAAATTAAAACATTTTAATATTTGCAAATAAAAAATGTTAAAAAATAAAAAATGTTTTTGCAAATGTAAAAAGCTTTAAAATTTAATTTTTAATAATACAAAATAAAAATTCAGTCAAAAAATAATAATATTAAGCAAAATAATTAAAACTACAAAAGTTTTTGACAAGATTTGGCAAACCGTTGACAGAACCATCGGTTCTGTACTGGGCCAAAGTTAACCTGCCAGAGATGGCTAAACGTAGACAGAACCATTGATTCTGTACTGCGCCGATGTCAACGTAGGCACAACGCAGACATTTCCCATTGGGATGATCCACATATTTACGCAAAGGGTAGGGAAGAGCATACCACTATCAGCTGTGAAAACAGAGTTGTTTATAGCCATTGCTAGACAATTAAGTGTAAGTTTAAGCTTGAACCCTTGTAGCGAAGGGGAAAATAGCAGTATTCAATAACAATACCCACATACGTATTTCAATCTTAAAAGCAAATGGATTCAAAAACTATTAATTAAACCAAAAAAAAAAATTGTTTACTGATACTACTGTATTTCATACTCCATTAACCTCAATAACTAGAAAAGTAAAATTATTATTAAATATGATAATTGACAAAAACTTTTATCCAATTATTCACATATATAAAGTTTGTTTCCTGACTGTTCATTAAATAATTCTTATTTCACTTTCCTATAAATTTAACTTTTAATTTTGTTATACTGTAACCGATGCGGTACATGGATGCGGTAACAGATAATTTGTTTAAAAAATACAAAAATTATAAACAATTTGTCGAGCCCATCACTGATATTTTATTCTTGACTATCATACTTAAAAGTTATATTATGATTTTTATTTTAATTGAAAAAAAAATCTGAAATAAGAGTAACCAAATTGTCGGTTTTGTGGAGAATCACCCATATATAAAGAAAAAAGTAAAAATTCAAATTGCTTCTAAAACAACAATCAGAATTTTATAACATTTTAAGGCCAGTTTTAATGCTACTTTTTCATAAAATTCATATTAATGCTGAGTATTGGCGTGTCATTATTTTCTTAAAAAATGCAAGCTGTAATAGTTCAACTAAAAAATTTAGAACATAATTATTAATTGGTTTATACTAAAAACTTGTTTGTAACATAATTAAAACGTTATATTTGACAAAATAACTTTAATGAGATTTTATTCTTTTAAAAATTTAGGTAATTGGCGTTTAAAAAATAAAAGGTAAAAATTCAATTTTTTTATTTCTTAAGTTTGAAGATGCCTTTTACTTATTTTAAAATAGGTGCTTTCGAAATTCCGAACCATAGTTTATACACAATTCGAAGACTATCAAAAAAGTTGAACAAACATAAGTTGAACAAGTTAAAAACAATATTTTTTGTATTTTCTTATATCATTAAACATTAAATAATAAGTTGGTTAAATAGAAATTCTGTGAAAAGAAATTTATGTCAAATATGAGTTTGGTATCTTAACCCTCCTGAGCACGAGTTTCTACCCTAAAAGTGGTTCCCAAATGCATACGTTTTTCATACAGTTAAAATTTAATAAAAGCAAGTATACTAGGGTTTTTGGGGTCGCTAATTCCGAATATATAATCAGAATTTCAAAATTCAAAATGGCGGATCCAATATGACGGAAAAAATTTTAATTTATTTTTTTGGATTTTCATGAAAATTGGTTTCTAGGGGTTTTTGGGGTCGCCATTGAGAAATATAAAATGGAAAGTTAAATATTGAAAATGACGAATCTGTTGTTACAAAGTTTGGTAACTTCAAGACGACTAGGATCAGCTGTACATAATTTTATTATGTACACCCAGGATGTGCCACATGGAGGCCTCTAAGTTCGATTTACATCCGATTTTCTTTCTTTTTGTTTTTTTTATTTTCTTTTCTTTTTCTTTATTTTTTTTTGTTTAAATTTTTTGTTTAAATTTTTTTAAATTCTACGTTGTTTTAAACTCATATTTTGAGTTTTAAAACTCTTCTTTGGTGTGGTAAATTTTGAAGCAAGGAACTATGCACAAACCTACATCACATTCTTTGCAAAAATACCGCGATTCCCTTCTTATTTTCTAACCGTTGTCTTTTTTGTGACAACATACGACGCACTTTATAGTTGGTGTTATTTTTGCAGCGGTATTTGGTACAGTTTTGGGAAAGTGTCTTCCCAACAACATGGCAGGTGTACTGTCCCCCAACAAACTTCTTTCAAACCGCGGTCGTCCAGTTTTTGGTTTATTTGTAACATTTGTTGCGTGTTTGTGCACGATTTGCTTTATAATCTGCATCACAAAAGTTACATGCTCTTGATGCTTATTCTTGTACTTTTTGTGCAAGACAAATGCATTCTGTAGACACTGGTCGATTAGGTGCTGAAACAATTTCTTATAATACTTTTTCTGCTGATTGCGCATCAAGGAATAAGTAGTCATTTGTTGATCAGCCTTGTCAACCCCTCTCATTGTTAGCTTGTAGTCGCATACAATCGTAGGTTTTAATCTTTTTGGTCCATGTTTCGGTGTAACTTTTTTGAAGGAAACATCGTAACAAGTACTAATTAACGAAATTTCTTTTTTATCACACAATTTCATAACAACCATGCCTTCTTTCTGACAGCATACGGCTTCATTTTTTTTCAATTTGGCTTTTTTCAGACCATCAGGTAATCCTTTTCTGTTAGATCTCAGAGTTCCATATGCATTTGTTTTTTTTCTAATAATAAATCGTATAATTGTGGAGAATTATAAAAATAATCCATCACTAAACAGTAACCTTTGTACAACAGATTCTCGCAAAGTTTCAGGACAATTTGTGTTGTAACAGAGCAGTTTTCTTCATTTTTTTCAGTTGTTTTACGTGTGTAGAGTATCGTTTTTATTATATAGCTTGAGTCACTTTCGCACATCACATAAAATTTTAACTCAAATCTAGCTCGCTTTGAGGGGATAAATTGTTTCCAGCCTATTCTTGCTTTGAATGACATTAAGCTTTCGTCAATACTTACATCACGTTCAGGAATATAAGCTTTTTCAAAATTTTTGTTCACCAATTCAAACAATTTAAAAATTTTTTTGAGCTTCGGATTGGGGTGATTCTCGACCAGAACCATCGATGTTTAGGTTTGATGTTGATAACTTGGTAGATCAAAATTCCCAAAAATACCCACATTTCATCTGACGTAACTGGTACCCAATCCTTTTTTTTCGAAGTGCTTTTTTTAAAAAAAATATAAATAAAAAATTAAATTTTACGTAACAAAATAATCAGAAAAGTACGGAATTCAAACACCCCAGGAACTTACGTACATATGAACAATGGTTAATTTGATTTTAATATAATTGTAAACCTAATATTTACTTCTGTATCGGTTTTTTAGATAGAATGTCTTTGAAATATTGGTTTTCAAATTCAATTATAACCATAAATTATTCAATAATTATATTTTTAATCATTAATAATATGTTCTTATAAAAATTCAAGAGTACCCTATTGGAAATAACAAAATGAACGCGCCGCCCGCCCAAGGGCTAGAATCTTTTCACTGTTATTGGTTATTTAAAACTATATAAATATTAAATTAAAATAATTTCAGATTAAAAAATTAAGGAAATTCTAGGAATAATTGTGAGAAATAATTGTAAATAGAATAATTGGATTGAAAATCGAAGAAATTAATTTGAAATTCAAGAAAATCACTGAAAATTGAAAAATGTAATTGAAATTTAAAGATTATAATTAAAAATTTAAAAAAGTTATTGAAAAAAAGCGAGAATTATTGAATATAAGAGAAACTATTTGGAAACTAAAGAACCGAATTAAAAATTAAAGAATTGGTTAGAAAATTGAACGAAATTATTGAACAATTGTATTTAATATTAAAGAAACTTATTGATACCCGAAAAAATGATTGAAAAATGGCGAGAATTTTTTAATAGTAAAGAAAATACATATAATTGGAATTTAAGGAAAGTTCTACCGTAAATCGATTAATCAAACAGATTTTAATAAAACTTTCTATGTACTGCTAGATAAAGTTTCTACAATTTTATAGTTAAATTTTTGAGACCTGTAGGTTCTTGGGAAAAAAGTTATGATCGATTTATTTTTTCACTGTTTAACCTGTTTGAGATTGATTCTTATGAGAATTCATTACTCTGTCACTTATATTTTCGTACTAAAAATTATTAATTGACGAGATAGTGATCAAAGTTTGTATAATTAAACACAGATATGTAATGAACCGATATTGTATTTAAAAAAGGACAATAGGTTCCTGTGAGAGTTGTAATAAATTAATTTGTAAAAATATTTCACGTTTTACACGATACAGTTCAGACGTTCTGATATTTTAAAATGTTGATTTTGATCGCACATGAAAAATAGTCATATTTAAAAAGTAAATAAAGTTAATAAATACAATTGTTTAATTGTATATCAGTGAAATTAAATTGAAACCTAACCACAAAATAATGGTCTCTGTTTTGACTAGTATCGTCATACGGTAGAACCTCCTTAAAGAAAATAAATAAGGATTGAAGAAAATATTTGTAGAATTAAACAATTAAAATACAATTTAAAAACTATTTTTTATATTTGAATAAAATAACTGGAAAAAGCCGAGAATTGTTTAAAATTGAAAAATTAAATAAAAATCGAAACAGTAATTAAAAATTTAAGAAAATAATTGAAAAATTAAGAATGAAATTGAAATGTTATAAAAAATAATTAAAGAAGACGAAAATGATTAAATATGGTAGGAAATTATGTGAAATTGGAGAAAATAATTGAAAATAGAGTAAAATATAGGATTTTTGAAAAAAATAATTGTAAAAAACATAGAATTATTGAATATGGAAGAAATAATTGACAAATGATAATATTTTTTTAATATTGTAAAAAATTCAAAAAGGCCAGAATAATGGACACAATTTAAAAGTAATTAACAAATTAATGAATAATTATACAATTTTAATAGAAAAATAATTAAAAATAACCGAGAATTATTGAATACTGATGAAAATAATTAAAAATTGATGCATGGAATTAAGCAGTTTATTTCAAATTGAAATGAAATTGAATAAAGCCAAGAATTATTTAATGTTGAAGCAAATAATTGGAAATTGAAGGAGATTACTGAAAATTAAAGAATGGAATTAAAAGTTAAAGGTTATAATTTCAAGGTCAAAAAATTTATTGAAAATAGGCGAGAATTATTGAATATGTTGAATATAAAAGAAACTAATTGAAAACTGAAAAATCGAATTGAAATTTGAAGCATATAATTAAAAATTGAAAAAAGAAATTGAAAAAAGCCGATAATTATTTATTTTTTATTTATTTATTTATTTCAGAATAACGGGCAATGCCCTTTAATACATAAAGTATCTGAATTATTTATTATTGAAAATTTAATTAAAAATTATAGAAAAGAATTGAAATTTGAAAAAAATGAAAATTGAAGAAAATAATTTAAACTTTCATTCAAATAATCGTAATTTAACTTTTTAATTAAATTTGAAGGAAATAATTGATAATTTAAAGAAAAATTAGAAATATAATTAAATATTCAAATAAGTAATTGAAAAATTGAATTGTAAATTCTTAAATATAGAAGAAAATAATTGAAAACTGAAGAATGGATTTGAAAATTGAAGAAAATAGTCTTAGAATTAAACAATTAAATTGAAATATATGAACAATATTTATGATTGAAAAAGACAGGAATTACTAAATATTGAAGAATTAATTGAAAATTAAAAAGAATAATTATAAAATAACGACAATAATTTGATATTAAAGAAAGTAATTGAGATAAGTGGAAAATATTTGAATATATTGAAAAAAATTCGATAATTGTTGAGAATATTTGACAATTGAAAAATATCGAAAATTGTTGAGCATATTTGACAAAACAAATTCTAAAACTGTTGAGAATATTAGACAACTGTTTAAAATTTAATAAAAAATTATTGATTTATTGAATAATGAAATTAAAATTACAAGTGTTACTTATAAATTTCAATTTTTATCAATTTAAAGGCATTTTCAAAAAAGTAATTGACTTATTATTACTCTCTAAATTTTGAATGAGTGAGGATATAGCATACAAATTAGTAAAACTTCACTGACTTAAATTTAGAGAGTATAGATAATTTTATTATGTGAACCTTTTTTTTTTTGCTTCTCAAAATTAAGGTTTATGAAAGGGGGGTGGTATCTTGGAAACGGGTCTGGCCCCCCCTGCCAGAAATCCAATGGGCGCCACTGTCAAGGAATAGTTTTAAAAAATCTAATTCTTTCCAAGACTCATGTCCAAGAATATTTATACCAGGAGTAGCCGTGAAAGGAAATCGCAAAGTAGGAAACCGTTTATTTGGTGTCACTGGCTTCCATTCTTGTGGCTTTATCAACAGCTCTTTTTGATCATCAATGTCTTCTAAGTCAGAATCAAAATCATTTCCTGATGCATCAAAAGATTCCTCTGATGCTTTAGAAGACAAATTAACTGATTCATTGTCGGAAAAATCATCATCATCAGTAAAATACCCTAACATAGCTGTTAGGCTATCTAATATTATTAAATTAAGATTAAAAATGTAATAAATAAAATAATGAGAAAAATAAAATAAAAAAAAATTTATTGAAAATGAGAACAAAAAAAGTACATAAAAAAGATAATACAGACACAAACCTGAACGAATTTTTACATATGGGCAGTGACACATATAAAAAGCAGCATCAAAGTAAAGCATGCCTTTTATATAACATTCTAGATGTGATGTCTTTTGTGAGAAAGACACGCACATTGCTGCAGTTTTAGGAAAGAGAATTTGGCGGTAATTTCAAGCTATATTCAAACAATATTTGGATGAACTTACAAGAAATTTAACTTTAACAATATGCATTTGACTTGCAGAACCATAAAAAAGTAAACAATTAACCAAAATTATTTGTTTGAACAATTTTTAAAATTGTTTTAATTAATCTCACATATAATCTTTTATTTTAAATACAAAAAATTGCCAAGTTAAGAAAAAACTACATTTATCTAGGTTATAACAATTGATATAACAATTGTAATAAATTAATTTGTTAATAATTAATAGTTTTTAATTTGTTTAAACAATTTATTACAATTGTTATAACAATTCTTCAACTTATCCTAGATAAATGTTGTTTTTTTCTGAACTTGGCAATTTTTTCTATTTAAAATAAAAGATTCTATTTTAGATTAATTAAAACAATTTTAAAAATTGTTTAAACAAATAATTTTTGTTAATTGTTAACTTTTTTTATAGTTCTGAAAGTCATTTGCATATTGACAAAGTAAAATTTCTTGTAAGTTCATCTAAATATTGTTTGAAGATATGTGCGAAAGTGACTCAAGCTATATAATAAAAACGATTCTCTACACCCGTAAAACAACTGGAAAAAAATTAAGAAAACTGCTCTGTAACAACACAAATTGTCCTGAAACTTTGCAAAAATCTGTTGTACAAAGGTTGCTGTTTAGTGATGGATAATTTTTATAATTCTCCAAAATTATACGATTTATTATTAGAAAAAAAAACAGATACATATGGAACTCTGAGATCTAACAGAAAAGGATTACCTGATGGTCTGAAAAAAGCCAAATTAAAAAAAAATGAAGCCGTATGCTGTCAGAAAGAAGGCATGGTTGTTATGAAATGGTGTGATAAAAAAGAAATTTCGTTAATTAGTACTTGTTACGATGTTTCTTCAAAGGAGTTACGCCGAAACATGAACCAAAAAGGTTAAAACCTACAATTGTATGCGACTACAAGCTAACAATGGGAGGGGTAAAAATTGTTTCAGCACCCACTAGACCAGTGTCTACAGAATGCATTTGTCTTGCACAAAAAGTACAAGATTAAGCATCAAGAGCATGTAACTTTTATGATCTAGATTATAGAGTAAATCGTGCACAAGTATGCAACAAAGGTTACACATAAACCAAAAACTGGACGACCGCGGATCGAACCTCTAGATACCACTTTTTATGAAAATCTAAAAAGATGTTTTGAATTAGTCCGCCACATTGGATTCGCCATTTCGAATTTTAAAACTCTCATTTTATCTTCATAATTATCGACCCCAAAAACCCCTAGAAACCAATTTTTATAAAAATAAAAAAAAAATTCAAAATTAGTCTGCCATATTGGATTTGCCATTTTGAATTTTGAAATTCTGATATTATATTCAGAATCAACTACCCCAAAAACCCCTAGAAACCAATTTAAAAAAAAATAAATAATTTTAAAATTTGTCCGCGTTATTCGATCCGCCATTTTTAATTTTGAAATTCTGATTATATATTCGGATTCAGCGACCCCAAAAACCCCTAGATACCAATTTTCATAAAAATAAAAAAAAATTAAAATTTGTCCGCCATATTGGATCCGCAATTTTGAATTTCGAAATTCTGATTATATATTCGGATTCAGTGACCCCAAAAACCTCTACAAACCAATTTTCATGAAAATAAAAAAAAATTAAAATTTGTCCGCCATATTGGATCCGCAATTTTGAATTTTGAAATTCTGATTATATATTCGGAATCAGCGACCCCAAAAACCCCTAGAAACCAATTTTCATGAAAATCCAAAATATATGCGAGTTCGAATATCGTCAGTTAATTTTTTTTGTTTTTCAAATCTGTACAGTAAAAGATTTTATGCATGAACCTGTAAAAGAAATTGTTTCAATTTCTTTGGTTGAACTCATACGTGTTCTTGTACACTGAGAAAAAAAACTCTTAAATCTTTAATATTTTAGTTTGACGCAGTGCCGTAACTAGGGTGGTGCCGTCGGTGCCGTGACACCGGACGCAGTCCTCGGGGGGCGCAAACTTGGTGGGACTCAACATTTTTTTTATACATTTTTTTCAATAAAAAAAAGTATAAAACCAAAGAAATTAGATTACTTTTTTTAGACAGTTCAAAGTTGATTATTATAAATGTAACTAATTATTGTAAGTACTTTATTAGACAAAAAGTGTTTATTTACTGTATTTAAACAATCATTTTAATGAAACTTTTAAAATCAATAAATATAAAAATTAATAATAGGAAGGAAACAATTCGTTCATTTAGTAAAAGTTAATTTTTAAGTAAATATTTCATCAATTAATTTATTTGAAAAAATTAAAGAAAATATTTGAAACTTGCAGAAATTAAATGTATAATTTAGGGGAAAAATTAAAAAATAATAAAAATAATTAGAATTAAGGGAAAGTCGGGTTGCACCGGCCATCGGGTAGCCGCGGCCACTGTTTATTTTAAGTATAATGCTTTATTTTTATCACTGAAACAAATTAGAAATGGTGCATCATTTAATTCAACTTATTTTTTTAGTATAGTGTCTCCATTATTTCATTTCTTTTTTATAAAAAAATACAAATCTGTAAATATAACCTTAAAGTGTTCGGACAAATAAAGAAATGAGTGTCGCATTGAACGTCATATAAAAATGATATTATATTTGTAATTTCTGACACTATTGAATTTATAATTCAATTGATGTCAATAAATGATTCTCTGACGATTATTTAAGACATAATTTGTTGTTACTTTACTGAGTTATATAATTAAAATAAAAAGTTTCTTTTACTGTGGCCGGACTTACCCGATGAACTTTTGAGGGTTAGTATTTTACTCCTCATACTTGTCCTTATGTATCTCTTAATTAATATGTTTATTTTATTATTGGAAGCATTTTAAGTGTTGACAAATAGTTTGTCTTCACCATGAAACAATTTAATTATTGTTCTTAAAATAGCTACACCATTTATTGACCAAAAAGCTTAAGGGGCCGGGGCTGCCCGACTTTCCCCTAATAGAAAAATTTTAACTAAGGATAAAAATAGATAAAATTTGTAGCAAATAATTAAAATAATAATAGTAAATAATTGTTAAAAATTGAAGAAATTTTTAAATAATTAAAAATTCATTATTCTCAAAGCGAGGATTAACTAAATTTTTAATCAATGAAATTTAAAATTAATTAAAATTCGATGAATCATAATATACTCATAATAATTTTTTTTTATTATTATTTTCTTCAATTAACAATTATTTCTATCAATTATTTTTTTATTAAATTTATTTTTAAATTAATTTTTGTCTTTTTAAATTATTTTTAGATTTATTTTCGAATTTTTTTTTATTATTTATCACAAATAATAGTTATTTTTTCAATTTACAATTATTTTTTTTTATTATTTATAACTATATGTTCCCAAGTAGATATCGCCATAGACTTGCCATACTTACAAACAGGGGCCATATATGGCGGCCATCAATGAGCCAGCCGAGTTTTGTAACATTACGCCGCACTTTTGCCCGATATTCTAATTTCATAGAGATTACTTATCCTGGTAGTTTCTGACGTTGTTCTGACGTTTATATTCCATCTTGCGTTGTCCAGGTACTAAGGAAAACATCTTTTACCTACATATAGAAAATTCTAATCAGGGTATGTATATTCTGATATTATATTCAGAATCAGCGATACAAACCCCTAAAAACCAACTTTCATGAAAATCCAAAAAATATTTCGATATTTGTTTGCCATATTGGATCTACCAATTTAAATTTTGAAATTCTGATTATTTATTCGGAATCAACTACTCCAAAAACCCCTAGAAACCAATTTTAAACAAAAATAAAAAAATAATTTTAAAATTTGTCCGCGTTATTCGATCCGCCATTTTAAATTTTGAAATTCTGATTATATATTCGGATTCAGCGACCCCAAAAACCCCTAGAAACCAATTTTCATGAAAAAAAAAAATTAAAATTTGTCCGCCATATTGGATCCGCCATTTTGAATTTTGAAATTTTGATTATATATTCGGATTCAGTGACCCCAAAAACCCCTACAAACCAATTTTCATGAAAATAAAAAAAAATTAAATTTTGTCCGACATATTGGATCCATTTTGAATTTTGAAATTCTGATTATATATTTGAAATCAGCGACCCCAAAAACCACTAGAAACCAATTTTCATGAAAATCCAAAATATATGCGAGTTCGAATATCGTCAGTTAATTTTTTTTGTTTTTCAAATCTGTACAGTAAAAGATTTTATGCATGAACCTGTAAAATAAATTGTTTCAATTTTTTTGGTTGAACCCATACGTGTTCATGTACACTGAGAAAAAAAAAACTCTTGAATCTTTAGTATTTTAGTTTGACGCAGTGCCGTAAGTAGGGTGGTGCCGTCGGTGCCGTGACACCGGGCGCAGTCCTCGGGGGGCGCAAACTTGGTGGGATTCAACATTTTTTTTACAAATTTTTTTCAATAAAAAAAATTATAAAACCAAAGAAATTAGATTACTTTTTTTAGACAGTTTAAAGTTGATTCTTATAAATGTTACTAATTACACAGCCCCACAAAAAAAAAAAAATGTCATGTTCTTTTGACCGGAATACCCTAGGCCTATGTATTTTGACGCGCTGAACACGAATCCGAAGTCCATTTTGCTTCATCACGTCAGGATTTTTTTCTAACCTCAAAAAACATGTCGAATTTTGAGAGGTAGGCGATTTTTTAAAAAAATTTATGGATTTACTTCAAACTTGGTATCTGGGGTTTTTTTGGGTCGCTGATTACGAATCTAAAGATAGATTTTCAAAATTCAAAATGGCGGATCTAATATGGCCGACGAATTTTGAAAAAATTTGAAGATTTACTTCAAACTTGGTATCTGGGGGTTTTTTGGGTCGCTGATTGCGAATCTGACGTCATATTTTCGAAATTTTTATGAAATTTGGTATCTTCAGGTTTTTAAGTTGCTGAGTGTGATTTCGAAGCGAGTTTCTCACATTTTCAAATATGACTTCTATTACAATTTTATCATAAAATATTCCTTGGTAACAGATTGGATATGTTTGGTGCAGAAGCCAAATAAGAAAGTACATTGTTCCATTCTGCATCTTATTCCTGATAAATCTTCAAATTTTTTAAAAATTCGTCCGCCATATTGGATCCGCCATTTTGAATTTTGAAAATCTAACTTCAGATTCGTAATCAGCGACCCAAAAAACCCCCAGATACCAAGTTTGAAGTAAATCTTCAAATTTTTTCAAAATTCGTCCGCCATATTGGATCCGCCATTTTGAATTTTGAAAATCTAACTTCAGATTCATAATCAGCGATCCAAAAAAACCCCAGATACCAAGTTTGAAGTAAATCCATAAATTTTTTTAAAAAATCGCGTACCTCTCAAAATCCGACATGTTTTTTGAGGTTAGAAAAAAATCCTGACGTGATGGAGGAAAATGGACTTCGGATTCGTGTTCAGCGCGTCAAAATACATAGGGCTAAGGTATTCCGGTCAAAAGTACATGACACTTTTTTTTTTTGTGGGGCTGTGTTATTGTAAGTACTTTATTAGACAAAAAGTGTTTATTTACTGTATTTAAACAATCATTTTAATGAAACTTTAAAATCAATAAATATAAAAAATAATAAAAGGAAGGATATAATTCGTTCATTTAGTAAAAGTTAATTTTTAAGTAAATATTTCATCAATTAATTTATTTGCAAAAATTAAAGAAAATATTTGAAACTTGCAGAAATTGAATGTATAATTTAGGGGAAAAATTAAAAAATAATGAAAATAATTAGAATTAATAGAAAAATTTTAACTAATGGTAAAAATAGATAAAAATTGTAGCAAATAATTAAAATCATAATAGTAAATAATTGTTAAAAATTGAAGAAATTTTTAAATAATTTTAAATTTATTATTCTCAAAGCGAGGATTAATTAAATTTTTAATCAATGGAATTTCAAATTAATTAAAGTTCGATGAATCATAATATACTCATAATAATTTTTTTTTTATTATTATTTTCTTCAATTAACAATTATTTTTATCAATTATTTTTTTATTCAATTTATTTTTAAATTAATTTTTGTCTTTTTAAATTATTTTTAGATTTATTTTCGAATTTTTTTTTATTATTGATCACAAATACTAGTTATTTTTTTAATTTACAATTATTTTTTTTTATTATTTATAACTATATGTTCCCAAGTATATATGGCCATAGACTTGCCATACTTACAAACAGGGGCCATATATGGCGGCCATCGATGGGCCAGCCGAGTTTTGTAACATTACGCCGCACTTTTGCCCGATATTCTAATTTCATAGAGATTACTTATCCTGGTAGTTTCTGACGCTGTTCTGACGTTTATATTCCATCTTTCGTTGTCCAGGTACTAAGGAAAACATCTTTTACCTACATATAGAAAATTCTAATCAGGGTATGTGCACCAGGGACTAAAAAACATCTTCTTCTGGTAGTTCTTGTCCGTAATCAAAGAAAGGACAACATTTATCAGGTACAAGATGTCGCCATCATCCTAATAAATGTTTTAAGTGATCACATCACATCACTCAACATCTCCTAGAATTTTTGAAGGAATTAAAATTTTATATATCTTTAAATGTTTTTAAATGATGTCGTCAACCTGATGTATTATTTTACTGCTCTAGGTGTGAAGTCAACATCTTCTTCAAGGAAAATTCAGGGAAACTTAAATTTTACATCCTTTCTTGTATTTTTAAAAGGATGTTGTTATCCTCACAAATAATTTTATTAATCTAGGTAATAAAAGAATAATTTCTCCTGAGAATGATTTCTGAAAAATAAAAAATATAATGCATCCATCAAGCGCAAAATGTTGCCGCCATTCTTACAAATAAATTTAGTAAACTAGGTGTCAAATTAGTATTCTCTCCGGAGATTTTTTTTGGAAACCGAAAGTTCATACCTTTTTTGAAATATTTGTGCAGGCGACATCATCCTGGCATTAAAAGTTAAATATTCTAGACAATGGATGTTATGTGAGTCTGTTTTTACTTCTTAGTGCATACGATTCAAATATTTTTATTCCTGCAGAAGATAAATAAAAGTAATTTTAACATTTTGTTCGTGTTATTCTTGAAATTTACCATTTGAGATGATATTAAAAAAATAAAATTAATAAAACCCTAAAGATAGAGATTTGTAAATATTGAGTTGTCAAATAGGTTAAAGGGTTATGTTAATTTACATATTTTCCCTTCTCTAGTTTATACAACAAAATTTGATAAAAAACGGTTAATATACTATTATCTATTTTGTTGTACATTATTTTCAATAAATTAATTTAGATATCTGCATCCGTTAATATAACATTTGTACCGTTTCTTAGAAGAACATTCCTATTTTGATGTTTCATCACTATCCCAATAATAATACTTTTTATATTTTCATAAATAACATATTTTTTCCAGTTTAGATCTCGAGAATAAACTGTGAGGATTACCTTTTTTAAATAGTAGATCTTTTATAAATGTTGATGTTTTACAGAAATTCATGAAAGTAACCATATTTCCATTTTTATTCTTTTGAAACGTATATATCTAAAATAGTTTTAATAAAATCAATGCAAAAGAAAATCAATAATAGTATTTTAACTGTTTTTTTATCAAATTTTGTTGTATAAACTAGAAAAGGGAAAATGGAAATTAACATAACCCTTTAACCTATTTGACAATTTAATGATTACAAATTTCTATCTTTAGGGTTATATTAATTTTACTTTTTTGATATCATTTTAAATTATAAATTTCAAAAATAACACGAGTAAAATGTTAAAATTACCTACTTTTATTTACCTTATGCAGGAATAAAAATATTTGACTCCTATGCACCAAGAAGCAAAAACGGACTCACATAACATCCATTATACCTAGATTATTTAACTTTTAGTGCGAGGATGATGTCGCCTGCACAAATATTTCAAAAAAGGTAGGAACTTTCGGTTTCCAAAAAAATTGTTCGGAGAAAATACTAAATTGTCACCTAGATCACTAAATTTATTTGTAAGAACGGCGGCAACATTTTGCTCATGATGGATGCATTATATTTTTTATATTTTAGAAAAAATTCCCAAGAGAAATTATTTTGTATTACCTAGATTAATAAAATTATTTGTAAGGATAACAACATCCTTTTAAAAATACAAGAACGGATGTAAAATTTTAGTTTCCCTAAATTTTCCTTGAAGAAGATGTTGACTTCACACCTAGAGCAGTAGAATAATACATCAGGTTGACGACATCCATTTAAAAGCATTTGAAGATATATAAAATTTTAATTGCTTCAAAAAATTCTAGGAGAAGATGTTGATTCCATACCTGGATCACTTGAAACATTTATTAGGATGACGGCGACATCTTGTACCTGATAAATGTTGTCCTTTCTTTGATTACGGACAAGAACTACCAGAAGAAGATGTTTTTTAGTACCTGGTGCACATACCCTGATTAGAATTTTCTATATGTAGGTAAAAGATGTTTTCCTTAGTACCTGAACAACGAAAGATGGAATATAAACGTCAGAACAGCGTCAGAAACTACCAGGATAAGTAATCTCTATAAAATTGGAATGTCGGGCAAAAGTGCGACGCAATGTTACAAAACTCGGATGGCCCATCGATGGCTGCCATGTATGGCCCATACATGGAACATGGCTTCCATACATGGGCCATAGATGGATTCTAGGTTTCATTTCTACTTGGGTTGTAATTTTTTCAATTATTTTTGAAAAACTAAAATTATCGTCTTCAATTTTTTATTATTTTTATTACTTTGCAAATATTTTCTCGGATTTTTCATTACTTTCATTATTCTCCAATTATTTTTTTAGATTTTATAATATTTTACACAAATTTTAATAATATTTATCAATTGTGAATTATTATTTTTATCATTTTGCAATCAATTTCTTCAAATTTTAGTTATTCTCAAATTTCATTTCTCAATTAAATTCCTCAATTTTCAACTATTTATCTCATTTTTCAATTATTTTTTTAAATTTTTTATTTTCTTTTATATTTTCGCATTTTTTTTCTACACTCTTTAATTAGATGTATTAATTATTTTTCAATAAATTTTTTAAATTTTTACTTAGTATTTCAAATTTAAGTTATTGCATCCACTTTTTCATGTTTTAATCATTCTTTAATTTTTTTTCTCAAATTTCAAATACTTCGTCAATTTTTAATTATTTTTTTTCATATGCATTATTTTCACAATTTTTATATTATTTTGCATCTTTGTTGATTAATTCCGAGAATTTCAATAATATATACAGTTCTCCCGTATGCAGTTTAATATTATACACTTTAACCGTGTACAATTTTTCGTAATAATATTTTATTAATTTAATTTAAAAAATGCTTGTATGCAGTTTTTATACAGTTTAATTTAAAATTTCTAATATTAGATCGTATACAGTTTTACGGTGGCCAGTTTAGTGTATACAGTTTTCCTGTATGCAGTTTAATTGTGGCCAATAAATACCGCCCTCAAATAATTATTATAGTAAACCAATGTGAGAATTTAAAATGCTTTAGAGATTTATAACTATTCGAGATTGTCAGCACTGTTTTAACTAGGAATAAGTTGGTAGCAGTGAGCTAAGTGAGGGAGGAATGCGAGTGACGCGCGATTCAAGTCAGTTCACGTTTGAGAGTCGTATGATGAAAGTCTAGTAGCGAGACGAGACGATAAAGTTATATTCAGCGATATCGTAAAAATGCCTTTGTGGTGAAGCCTGTGTGGCGCATTGTGTTTAACCTTTTAACTTGCTTATCTAATTAATATTATTTTAATAAACTATATCATATGAATCACATCTAGATGAATCCTTTGTGTTCTTCCTCTGCTCCTTAAATAGAGAATTCGGTTGGAGTATTTTGAATTCTAACATCTCAGAAGTGGGATGTGAACTCTGTTCCACAGAGAATCGCATTGTTAAAGTGATTGTGTCGTTTTTGAGGTGAAAATTGACGAAATTGAATGGAAAAAGTGTCGAAAACGAAAATTCAAGATGGCGTCAACAGTGAAAAGTGATTCATAGACGCGAAGTTAGTGCGCATGTGAAAAGCCGAAATGATCCGACAATAGCCGAAGTGTGCTAAGTTGATTTGAACTTACGTTAGAATGAGCGATGCAGACTTAGCAGCTGACGCTCTTTTATTTTTTATTTTTGGCTAATAATAACGGTGAAAGTGGACCACCACCCCCTGGCGGACATCTACCTCCCCCTCGAGGACACCTACCACCCCCAGGAGAACAACACCCTCCCTTTGGTGAGAATTTGCGACAAGGACAGCCGATGACGGAGATGCAACAGCTTATTGCCGCCATGACCGCAATGATGCAACAAAATGCAGCTATCATTGCAGCAGCGAATCAACCACCACCAGCAGCTCCCTTGTACAACATCTTACCAGACCTTTCACACAATATTGACAATTTTGACGGGTTATCAGGATCAACCAATGCGAAAATTTGGCTTAAACAATTGGAATCGACGGCGAATTTGCATCGTTGGACCGAGGCAATTGCCTTTGAAACGGCAAGGAGCCATTTGACTAGAGCTGCGAAAAATTGGTATCTCGCAAATATCAATACCATTAATGATTGGAGAACTTTTAGAGAAGCCTTTTCTAATTCCTTCTTAGTCGAAAAATCCTTAACCGAAAAGTGGAAAGAAATGCACTCTCGATGTCAGAAACAAAACGAGGATACTCGAGAGTATTTCTTTGACAAGCTGCGTTTGTGTAAGGCGTTAGGGCTTACTTTGAGTGAAATTAAAACACAAATGGCTGTTGGATTATGGTCCAAAGACATTAGCACAGCTGTTATAAATCGTGAACACCTAGATATCTATGACCTTTTGCGCAACATCACGGATTTGGAGACCTTGGAAATTACGAGGAAGCGACGGATAAATTTAAACCGAGACTCGACCAAAGCAATAGGCGATCGTCGAGGAAATCCAAAAGAAGAAAGCAGCACTACGAGGAACAACACTCAACCATATAATCAACGTAAGGAATCCGGATCTGCAGGTAAAGTTGAATGTTTTCGTTGTCACACCGAGGGACACATAGCCAGAGACCGTAAGGTCGCACGTGAGGTAAAGTGTTATAATTGTCAACAACTAGGCCATATAGCTAGAAATTGTATGAAACCGAAAACCGTGCCTAAGGCAGAAGTTAATATTGTAGAATCAGAACCTGTGAACAAATTAAATACGGAATATGAAAAACACGTGTCGGTAGGTGGGACTAAGATTTTCGGTATGATAGATCCGGGTAGTTCTGATTGTCTGATTAAAGCTTCGGTAGTTCTAGCTACTGGGTATAAGTTCGTTACAGTTATCAGTGGATTAGTTAGGTTTGGTGGGGGAGTAACACAATCCCAGGGTATAATTTACGAAAATTTGAAAGTCGATGCTGTTGAAATTTCTAAGGTTAGATTCAGAGTTGTTCCCGATACAGCTCAGCAACATGATGTAATTATTGGTAGGAACTTCACGGAAGTACAAGAGATTGTTTATTTCAAAGTCGGTAATAGTCTTGAATTTATTTCTAGGGACGATTTCAATTTTCAATTGCACCCTGAAGTAGAAGTTACGACGATGGAACTTGACAAAATTAAAGTAGTTGATTCAAACGAAATTCCTCCCGCGACAGTCAATTTCGTTCGATTAAAAATCAAAAACGAAGAATTCAGTTTACCGTTTGCTAATAATACTAGCGCAAATATAACGGTTCATTCTGGTGATAGTTTAAAATCCAATATTCTAACAATTAAAGAGTCAGTGCCGAGATTGGAAGCTAGGTGAGAACCGATCGTTGAATCTGATATAGTCACAGCACCGTCTTTAGATACAGTCCGAAAGATAGAATTAATTGATTTGCTTAATAAATACCGGGTTTGCTCCGCGATGAATATTTCAGAACTTGGATGTACCAATCTAATTAAAATGGACATCCAGGAAAAACCTGGAAGTGTTCCAACGTTTTCCAAACCTTATAAAGCTAGCGCGACACAGAAAGCAGTAATATCGGAAAAAGTTAAAGAGTGGAAATCGGCAGGATTAGTAACGGAAACGAGTTCTCCTTATGGTAGTCCGTGTTTACTGGTAGAAAAGGCTGATGGGTCGCAAATATTAGTCGTGGATTATCGACGACTTAATAAAAATACTATTCGTATGAATTTTCCTTTGCCACATCTTGACGATGGTATTGAAGAGTTACATGGCGCGACAATATTTGCAGTATTAGACTTAGCGCAGGGTTACTTGCAAATTCCCCTGACAGACGCGGCTAAGGAGAAAACGGCATTTATTACTCCTACAGAAACCGGACAGTTCGAACGTGCCATGTTTGGGCTTATGAACGCCCCTTTTTACTTTGCTAAACTAATGAGAATTATCTTTGGACCTCATGGGCCCAAGCTGGCACTCACTTATTTCGACGATATTTTGATCCATGCGCGAAACTGGAAAGAATTGTTGATAAAACTTGAGAAAATCCTACAATTATTGAGAGACGCCGAGTTAACTCTCAATTTAAAAAAATGTAGGTTTGGTATGGAAAGAATTGAATATTTGGGATTTTCTTTCGACAAGGATGGAATTAGTCCAGGTAACCGCACTGCTCAAGCCATTGTAGATTTTCCGACTCCAACTGATGTGCATAAGGCGCGACAATTCCATGGACTGGCTAGTTTTTTTCGCAGGTTCATTCCTGAATTTTCAAAAATAATTGCTCCAATTATTGAACTATTTAAAAATGGTCAGAAATTTATTTGGGAAGATCGACAAAGAATAGCTTTCAAAGCTATTAAGAAAAAGATTACGTCAAAGCCTATTTTAGCTTTATACTGATGCATCGGCGGATGGTCTCGGGGCCATGTTGTTTCAGGGTTCAGAGATTAAAGATTTGCGCTTGGTCTATGCTATTAGTAAAAAAACATCGGATACAGAACGCGTATATCATTCGAGTAAGCTCGAATTATTGGCCATAGTTTGGGCCGTGGAAAAATTGAGACATTTGTTATTGGGAATTCGCTTTACGATTTATACAGATTGTCAGTCGCTAACTTACTCTAACTCACTCAGAACGAAAAATCCACAAATTGTACGTTGGATTAACCAATTGTCAGAGTTTGACTTCGATATTGTTCATAGGAAGGGAGAACAAATGAAACATGTGGATGCCTTATCCCGTGCGCCGGTAGAAAAAGCTGGGGAAAATTTAGAACAAGGGTTTATGTATAATGTGAATGTAAGAGAGGACGAAATTCTAATGTACTAGTACAGTGATGAAAATTTAGCAAAAAAAATTAAAATACTTCAAAAAAATGAACGCGATCGTACGAAAAGAGAGAGGGGGGGAAATTAAAGATTATATTCTGCGAAATGGAATATTGTGCAAAATGATTAACGATCGAGAACTTTACGTGGTACCAAGATCGATGCGCAAGGCGTTAGTCATCAAAAATCACGATTTATCTAGTCATTTTGGGCCAGAAAGAACCGTGGCACGAATTAGAGACTTCTATTATTTCCCAAAAATGATCAACTATGTTAAAAGGCATATCACTGCCTGCGTAGAATGCTTATTTGCAAAAGGTAAATCCGGAAAACAAGCTGGCGTGCTTCACCCGATTCCGCCTGGCTCACGGCCGTTTGAAATAATAAATATTGATCATCTTGGACCTTTTGTAACTTCCGCAAAGGGTATGAAATATATACTTGCCATAATCTGCAATTTAACAAAATATGCACAGTTGTACGCGGTTCGGGATACTAAAGCTGCAACGGTCAAACGTAAATTAAAAGAATTTGTGGATCGTTATGGAGCTCCAAGACGATTGATTTCCGATAGGGGTACAGCTTTTACCGCAAAAGAAATTGACGAGTTTTGTAATCTAAACGGTATTAAGCACACACTTAATTCTAGTCGTCACCCCCAAGCCAATGGCCAGGTAGAACGGCTAAATAAAACGATTATACCAGCATTAATCTCAAGCCTTACAGATTCGGAAGGTCATCATTGGGATCTCGGAATTTCTAAATTAGAGCGTGATTTGAATACATCGATCTGTAAAACTACCGGAAAAACACCATTCGAGATGCTTCATGGCTACATTCCGAGATTCCAGGATGGTCTTTCGAGGCAATTAACCGAGCAATCTGAAGGATATAAAATTCCTGAGGATTTGAGAGCGGAGGTGATCAAAAAGATTGAAGTCGAGCAGCGTAAGGCTAAGGAGCGTTATGATAAGACCAGAATCAAAAATGTTACATACAACGTTGGAGACATCGTGGTAATGAAAGAAAATCCTCCCGCAACTGGAGAATCGCGAAAATTAAAAGCACGGTCTGTAGGGCCCTTAGTAATTACCGAATGTCTTCCGTCAGATACGTACCGAGTAGAGAACTTGTGTTCAGATAAGGGTAGAAATAAAACCACTGCACATGTAAGCCAGATGCGTATTTGGAAGGGTCATGATGACGAAAGTGAAAGCGAGAGTGAAAGTGAGAATGAAAAGAACGAGGGTGAGAAACGTCCGCATGAGGAAAACTATGCAAATTCAAATTTGAATTCTGTCAATAATTTATCACCCTTAGTAATAGAAAAAAAATTATTAACGAAGTTAGACAATACATCTGGGTCAAACCATGCCTAAAAAATCAAAGTTGTCCCCTACATCTCCGATTTTGATGAAACTTGGTGAAGATGTATAGAAATACATGCAGAAGAAAATTCCAAAAGCAATTTTGAAAATTTTTGAAAATTTTTGGATTTACAGGCGATTTAAAATTTTTTTTGAAATTTTCAAAACGTCATAACTCTGACAATTATTTTTGGATTTTATTGATTTTTTCAGAGATTATTTATTATTTGGCAACATTTGAAGAGAAATTGTGACCCAAAAATTTTTTTTTATTTAACATAAAAAAAAATGAAAAATAAATATTAAATACATTTTTCGTTGAAAAGCGTATTTTTTTTTCTTTCTAATATCGATTTTTCGATTCCTTATGATTTCACGAGTATTTCAAAAAAAAAAATTGATGGAGGGTCTGAAACTTCCGGAGATATTGCAGTTTTTGTCCTTGCGCACAGCTGCGCTGAGTGTGGCTCAGCACGTAGACCCAGTTGCGCCATACGTGCATCCAAGTGCTAACAATCACCTACAGGCTGTAAATTTCAGTTGAATTAAAATCTGTTTTTTGGCAAACATTCTGTGATAAACTGATATAAAATTTTGTACCTTTATTTCCTAATTATTAATTAATTAAAGTTTTATAAATAAACAAATAACCTGCAAAAATCTGAAGCTTTTTTTAACATATATATTTTTTCAATACATTAATACCAAAAATGTCTAAATAACTACTAAATTTACTTATACTCATCATTTTCAGACAAAAATAATCTCAATTGCATGAAAAATAATTATTATTAATAATTATTTTCAAAAAATTCTTAATAAAATTAGTTTTTTCAGAAATTTACTTTTTCTTTCTAGAAATCTGTAAAAATTAATTATTATTAACTCTAGTTTTGGACTTTAGGAGTTAGTAGACATATAAATTTCTTTTATCTTATCTTTTTT
Source organism: Ganaspis brasiliensis (assembly GCA_037103525.1). Classification (NCBI taxonomy): domain Eukaryota; kingdom Metazoa; phylum Arthropoda; class Insecta; order Hymenoptera; family Figitidae; genus Ganaspis; species Ganaspis brasiliensis. Next base: position 146,717 of record JAZKLR010000054.1, on the reverse strand, counting down.
TTGGATCCTGAAAATGTTTCTACCAAAAGAAAAAATTTTTTTACATTATTACAAAACTTATTACAAAATGGAAATTTTTAATACTTTTAATATGAAGAAAATAATTGAAATTTGAAGAAAAAAATTAAACGATGACAAAACAAATTGAAACATATATATGGTAAAAAATTAGAAATTTGTAGAGAAGACTAGAAAAATAGACAAACAAAATAAAAATTTGATGCTAATAATTGAAACTTTGAGATAAAAATTGGCGCTTAAAGAAATTAATTGAATAATATCCAAAATAAGTTAAAATGGATAAACTAGTCGAAAAATAACAAAAATAATTGAAATTTTAAGATAATAATTGAAAAAGCAAAAAATTTTATTTTGAAAGCAGTATACATGAAAAATAACAATATTAATTTTAAAATAACAAAAATAATAAAAATTTGAGCTTTCAAAAATGTCTTTTCTCTTTATTTTATTCTTTTAAATTTCTTGTTGTTAGAAGATATAAAAACAATTTCTTGATATAGTAAAATTATTTACATCAGGTTTACTATCTGCAAATTCGTGATCAGAGACGCAAGAATATTTTTCGAAAAATACGAAAATTGTTAGTTTTGTCATTTTTTAATTGTTTTCACCTAATTTTGATAATTTTTTTCAGTCTTTTTTTGTAATACATAAATCTCTTAATTTATTATACACGGTTTTAATTTTTTTTCGACAAAGTTCTGTTGTTTTCTTCATATTTCAACAATTTTTTATTAGTGCTTTTACTGTCAAGTATTTATTAATTAATTTTTTTTTAATTAAAAATTAAATTTATATAATTATTTTATTTTTCCATCAATTTTCAATTATTTTCTTCATATTAAAAGTGTTAAAAATGTTCATTTTGCAAAAAAATTTTGTGATAATGTTTAAAAAAATTTTCCTTTAGTAGAAACATTTTTAGGATCTAAAAAAAGATAAGATAAGAGAAGTTTATATGTGTTCTAACAACAAAAATTTTTAAAAACAAATAAAGAGAAAAAACCTTTTTGAAAAAATCAGATTTTTATATTTTTCCAAAAATGTTCACTATTTTTTAATCTTCAAAATTAAAAAAAAAATTTAAATTTAAAAAAAGGACACTTTAACCACTCCTAAAGTCCAAAAATAGAGTTAATAATAATTAATTTTTACAGATTTCTAGAAAGGAAAAGTAAATTTCTGAAAAAACTAATTTTATTAAGAATTTTTTAAAAATAATTATTAATAATAATTATTTTTCATGCAATTGAGATTATGGTTGTCTGAAAATGTTGAGTATAAGTAAATTTAGTAGTTATTCAGACATTTTTGGTATTAATGTATTGAAAAAATAAATATGTTAAAAAAAGCTTCAGTTTTTTGCAGGTTATTTGTTTATTTATAAAACTTTAATTAATTAATAATTAGGAAATAAAGGTAGAAAATTTTATATCAGTTCATCACAGAATATTTGCCAAAAAACAGATTTTAATTCAACTGAAATTTACAGCCTGTAGGTGATTGTTAGCACTTGGATGCACGTATGGCGCAACTGCGTCTACGCGCTGAGCTACACTCAGCGCAGCTGTGCGCAAGGACAAAAACTGCAATATCTCCGGAAGTTTCAGACCCTCCATCAATTTTTTTTTTTTTAAATACTCGTGAAATCATAAGGAATCGAAAAATCGATATTAGAAAGAAAAAAAATACGCTTTTCAACGAAAAATGTATTTAATATTTATTTTTTATTTTTTTTTATGTTAAATAAAAAAAATTTTTTGGGTCACAATTTCTCTTCAAATGTTGCCAAATAATAAGTAATCCCTGAAAAAATCAATAAAATCCAATAATAATTGTCAGAGTTATGACGTTTTGAAAATTTCAAAAAAATTTTTAAATCGCCTGTTAATCCAAAAATTTTCAAAAATATCAAAATCGCTTTTGGAATTTTCTTCTGCATGTATTTCTATACACTTTCACCAAGTTTCATCAAAATCGGAGATGTAGGGGACAACTTTGATTTTTTAGGCATGGTTTGACCCATCTATGACGAATGCTGATTATAGTTCCGACAACCGACCCGATTCGAATGTAACGAACCATGTACGTCGAAGCTCTAGAATCAAAACTAAACCTAAACGCTTAGATTTATAAAACCTTTTTAAACCTAAGTTTGAACTAATATCAAAATATATGTGTTTTAATTGTCTTATTGGTTTAAAATTATTAAAAATGAAAAGTTTGTCAGAATTAACAATGTAATTACGCGTAATATTATTAACTTGGAGACCAAGTTATGTCAGGATGGTCGAATGTGAGAATTTAAAATGCTTTAGAGTTTTATAACTATTCGAGAGTGTCAGCACTGTTTTAACTAGGAATAAGTTGGTAGCAGTGAGCTAAGTGAGGGAGGAATGCGAGTGACGCGCGATTCAAGTCAGTTCACGTTTGGGAGTCGTATGATGAAAGTCTAGTACCGAGACGAGACGATAAAGTTATATTCAGCGAGATCGTAAAAATGCCTTTGTGGTGAAGCCTGTGTGGCGCATTGTGTTTAACCTTTTAACTTGCTTATCTAATTAATATTATTTTAATAAACTATATTATATGAATCACATCTAGATGAATCCTTTTTGTTCTTCCTCTGCTCCTTAAATAGAGAATTCAGTTAGAGTATTTTGAATTCTAACACCAATCTTTTTTTTTACACTATATAGTGTAAAACCAATCTTTTAGGTACTATATCAGCCAACAAGCCAGGAGAAATCACACTACCACAAAGACGAGTCACAGCAGCCTTTCCCTCATGGAGGGGATCGGACGACACATTTCCAGAGATCACTTGCTCGGGAACACCAAACAGAATAATGTTATTCTTCCTTGTTGTCCTCTCTTCCATTTTCGACAAACATTCGTTAACTTTCATGCGATCAGATTTAAGATTTCGTATTTCAGCTCTTAATGACGAAATTTTACCTTCAGCATCGGTAACTCAGGTTGAAAGCTTTTTGAGTGCATTCTCTGCAGAATCTATCCTAGTGGAAACGGTGTCCAAATTGGCAGATAGTGTATCAGATAAGTTTTTTATCAAAGTTGACATGCTTGAGATATGTTGGGAAAAAGCCAAGTCAATAATCTGTTTTATATCAACCGATATAGGAGATGATGTAGTAGACTGAGATGCCAATGATGTCACGTTGCCAGTTTCAAAACTGAATGCCGAACCAGGAGGAACTGTGGATCTAACAGATTCAGACCCACAGCAGTTTTTATATGCACCATTTACAAGTTTAGTTGTCCTTTTAGCACAGCTCGGGTGGTATGGAGCACTGCAACCACTACAAAACACTGCACTTGGACCTGTCTGTCTACTACAAATAGGGCACAAACTAAAGTTGTTAATGTTAGACATTATGTACACCTATTCCTCTGTATTTGCAGGTTAGAATCGTAACCGACACTAAAAATTGAGTATTTCTGGTCACAAATTGAAAGATTGGACGAACCAAAAAGACAATTCGACAAAACGAAAAATCCGGCACAAGGTACTACTTTCATTATTCTTCAATTAATTTCCTAGATTTTAAAATATTTTTCTCAAATTTTAAAAATTTTCTTCAATTTTCAATTATTATTCTTATTGTTTGCAATTAATTTCTTCAAATTTCAGTTATTCTCAAATGTCATTCTTCAATTGAATTCCTAAATTTTCAATTATTTATCTCATTTTTTAATTAGTTTTTTTAATTTTCTTTTATCTTTTTGCATTTATTTTGGCCATCTTTTAATTTATTTATTTATTTATTTCATTTTTTTTTAATTTCTAATGATTTTCACAAATTTTATATCATTTTGATTATTTGTTTATTAATACCAAAAATTTACTCGAAATGAAATAAATTGTCAACTTTTGCGTTAATATAATTACGATAATTAAGAAACTTTAATTTAATATTGCTTTATTTCTCTTCTCCCCCTCCCTCCACCGGTCAATATTAAGTGTGCAGATGGCAAAAATTTACAATCCTCTGCCCCTGATTAAATATATTTTTTAACTTCTGTTTTTTTAAGGGATATAGGGGGGGGGGCGCAAAAATATTTATCTCGCAACTGGCGCAAAAAACCTAAGTTACGGCTCTGGTTTGACGCATTAAACGCTGTCTTCGCCCTCTTTCGAACATATTTACTACCATTTTAAAAGTTTGTATTATTGACTTTTGCACTATGAATATTATAGTATATGCTTTTACTTCAACAATATTCTTATTGTTTTCAAAGTAAAAATTTTTGATTTAATAGGTTGATTTTGTTCTTTGAATAACAAACACTCAAGATTCAATAGTATACTTAAACGAATCAAAATTAGATTTTAATTGTTTTAACAGTAGAAATGTTTGATTCCACAGCATAATTTTGTTGCTTTGATTACAAACACTCAAGATTAATTAGTATATTTATAGGAATCAAAGGCAGATATTATTTCTTTTATAATATTATTCACTGAGAAAAAATGTTTTTGATATAATTGACATTTGTCCTTGTTTTAATTCTTATATTATTATATCATGTCGTTTTATTATTTCTATTATTTATTATGGATACTGTTTTATAAAATTTTTTATATTATTTTTACAAATACAACCTATACGACTTAATACTAACACTCAACTTATAAATTACAAATATTTGACGCTGAGAGGTCTCGAACGCGCGACCCCTGTGCCTAAATCCAAACCCTCTAACTACTATGATATACGCTTGCTGATAGACGTTTAACGATCAGAATTTATAAACTACACCAAAATTTGGAAAAAGTAAATTATTAAGATATACCGTAAAACAGGTTAACTTCATTCATGTAAAGTAACTTCATGTAGGGCGCTGTAACCACTATGATGTACGCTTGCTGATAGACGTTTAACGATCAGCATTTATAAACTACACCAAAAATTGGAAAAAGTAAATTATTAAGATATACCGAAAAAGAAGCTAACTTCGCTAACTTTTTTTTCAAAATTTATTTATTGTTATTTCTATTGTTATTTCTAACCACTATGCTATACGCTTGCTGACAGACGTTTAGCGATCAGCATTTATAAACTACGGTCAAAATTGCACTATTTTCCAAAATTCTTTACTACATTTCACATTATTTAATTTTAATAGAATTTCTTTATTAAACAATGTTTTAGCTTCTAAAATTATTTCTTTATAATAATCACGGCCTCTTAAATAATTAGCTAGCGTTTCTGGGTTCGTTCTATCTTTTCTAAATTTTTTATAACTCCTATTCACTCTGCTCTTTGCCTTTCTGCATTTATAATCAAACCAAGGTTTTTTGGGCTGGAAATAAAAAACGTTATTCGTTTTACAACTAACAGACACCATCCCCGCCTTTCTAGCGCTGTCTACGTTTGCTATTTTAAAATTTTCTAAAAGACGGTTTACAGTCTCACTGTTAAAATACAATAAATAAGAATTTGACATATACAAATGATAATCATATATTTTTAATTCGTCCCATTTTATTGATTCTATTGGTATATGTTGAGAATCGTAGATTTGAACGACTTCCCGCGTGTTTGTCACGTTTCGTGTGTGCTCACCGTGATTTCTGTGCAAAGACTATTTTATGATTATAAGAGACTGTTTAGAGTTTTGAGATATCAAACAAATAAAGAAGTGTTCTTAGAGTGTAAAACTGTGTCCTTCCTTTGAAACCTTTCTCACAGGTTATCGGCCTAGGGCACGCTTCTGCTGCGCAAAAGGATTTCACTGCTTGAGGAAAATTTAACGGTTTTTTAGTGAAAAAGAGTGACAAGTTTAGAGGATTCAGCAAATTAGAGGATCTACAAGGTCAGTAAAATATAAATTCAAGAAAAACAGTGTAAATCAACTAGAGATTGAACGGATTTATTTTTGCCGGCCGGCATGCACCGGCATGCACTTGTGCGCACCGCATGGCGGGCAAGCACATTATTTTCATCAGTTTTTTTCTTCAATCAACATGAGTCACAAAAAAATTTGTTTTAGAATTTAAATTCGAAAAGAATTCTTTCTTTGAAAATTTAAGAAGTAGATTTTAGAAAGATACAGTGTTGAAAATTGACATATTTTTTGAGGTTAGAAGTAAAATAGAGAAGTTTTAGAGACAAACTAGTAAGCTTAAATTAAAGTGTTTTACATTAAAAACTAGTCATCAAAGATAGTAGTAATAATGAAATCTTTTATTTTATTAATTACACAGGCCGACAAAATTTCATTAACTGCATGTTGCCCAAAATGTTACAGCCGATTCTTATAGGATTTTGTCCGTAGAATACGAATTTGGCCTTGAAAATATTGTATTGGCTCCAGTTTTCGAGCAATTTAGGTTTAAATATGCAAAAAAAACGCGTTTTCGGCATTATTTGAATGTCTGTAAAACAATAAACCACAACAGTAAATCTGCCTGCATAGGACTAAATGCAAGCTCAACCATTGCTCTTTGAGACCCAAAAACAAAAAAATTTAAGTATTACATACTTTAACAGCATGTGATGGAGAATGACGTCACTGGAATAGGCAAAATTTGTCCGCAAACTTTCTCTTAATCAAAAACATGCAACACATTTTCAAACAAAACAATTTTTTTTTAATCGAATGCATTTAATAGTTTTTGAGGTCGCTGATTACGAATTCGAAATGAGATTTAAAAAATTCACAATGGCGGATCCAATATGGCTGACAAAAAATTGAAAATCTGACGGATTTAATTGAAACATGTTACTTGGGTGTTTTCGGGGTCGCTGAATACGAATCTTACATTAGATTTTTAAAATTCAAAATGGAGGATCCAATATGTCGAACAAAAAATTGAAAATCTGACGGATTTAATTGAAACATGTTACTTGGGGGTTTTCGGGATCAGTGAATACGAATTTGACATCAGATTTAAAAAATTCACAATGGCGAATCCAATATGGCGGACAAAAAATTGAAAATCTGCCGAATTTAATTGAAACATGTTACTTGGGGGTTTTCGGGACTGCTGAATACAAATCTGACATTAGATTCTTAAAATTCAAAATGGCGGATTCAATGTGGCTGACAAAGAATTAAAAATCTGCTGGATTTAATAGAAACATGTTATTTGGAGGTTTAAGGGGTCGCTGAATACGAATCTGACATTAGATTTTTAAAATTCAAAATGGTGGATCCAATATGGCTGACAAAGGATTAAAAATCTGCGAGATTTAATTGAAACATGTTACTTGGGGGTACTATACTGGACGGGTAAAATCATTTTATCTTACCTTAAAATGTCGGGTAACGACAATTTTAACTTATCTTTGTTGGTTGGGTAAAGACATTTTTATCTCTCCTTTACTGGACGGGTCCTAAAATTATCAAGTCCTAATTAAGTCCTAAAATTGTCAAGTCCTAATTAAGTCCTAAAATTAGCAAGTCCTAATTAAGTCCTATAATTATCAAGTCCTAATTAAGTCCTAAAATTATCAAGTCCTAATAAAGTCCTAAAATTATTAAGTCCTAATTAAGTCCTAAAATTATCATGTCCTAATAAAGTCCTAAAATAATCAAGTCCTAAAATTATCAAGTCCTAATTAAGTCCTAAAATTGTCAAGTCCTAATTAAGTCCTAAAATTAGCAAGTCCTTATCAAGTCCTTATTAAGTCCTAAAATTATCAAGTCCTAATTAAGGCCTAAAATCATCAAGTCCTAATTAAGTCCTAAAATTATCATGTCCTAATAAAGTCCTAAAATAATCAAGTCCTAATCAAGTCCTAATTAAGTCCTAAAATTATCAACTCCTAATTAAGTCCTAAAATTATCAAGTCCTAATTAAGTCCTAAAATTAGTAAGTCCTAATTAAGTCCTAAAATAATCAAGTCCTAATCAAGTATAAAAAATTATCAAGTCCTAATTAAGTCCTAAAATTATCAAGTCCTAATTAAGTCCTAAAATTATCAAGTCCTAATTAAGTCCTAAAATTATCAAGTCCTAAAATCATCAAGTCCTAATTAAGTCCTAAAATAATCAAGTCCTAATCAAGTCTTTAAATTATCAAATACTAATTAAGTCCCTAAATAATCAGGTTCTTATTAAGTCCTAAAACAATCAAGTCCTAATTAAATCCTAAAATTACCAAGTCTTAATTAAGTGCTAAAATTATCAAGCCCTTATTAAGTCCAACAATTGTTATGTATTATTAAGTCCTGTAATTATCAAATACTACTACAGTCCTAAAATTATCAAGTCCTAATTAAGTCCTAAAATTATCAAGTCCTAATTAAGTCCTAAAATTATCAAGTCCTAATTAAGTCCTAAAATTACCAAGTCTTAATTAAGTTCTAAAATTACAAAGTCCTAATTAAGTCCTAAAATTGTCAAGTCCTAATTAAGTCCTAAAATAAGCAAGTCCTTATCAAGTCCTTATTAAGTCCTAAAATTATCAAGTCCTAATTAAGGCCTAAAATCATCAAGTCCTAATTAAGTCCTAAAATTATCAACTCCTAATTAAGTCCTAAAATTATCAAGTCCTAATTAAGTCCTAAAATTAGTAAGTCCTAATTAAGTCCTAAAATAATCAAGTCCTAATCAAGTATAAAAAATTATCAAGTCCTAATTAAGTCCTAAAATTATCAAGTCCTAATTAAGTCCTAAAATTATCAAGTCCTAATGAAGTCCTAAAATTATCAAGTCCTAAAATCATCAAGTCCTAATTAAGTCCTAAAATAATCAAGTCCTAATCAAGTCTTTAAATTATCAAATACTAATTAAGTCCCTAAATAATCAGGTTCTTATTAAGTCCTAAAACAATCAAGTCCTAATTAAATCCTAAAATTACCAAGTCTTAATTAAGTGCTAAAATTATCAAGCCCTTATTAAGTCCAACAATTGTTATGTATTATTAAGTCCTGTAATTATCAAATACTACTACAGTCCTAAAATTATCAAGTCCTAATTAAGTCCTAAAATTATCAAGTCCTAATTAAGTCCTAAAATTATCAAGTCCTAATTAAGTCCTAAAATTACCAAGTCTTAATTAAGTTCTAAAATTACAAAGTCCTAATTATGTCCTAAAAGTATCAAATCCTAATTAAGTCCTAAAATTAGCAAGTCCTAATTAAGTCCTATAATTATCAAGTCCTAATTAAGTCCTAAAATTATCAAGTCCTAATAAAGTCCTAAAATTATTAAGTCCTAATTAAGTCCTAAAATTATCATGTCCTAATAAAGTCCTAAAATAATCAAGTCCTAAAATTATCAAGTCCTAATTAAGTCCTAAAATTGTCAAGTCCTAATTAAGTCCTAAAATTAGCAAGTCCTTATCAAGTCCTTATTAAGTCCTAAAATTATCAAGTCCTAATTAAGGCCTAAAATCATCAAGTCCTAATTAAGTCCTAAAATTATCATGTCCTAATAAAGTCCTAAAATAATCAAGTCCTAATCAAGTCCTAAAATTATCAAGTCCTAATTAAGTCCTAAAATTATCAACTCCTAATTAAGTCCTAAAATTATCAAGTCCTAATTAAGTCTTAAAATTAGTAAGTCCTAATTAAGTCCTAAAATAATCAAGTCCTAATCAAGTATAAAAAATTATCAAGTCCTAATTAAGTCCTAAAATTATCAAGTCCTAATTAAGTCCTAAAATTATCAAGTCCTAATTAAGTCCTAAAATTATTAAGTCCTAATTAAGTCCTAAAATTATCATGTCCTAATAAAGTCCTAAAATAATCAAGTCCTAAAATTATCAAGTCCTAATTAAGTCCTAAAATTGTCAAGTCCTAATTAAGTCCTAAAATTAGCAAGTCCTTATCAAGTCCTTATTAAGTCCTAAAATTATCAAGTCCTAATTAAGGCCTAAAATCATCAAGTCCTAATTAAGTCCTAAAATTATCATGTCCTAATAAAGTCCTAAAATAATCAAGTCCTAATCAAGTCCTAATTAAGTCCTAAAATTATCAACTCCTAATTAAGTCCTAAAATTATCAAATCCTAATTAAGTCCTAAAATAATCAAGTCCTAATCAAGTATAAAAAATTATCAAGTCCTAATTAAGTCCTAAAATTATCAAGTCCTAATTAAGTCCTAAAATTATCAAGTCCTAATTAAGTCCTAAAATTATCAAGTCCTAAAATCATCAAGTCCTAATTAAGTCCTAAAATAATCAAGTCCTAATCAAGTCTTTAAATTATCAAATACTAATTAAGTCCCTAAATAATCAGGTTCTTATTAAGTCCTAAAACAATCAAGTCCTAATTAAATCCTAAAATTACCAAGTCTTAATTAAGTGCTTAAATTATCAAGCCCTTATTAAGTCCAACAATTGTTATGTATTATTAAGTCCTGTAATTATCAAATACTACTACAGTCTTAAAATTATCAAGTCCTAATTAAGTCCTAAAATTATCAAGTCCTAATTAAGTCCTAAAATTACCAAGTCTTAATTAAGTTCTAAAATTACAAAGTCCTAATTAAGTCCTAAAATTGTCAAGTCCTAATTAAGTCCTAAAATAAGCAAGTCCTTATCAAGTCCTTATTAAGTCCTAAAATTATCAAGTCCTAATTAAGGCCTAAAATCATCAAGTCCTAATTAAGTCCTTAAATTATCAACTCCTAATTAAGTCCTAAAATTATCAAGTCCTAATTAAGTCCTAAAATTAGTAAGTCCTAATTAAGTCCTAAAATTATCAACTCCTAATTAAGTCCTAAAATTATCAAGTCCTAATTAAGTCTTAAAATTAGTAAGTCCTAATTAAGTCCTAAAATAATCAAGTCCTAATCAAGTATAAAAAATTATCAAGTCCTAATTAAGTCCTAAAATTATCAAGTCCTAATTAAGTCCTAAAATTATCAAGTCCTAATTAAGTCCTAAAATTATTAAGTCCTAATTAAGTCCTAAAATTATCATGTCCTAATAAAGTCCTAAAATAATCAAGTCCTAAAATTATCAAGTCCTAATTAAGTCCTAAAATTGTCAAGTCCTAATTAAGTCCTAAAATTAGCAAGTCCTTATCAAGTCCTTATTAAGTCCTAAAATTATCAAGTCCTAATTAAGGCCTAAAATCATCAAGTCCTAATTAAGTCCTAAAATTATCATGTCCTAATAAAGTCCTAAAATAATCAAGTCCTAATCAAGTCCTAATTAAGTCCTAAAATTATCAACTCCTAATTAAGTCCTAAAATTATCAAATCCTAATTAAGTCCTAAAATAATCAAGTCCTAATCAAGTATAAAAAATTATCAAGTCCTAATTAAGTCCTAAAATTATCAAGTCCTAATTAAGTCCTAAAATTATCAAGTCCTAATTAAGTCCTAAAATTATCAAGTCCTAAAATCATCAAGTCCTAATTAAGTCCTAAAATAATCAAGTCCTAATCAAGTCTTTAAATTATCAAATACTAATTAAGTCCCTAAATAATCAGGTTCTTATTAAGTCCTAAAACAATCAAGTCCTAATTAAATCCTAAAATTACCAAGTCTTAATTAAGTGCTTAAATTATCAAGCCCTTATTAAGTCCAACAATTGTTATGTATTATTAAGTCCTGTAATTATCAAATACTACTACAGTCTTAAAATTATCAAGTCCTAATTAAGTCCTAAAATTATCAAGTCCTAATTAAGTCCTAAAATTACCAAGTCTTAATTAAGTTCTAAAATTACAAAGTCCTAATTAAGTCCTAAAATTGTCAAGTCCTAATTAAGTCCTAAAATAAGCAAGTCCTTATCAAGTCCTTATTAAGTCCTAAAATTATCAAGTCCTAATTAAGGCCTAAAATCATCAAGTCCTAATTAAGTCCTTAAATTATCAACTCCTAATTAAGTCCTAAAATTATCAAGTCCTAATTAAGTCCTAAAATTAGTAAGTCCTAATTAAGTCCTAAAATAATCAAGTCCTAATCAAGTATAAAAAATTATCAAGTCCTAATTAAGTCCTAAAATTATCAAGTCCTAATTAAGTCCTAAAATTATCAAGTCCTAATTAAGTCCTAAAATTATCAAGTCCTAAAATCATCAAGTCCTAATTAAGTCCTAAAATAATCAAGTCCTAATCAAGTCTTTAAATTATCAAATACTAATTAAGTCCCTAAATAATCAGGTTCTTATTAAGTCCTAAAACAATCAAGTCCTAATTAAATCCTAAAATTACCAAGTCTTAATTAAGTGCTAAAATTATCAAGCCCTTATTAAGTCCAACAATTGTTATGTATTATTAAGTCCTGTAATTATCAAATACTACTACAGTCCTAAAATTATCAAGTCCTAATTAAGTCCTAAAATTATCAAGTCCTAATTAAGTCCTAAAATTATCAAGTCCTAATTAAGTCCTAAAATTACCAAGTCTTAATTAAGTTCTAAAATTACAAAGTCCTAATTATGTCCTAAAAGTATCAAATCCTAATTAAGTCCTAAAATTAGCAAGTCCTAATTAAGTCCTCAAATCATCAAGTCCTAATTAAGTCCTAAAATTATCAAATCCTAATTAAGGCCTAAAATTATCAAGTTCTAATCAAGTCCTAAAATTATTAAGTCCTAATTAAGTCCTAAAATAAGCAAGTCCTAATTAAGTCTTAAAATTATCAAGTTCTTATCAAGTCCTAAAATTATCAAGTCCTAATTAAGTCCTAAAATTACCAAGTCCTTATAAGTTCTAAAATTATCAAGTCCTAATTAAGTCCTCAAATCATCAAGTCCTAATTAAGTCCTAAAATTAGCAAGTCCTAATTAAGTCCTATAATTATCAAGTCCTAATTAAGTCCTAAAATTATCAAGTCCTAATAAAGTCCTAAAATTATTAAGTCCTAATTAAGTCCTAAAATTGTCAAGTCCTAATTAAGTCCTAAAATTAGCAAGTCCTAATTAAGTCCTATAATTATCAAGTCCTAATTAAGTCCTAAAATTATCAAGTCCTAATAAAGTCCTAAAATTATTAAGTCCTAATTAAGTCCTAAAATTATCATGTCCTAATAAAGTCATAAAATAATCAAGTCCTAAAATTATCAAGTCCTAATTAAGTCCTAAAATTGTCAAGTCCTAATTAAGTCCTAAAATTAGCAAGTCCTTATCAAGTCCTTATTAAGTCCTAAAATTATCAAGTCCTAATTAAGGCCTAAAATCATCAAGTCCTAATTAAGTCCTAAAATTATCATGTCCTAATAAAGTCCTAAAATAATCAAGTCCTAATCAAGTCCTAATTAAGTCCTAAAATTATCAACTCCTAATTAAGTCCTAAAATTATCAAGTCCTAATTAAGTCCTAAAATTAGTAAGTCCTAATTAAGTCCTAAAATAATCAAGTCCTAATCAAGTATAAAAAATTATCAAGTCCTAATTAAGTCCTAAAATTATCAAGTCCTAATTAAGTCCTAAAATTGTCAAGTCCTAATTAAGTCCTAAAATTAGCAAGTCCTAATTAAGTCCTATAATTATCAAGTCCTAATTAAGTCCTAAAATTATCAAGTCCTAATAAAGTCCTAAAATTATTAAGTCCTAATTAAGTCCTAAAATTATCATGTCCTAATAAAGTCCTAAAATAATCAAGTCCTAAAATTATCAAGTCCTAATTAAGTCCTAAAATTGTCAAGTCCTAATTAAGTCCTAAAATTAGCAAGTCCTTATCAAGTCCTTATTAAGTCCTAAAATTATCAAGTCCTAATTAAGGCCTAAAATCATCAAGTCCTAATTAAGTCCTAAAATTATCATGTCCTAATAAAGTCCTAAAATAATCAAGTCCTAATCAAGTCCTAATTAAGTCCTAAAATTATCAACTCCTAATTAAGTCCTAAAATTATCAAGTCCTAATTAAGTCCTAAAATTAGTAAGTCCTAATTAAGTCCTAAAATAATCAAGTCCTAATCAAGTATAAAAAATTATCAAGTCCTAATTAAGTCCTAAAATTATCAAGTCCTAATTAAGTCCTAAAATTATCAAGTCCTAATTAAGTCCTAAAATTATCAAGTCCTAAAATCATCAAGTCCTAATTAAGTCCTAAAATAATCAAGTCCTAATCAAGTCTTTAAATTATCAAATACTAATTAAGTCCCTAAATAATCAGGTTCTTATTAAGTCCTAAAACAATCAAGTCCTAATTAAATCCTAAAATTACCAAGTCTTAATTAAGTGCTAAAATTATCAAGCCCTTATTAAGTCCAACAATTGTTATGTATTATTAAGTCCTGTAATTATCAAATACTACTACAGTCCTAAAATTATCAAGTCCTAATTAAGTCCTAAAATTATCAAGTCCTAATTAAGTCCTAAAATTATCAAGTCCTAATTAAGTCCTAAAATTACCAAGTCTTAATTAAGTTCTAAAATTACAAAGTCCTAATTAAGTCCTAAAATTGTCAAGTCCTAATTAAGTCCTAAAATAAGCAAGTCCTTATCAAGTCCTTATTAAGTCCTAAAATTATCAAGTCCTAATTAAGGCCTAAAATCATCAAGTCCTAATTAAGTCCTAAAATTATCAACTCCTAATTAAGTCCTAAAATTATCAAGTCCTAATTAAGTCCTAAAATTAGTAAGTCCTAATTAAGTCCTAAAATAATCAAGTCCTAATCAAGTATAAAAAATTATCAAGTCCTAATTAAGTCCTAAAATTATCAAGTCCTAATTAAGTCCTAAAATTATCAAGTCCTAATGAAGTCCTAAAATTATCAAGTCCTAAAATCATCAAGTCCTAATTAAGTCCTAAAATAATCAAGTCCTAATCAAGTCTTTAAATTATCAAATACTAATTAAGTCCCTAAATAATCAGGTTCTTATTAAGTCCTAAAACAATCAAGTCCTAATTAAATCCTAAAATTACCAAGTCTTAATTAAGTGCTAAAATTATCAAGCCCTTATTAAGTCCAACAATTGTTATGTATTATTAAGTCCTGTAATTATCAAATACTACTACAGTCCTAAAATTATCAAGTCCTAATTAAGTCCTAAAATTATCAAGTCCTAATTAAGTCCTAAAATTATCAAGTCCTAATTAAGTCCTAAAATTACCAAGTCTTAATTAAGTTCTAAAATTACAAAGTCCTAATTATGTCCTAAAAGTATCAAATCCTAATTAAGTCCTAAAATTAGCAAGTCCTAATTAAGTCCTATAATTATCAAGTCCTAATTAAGTCCTAAAATTATCAAGTCCTAATAAAGTCCTAAAATTATTAAGTCCTAATTAAGTCCTAAAATTATCATGTCCTAATAAAGTCCTAAAATAATCAAGTCCTAAAATTATCAAGTCCTAATTAAGTCCTAAAATTGTCAAGTCCTAATTAAGTCCTAAAATTAGCAAGTCCTTATCAAGTCCTTATTAAGTCCTAAAATTATCAAGTCCTAATTAAGGCCTAAAATCATCAAGTCCTAATTAAGTCCTAAAATTATCATGTCCTAATAAAGTCCTAAAATAATCAAGTCCTAATCAAGTCCTAAAATTATCAAGTCCTAATTAAGTCCTAAAATTATCAACTCCTAATTAAGTCCTAAAATTATCAAGTCCTAATTAAGTCTTAAAATTAGTAAGTCCTCATTAAGTCCTAAAATAATCAAGTCCTAATCAAGTATAAAAAATTATCAAGTCCTAATTAAGTCCTAAAATTATCAAGTCCTAATTAAGTCCTAAAATTATCAAGTCCTAATTAAGTCCTAAAATTATTAAGTCCTAATTAAGTCCTAAAATTATCATGTCCTAATAAAGTCCTAAAATAATCAAGTCCTAAAATTATCAAGTCCTAATTAAGTCCTAAAATTGTCAAGTCCTAATTAAGTCCTAAAATTAGCAAGTCCTTATCAAGTCCTTATTAAGTCCTAAAATTATCAAGTCCTAATTAAGGCCTAAAATCATCAAGTCCTAATTAAGTCCTAAAATTATCATGTCCTAATAAAGTCCTAAAATAATCAAGTCCTAATCAAGTCCTAATTAAGTCCTAAAATTATCAACTCCTAATTAAGTCCTAAAATTATCAAATCCTAATTAAGTCCTAAAATAATCAAGTCCTAATCAAGTATAAAAAATTATCAAGTCCTAATTAAGTCCTAAAATTATCAAGTCCTAATTAAGTCCTAAAATTATCAAGTCCTAATTAAGTCCTAAAATTATCAAGTCCTAAAATCATCAAGTCCTAATTAAGTCCTAAAATAATCAAGTCCTAATCAAGTCTTTAAATTATCAAATACTAATTAAGTCCCTAAATAATCAGGTTCTTATTAAGTCCTAAAACAATCAAGTCCTAATTAAATCCTAAAATTACCAAGTCTTAATTAAGTGCTTAAATTATCAAGCCCTTATTAAGTCCAACAATTGTTATGTATTATTAAGTCCTGTAATTATCAAATACTACTACAGTCTTAAAATTATCAAGTCCTAATTAAGTCCTAAAATTATCAAGTCCTAATTAAGTCCTAAAATTACCAAGTCTTAATTAAGTTCTAAAATTACAAAGTCCTAATTAAGTCCTAAAATTGTCAAGTCCTAATTAAGTCCTAAAATAAGCAAGTCCTTATCAAGTCCTTATTAAGTCCTAAAATTATCAAGTCCTAATTAAGGCCTAAAATCATCAAGTCCTAATTAAGTCCTAAAATAATCAAGTCCTAATCAAGTATAAAAAATTATCAAGTCCTAATTAAGTCCTAAAATTATCAAGTCCTAATTAAGTCCTAAAATTATCAAGTCCTAATTAAGTCCTAAAATTATCAAGTCCTAAAATCATCAAGTCCTAATTAAGTCCTAAAATAATCAAGTCCTAATCAAGTCTTTAAATTATCAAATACTAATTAAGTCCCTAAATAATCAGGTTCTTATTAAGTCCTAAAACAATCAAGTCCTAATTAAATCCTAAAATTACCAAGTCTTAATTAAGTGCTAAAATTATCAAGCCCTTATTAAGTCCAACAATTGTTATGTATTATTAAGTCCTGTAATTATCAAATACTACTACAGTCCTAAAATTATCAAGTCCTAATTAAGTCCTAAAATTATCAAGTCCTAATTAAGTCCTAAAATTATCAAGTCCTAATTAAGTCCTAAAATTACCAAGTCTTAATTAAGTTCTAAAATTACAAAGTCCTAATTATGTCCTAAAAGTATCAAATCCTAATTAAGTCCTAAAATTAGCAAGTCCTAATTAAGTCCTCAAATCATCAAGTCCTAATTAAGTCCTAAAATTATCAAATCCTAATTAAGGCCTAAAATTATCAAGTTCTAATCAAGTCCTAAAATTATTAAGTCCTAATTAAGTCCTAAAATAAGCAAGTCCTAATTAAGTCTTAAAATTATCAAGTTCTTATCAAGTCCTAAAATTATCAAGTCCTAATTAAGTCCTAAAATTACCAAGTCCTTATAAGTTCTAAAATTATCAAGTCCTAATTAAGTCCTCAAATCATCAAGTCCTAATTAAGTCCTAAAATTATCAAATCCTAATTAAGGCCTAAAATTATCAAGTTCTAATCAAGTCCTAAAATTATTAAGACCTAATTAAGTCCTTAAATAAGCAAGTCCTAATTAAGTCTTAAAATTATCAAGTTCTTATCAAGTCCTAAAATTATCAAGTCCTAATTAAGGCCTAAAATCATCAAGTCCTAATTAAGTCCTAAATTAATCAAGTCCTAATTTAGTCCTTAAATTATTAAGGACATAATTAAGTCCTTAAAGAATCAAGTTCTTATTAGGTCCTAAAATAATCAAGTCCTAATTAAGTCCTAAAATTACAAAGTCTTAATTAAGTTCTAAAATTATTAACCCCTAATTAAGTCCTTAAATTATCAAGGACTAATGAAGTCCATAAAAAATCAAGTTCTTATTAAGTCCTAAAATAATCAAGTCCTAATTAAGTCTTAAAATCATCAAGTCCTAATCAAGTCCTAAAATTATCAAATCCTAATTAAGTCTTAAATTATGAAGTCCTAATTAAGTCCTAAAATTTGAAAGTCCTAATTAAGTCCTAAAATTATCAAGTCCTAATTAAGTCCTAAAATTAGCAAGTCCTAATTAAGTCTAAAAATTATCAAGTCCTAATTAAGTCCTAAAATTAGCAAGTCCTAATTAAGTCCTAAAACAATTAAGTCCTAATCAAGTATAAAAAATTATCAAGTCCTAATTAAGTCCTGAAATTATTAAGTCCTAATTAAGTCCTAAAATAATCAAGTCCTAATTAAGTCCTAAAATTATCAAGTCCTAATTAGGTCCTAAAATAATTAAGTCCTTATCAAGTCCTTAAATTATCAAGTACTAATTAAGTCCTTAAATAATCAAGTTCTTATTAAGTCCTAAAACAATCAAGTCCTAATTAAATCCTAAAATTACCAAGTCTTAATTAAGTGCTAAAATTATCAAGCCCTAATTAAGTTCAACAATTGTTATGTATTATTTAGTCCTGTAATTATCAAATACTACTACAGTCCTAAAATTATCAAGTCCTAATTAAGTCCTAAAATTATCAAGTCCTAATTAAGTCCTAAAATTATCAAGTCCTAATTAAGTCCTAAAATTACCAAGTCTTAATTAAGTTCTAAAATTACTAAGTCCTAATTATGTCCTAAAAGTATCAAATCCTAATTTAGTCCTAAAATTATCAAATCCTAATTAAGGCCTAAAATTATCAAGTTCTAATTAAGTCCTAAAATTATCAAGTCCTAATTAAGTCCTAAAATAAGCAAGTCCTAATTAAGTCTTAAAATTATTAAGTTCTTATCAAGTCCTAAAATTATCAAGTCCTAATTAAGTCCTAAAATTACCAAGTCCTTATTAAGTTCTAAAATTATCAAGTCCTAATTAAGGCCTAAAATCATCAAGTCCTAATTAAGTCCTAAAATAATCAAGTCCTAATCAAGTCCTTAAATTATCAAGGACTAATTAAGTCCTAAAATAATCAAGTCCTAATCAAGTCCTTAAATTATCAAGGACTAATTAAGTCCTAAAATAATCAAGTCCTAATCAAGTCCTTAAATTATCAAGGACTAATAAGGTCCTTAAATAATCAAGTTCTTATTAAGTCCTAAAATTATCAAATCCTAATTAAGGCCTAAAATTATCAAGTTCTAATCAAGTCCTTAAATTATCAAGGACTAATCAAGTCCTTAAATAATCAAGTTCTTATCAAGTCCTAAAATTATCAAGTCCTAATTAAGTCCTAAAATTAGCATGTCCTAATTAGGTCCTAAAATTACCAAGTCCTTATTAAGTCCTAAAATTATCAAGTCCTAATTAAGGCCTAAAATTATCAAGTTCTAATCAAGTCCTTAAATTATCATGGACTATTCAAGTCCTTAAATAATCAAGTTCTTATCAAGTCCTAAAATTATCAAGTCCTAATTAAGTCCTAAAATTAGCATGTCCTAATTAGGTCCTAAAATTACCAAGTCCTTATTAAGTCCTAAAATTATCAAGTCCTAATTAAGGCCTAAAATTATCAAGTTCTAATCAAGTCCTTAAATTATCATGGACTAATCAAGTCCTTAAATAATCAAGTTCTTATCAAGTCCTAAAATTATCAAGTCCTAATTAAGTCCTAAAATTAGCAAGTCCTAATTAAGTCCTAAAATTAGCAAGTTATTATTAAGTCCTAAAATTATCAAGTCCTAAATAAGTCCTAAAATTAGCAAGTCCTAATTAAGTCCTAAAATTACCAAGTCCTTATCAAGTCCTAAAATTATCATGTCCTAATTAAGTCCTAAAATTAGCAAGTCCTAATTATGTCCTAAAAGTATTAAATCTTAATTAAGTCCTACAATTATCAAGTCCTAAATAAGGCCTGAAATCATCAAGTCCTAATTATGTCCTAAAATAATCAAGTCCTAATCAAGTCCTTAAATTATCAAGGACTAATTAAGTCCTAAAATAATCAAGTCCTAATCAAGTCCTTAAATTATCAAGGACTAATAAGGTCCTTAAATAATCAAGTTCTTATTAAGTCCTAAAATTATCAAATCCTAATTAAGGCCTAAAATTATCAAGTTCTAATCAAGTCCTTAAATTATCATGGACTAATCAAGTCCTTAAATAATCAAGTTCTTATCAAGTCCTAAAATTATCAAGTCCTAATTAAGTCCTAAAATTAGCAAGTCCTAATTAAGTCCTAAAATTAGCAAGTTATTATTAAGTCCTAAAATTATCAAGTCCTAAATAAGTCCTAAAATTAGCAAGTCCTAATTAAGTCCTAAAATTACCAAGTCCTTATCAAGTCCTAAAATTATCATGTCCTAATTAAGTCCTAAAATTAGCAAGTCCTAATTATGTCCTAAAAGTATTAAATCTTAATTAAGTCCTAAAATTAGCAAGTCCTAATTAAGTCCTAAAATCATCATGTCCTAATTAAGTCCTAAAATTATCAAATCCTAATTAAGGCATAAAATTATCAGGTTCTAATTAAGTCCTACAATTATCAAGTCCTAAATAAGGCCTGAAATCATCAAGTCCTAATTAAGTCCTAAAATAATCAAGTCCTAATCAAGTCCTTAAATTATCAAGGACTAATTAAGTCCTAAAATAATCAAGTCCTAATCAAGTCCTTAAATTATCAAGGACTAATAAGGTCCTTAAATAATCAAGTTCTTATTAAGTCCTAAAATTATCAAATCCTAATTAAGGCCTAAAATTATCAAGTTCTAATCAAGTCCTTAAATTATCAAGGACTAATCAAGTCCTTAAATAATCAAGTTCTTATCAAGTCCTAAAATTATCAAGTCCTAATTAAGTCCTAAAATTAGCATGTCCTAATTAGGTCCTAAAATTACCAAGTCCTTATTAAGTCCTAAAATTATCAAGTCCTAATTAAGGCCTAAAATTAGCAAGTTCTAATCAAGTCCTTAAATTATCAAGGACTAATCAAGTCCTTAAATAATCAAGTTCTTATCAAGTCCTAAAATTATCAAGTCCTAATTAAGTCCTAAAATTATCAAGTCCTACTTAAGTCCTAAAATTACCAAGTCCTTAACAGGTCCTAAAATTATCTAGTCCTAATTAAGTCCTTAAATTAGCAAGTCCTAATTAAGTCGTAAAATTATCAAGTCCTAATTAAGGCCTAAAATCATCAAGTCCTAATTAAGTCCTAAAATAATCAAGTCCTCATCAAGTCCTTAAATTATCAAGGACTAATTAAGTCCTTAAATAATCAAGTTCTTATTAAGTCCTAAAATTAGCAAGTCCTAATTAAGTCCTAAAATCAGCAAGTCCTAATAAGGTCCTAAAATTATCAAATCCTAATTAAGGCCTAAAATTATCAAGTTCTAATCAAGTCCTTAAATTATCAAGTCCTTATCAAGTCCTAAAATTATCAAGTCCTAATTAAGTCCTAAAATTAGCAAGTCCTAATTAAGTCCTAAAATTATCAAGTCCTAATTAAGTCCTAAAATTACCAAGTCCTTAACAGGTCCTAAAATTATCTAGTCCTAATTAAGTCCTAAAATTAGCAAGTCCTAATTAAGTCGTAAAATTATCAAGTCCTAATTAAGTCCTAAAATTATCAAGTCCTAATTATGTCCTAAAAGTATTAAATCCTAATTAAGTCCTAAAATTAGCAAGTCCTAATTAAGTCCTAAAATTAGCAAGTACTAATTAAGTCCTAAAATTATCAAGTCCTAATTAAGGCCTAAAATCATCAAGTCCTAATTAAGTCCTAAAATAATCAAGTCCTTATCAAGTCCTTAAATTATCAAGGACTAATTAAGTCCTTAAATAATCAAGTTCTTATTAAGTCCTAAAATTAGCAAGTCCTAATTAAGTCCTAAAATCAGCAAGTCCTAATAAGGTCCTAAAATTATCAAATCCTAATTAAGGCCTAAAATTATCAAGTTCTAATCAAGTCCTTAAATTATCAAGTCCTTATCAAGTCCTAAAATTATCAAGTCCTAATTAAGTCCTAAAATTAGCAAGTCCTAATTAAGTCCTAAAATTATCAAGTCCTAATTAAGTCCTAAAATTACCAAGTCCTAATTATGTCCTAAAATTATCAAATCCTAATTAAGGCCTAAAATTATCAAGTTCTAATTAAGTCCTAAAATTATCAAGTCCTAATTAAGTCCTAAAATAAGCAAGTCCTAATTAAGTCTTAAAATTATTAAGTTCTTATCAAGTCCTAAAATTATCAAGTCCTAATTAAGTCCTAATTATACCAAGTCCTTATTAAGTTCTAAAATTATCAAGTCCTAATTAAGGCCTAAAATCATCAAGTCCTAATTAAGTCCTAAAATAATCAAGTCCTCATCAAGTCCTTAAATTATCAAGGACTAATTAAGTCCTTAAAGAATCAAGTTCTTATTAAGTCTTAAAATAATCAAGTCCTAATTAAGTACTAAAATTACCAAGTCTTAATTAAGTTCTAAAATTATCAAGTCCTAATTAAGTCCTAAAATTACCAAGTCCTAATTATGTCCTAAAAGTATCAAATCCTAATTTAGTCCTAAAATTAGCAAGTCCTAATTAAGTCCTCAAATCATCAACTCCTAATTAAGTCCTAAAATTATCAAATCCTAATTAAGGCCTAAAATTATCAAGTTCTAATTAAGTCCTAAAATTATCAAGTCCTAATTAAGTCCTAAAATAAGCAAGTCCTAATTAAGTCTTAAAATTATTAAGTTCTTATCAAGTCCTAAAATTATCAAGTACTAATTAAGTCCTAAAATTACCAAGTCCTTATTAAGTTCTAAAATTATCAAGTCCTAATTAAGGCCTGAAATCATCAAGTCCTAATTAAGTCCTAAAATAATCAAGTCCTAATCAAGTCCTTAAATTATCAAGGACTAATTACGTCCTTAAAGAATCAAGTTCTTATTAAGTCTTAAAATAATCAAGTCCTAATTAAGTCCTAAAATTACCAAGTCTTAATTAAGTTCTAAAATTATCAAGTCCTAATTAAGTCCTAAAATTATCAAGTCCTAATTAAGGCCTGAAATCATCAAGTCCTAATTAAGACCTAAAATAATCAAGTCCTAATCAAGTCCTAAAATTATCAAATCCTAATTAGGGCCTAAAATTATCAAGTTCTAATCAAGTCCTTAAATAATCAAGTTCCTATCAAGTCCTAAAATTATCAAGTCCTAATTAAGTCCTAAAATTAGCATGTCCTAATTAGGTCCTAAAATTACCAAGTCCTTATTAAGTCCTAAAATTATCAAGTCCTAATTAAGTCTTAAAATTATCAAGTCCTTATCAAGTCCTAAAATTATCAAGTCCTACTTAAGTCCTAAAATTACCAAGTCCTTATCAGGTCCTAAAATTATCTAGTCCTAATTAAGTCCTAAAATTAGCAAGTCCTAATTAAGTCCTAAAATTATCAAGTCCTAATTAAGGCCTAAAATCATCAAGTCCTAATTAAGTCCTAAAATAATCAAGTCCTCATCAAGTCCTTAAATTATCAAGGACTAATTAAGTCCTTAAATAATCAAGTTCTTATTAAGTCCTAAAATTAGCAAGTCCTAATTAAGTCCTAAAATCAGCAAGTCCTAATAAGGACCTAAAATTATCAAATCCTAATTAAGGCCTAAAATTATCAAGTTCTAATCAAGTCCTTAAATTATCAAGTCCTTATCAAGTCCTAAAATTATCAAGTCCTAATTAAGTCCTAAAATTATCAAGTCCTAATTATGTCCTAAAAGTATTAAATCCTAATTAAGTCCTAAAATTAGCAAGTCCTAATTAAGTCCTAAAATTAGCAAGTACTAATTAAGTCCTAAAATTATCAAGTCCTAATTAAGGCCTAAAATCATCAAGTCCTAATTAAGTCCTAAAATAATCAAGTCCTCATCAAGTCCTTAAATTATCAAGGACTAATTAAGTCCTTAAATAATCAAGTTCTTATTAAGTCCTAAAATTAGCAAGTCCTAATTAAGTCCTAAAATCAGCAAGTCCTAATAAGGTCCTAAAATTATCAAATCCTAATTAAGGCCTAAAATTATCAAGTTCTAATCAAGTCCTTAAATTATCAAGTCCTTATCAAGTCCTAAAATTATCAAGTCCTAATTAAGTCCTAAAATTAGCAAGTCCTAATTAAGTCCTAAAATTATCAAGTCCTAATCAAGTCCTTAAATTATCAAGGACTAATTACGTCCTTAAAGAATCAAGTTCTTATTAAGTCTTAAAATAATCAAGTCCTAATTAAGTCCTAAAATTACCAAGTCTTAATTAAGTTCTAAAATTATCAAGTCCTAATTAAGTCCTAAAATTATCAAGTCCTAATTAAGGCCTGAAATCATCAAGTCCTAATTAAGACCTAAAATAATCAAGTCCTAATCAAGTCCTAAAATTATCAAATCCTAATTAGGGCCTAAAATTATCAAGTTCTAATCAAGTCCTTAAATAATCAAGTTCCTATCAAGTCCTAAAATTATCAAGTCCTAATTAAGTCCTAAAATTAGCATGTCCTAATTAGGTCCTAAAATTACCAAGTCCTTATTAAGTCCTAAAATTATCAAGTCCTAATTAAGTCTTAAAATTATCAAGTCCTTATCAAGTCCTAAAATTATCAAGTCCTACTTAAGTCCTAAAATTACCAAGTCCTTATCAGGTCCTAAAATTATCTAGTCCTAATTAAGTCCTAAAATTAGCAAGTCCTAATTAAGTCGTAAAATTATCAAGTCCTAATTAAGTCCTAAAATTATCCAGTCCTAATTAAGTCCTAAAATTAGCATGTCCTAATTAGGTCCTAAAATTACCAAGTCCTTATTAAGTCCTAAAATTATCAAGTCCTAATTAAGGCCTGAAATCATCAAGTCCTAATTAAGTCTTAAAATTATCAAGTCCTTATCAAGTCCTAAAATTATCAAGTCCTAATTGAGTCCTAAAATTAGCAAGTCCTAATTAAGTCCTAAAATTACCAAATCCTAATTAAGGCCTAAAATTATTAAGTTCTAATTAAGTCCTAAAATTATCAAGTCCTAATTAAGTCCTAAAATTAGCAAGTCCTAATTAAGTCCTAAAATTAGCAAGTACTAATTAAGTCCTAAAATTATCAAGTCCTAATTAAGGCCTAAAATCATCAAGTCCTAATTAAGTCCTAAAATAATCAAGTCCTCATCAAGTCCTTAAATTATCAAGGACTAATTAAGTCCTTAAATAATCAAGTTCTTATTAAGTCCTAAAATTAGCAAGTCCTAATTAAGTCTTAAAATCAGCAAGTCCTAATAAGGTCCTAAAATTATCAAATCCTAATTAAGGCCTAAAATTATCAAGTTCTAATCAAGTCCTTAAATTATCAAGTCCTTATCAAGTCCTAAAATTATCAAGTCCTAATTAAGTCCTAAAATTATCAAGTCCTAATTATGTCCTAAAAGTATTAAATCCTAATTAAGTCCTAAAATTAGCAAGTCCTAATTAAGTCCTAAAATTAGCAAGTACTAATTAAGTCCTAAAATTATCAAGTCCTAATTAAGGCCTAAAATCATCAAGTCCTAATTAAGTCCTAAAATAATCAAGTCCTCATCAAGTCCTTAAATTATCAAGGACTAATTAAGTCCTTAAATAATCAAGTTCTTATTAAGTCCTAAAATTAGCAAGTCCTAATTAAGTCCTAAAATCAGCAAGTCCTAATAAGGTCATAAAATTATCAAATCCTAATTAAGGCCTAAAATTATCAAGTTCTAATCAAGTCCTTAAATTATCAAGTCCTTATCAAGTCCTAAAATTATCAAGTCCTAATTAAGTCCTAAAATTAGCAAGTCCTAATTAAGTCCTAAAATTATCAAGTCCTAATTAAGTCCTAAAATTATCAAGTCCTAATTAAGGCCTAAAATCATCAAGTCCTAATTAAGTCCTAAAATAATCAAGTCCTCATCAAGTCCTTAAATTATCAAGGACTAATTAAGTCCTTAAATAATCAAGTTCTTATTAAGTCCTAAAATTAGCAAGTCCTAATTAAGTCCTAAAATCAGCAAGTCCTAATAAGGTCCTAAAATTATCAAATCCTAATTAAGGCCTAAAATTATCAAGTTCTAATCAAGTCCTTAAATTATCAAGTCCTTATCAAGTCCTAAAATTATCAAGTCCTAATTAAGTCCTAAAATTAGCAAGTCCTAATTAAGTCCTAAAATTATCAAGTCCTAATTAAGTCCTAAAATTACCAAGTCCTAATTATGTCCTAAAATTATCAAATCCTAATTAAGGCCTAAAATTATCAAGTTCTAATTAAGTCCTAAAATTATCAAGTCCTAATTAAGTCCTAAAATAAGCAAGTCCTAATTAAGTCTTAAAATTATTAAGTTCTTATCAAGTCCTAAAATTATCAAGTCCTAATTAAGTCCTAATTATACCAAGTCCTTATTAAGTTCTAAAATTATCAAGTCCTAATTAAGGCCTAAAATCATCAAGTCCTAATTAAGTCCTAAAATAATCAAGTCCTCATCAAGTCCTTAAATTATCAAGGACTAATTAAGTCCTTAAAGAATCAAGTTCTTATTAAGTCTTAAAATAATCAAGTCCTAATTAAGTACTAAAATTACCAAGTCTTAATTAAGTTCTAAAATCATCAACTCCTAATTAAGTCCTAAAATTATCAAATCCTAATTAAGGCCTAAAATTATCAAGTTCTAATTAAGTCCTAAAATTATCAAGTCCTAATTAAGTCCTAAAATAAGCAAGTCCTAATTAAGTCTTAAAATTATTAAGTTCTTATCAAGTCCTAAAATTATCAAGTCCTAATTAAGTCCTAAAATTACCAAGTCCTTATTAAGTTCTAAAATTATCAAGTCCTAATTAAGGCCTAAAATTATCAAGTCCTAATTAAGTCCTAAAATTAGCAAGTCCTAATTAAGTCATAAATCATCAAGTCCTAATAAGGTCCTAAAATTATCAAATACTAATTAAGGCCTAAAATTATCAAGTTCTAATCAAGTCCTTAAATTATCAAATCCTTATCAAGTCTTAAAATTATCAAGTCCTAATTAAGTCCTAAAATTAGCAAGTCCTATTTAAGTCCTAAAATTATCATGTCTTAATTAAGTCCTAAATTTATCAAGTCCTAATTAAGTCTTAAAATTATCAAGCCCTTATCAAGTCCTAAATTTATCAAGTCCTAATTAAGTCCTAAAATTAGCAAGTCCTAATTAAGACCTAAAATTACCAAGTCCTTATTAAGTCTTAAATTATCAAGTCCTAATTAAGTCTTAAAATTATCAAGTCCTTATCAAGTCCTAAAATTATCAAGTCCTACTTAAGTCCTAAAATTACCAAGTCCTTAACAGGTCCTAAAATTATCTAGTCCTAATTAAGTCCTAAAATTAGCAAGTCCTAATTAAGTCGTAAAATTATCAAGTCCTAATTAAGTCCTAAAATTATCAAGTCCTAATTATGTCCTAAAAGTATTAAATCCTAATTAAGTCCTAAAATTAGCAAGTCCTAATTAAGTCCTAAAATTAGCAAGTACTAATTAAGTCCTAAAATTATCAAGTCCTAATTAAGGCCTAAAATCATCAAGTCCTAATTAAGTCCTAAAATAATCAAGTCCTCATCAAGTCCTTAAATTATCAAGGACTAATTAAGTCCTTAAATAATCAAGTTCTTATTAAGTCCTAAAATTAGCAAGTCCTAATTAAGTCCTAAAATCTGCAAGTCCTAATAAGGTCCTAAAATTATCAAATCCTAATTAAGGCCTAAAATTATCAAGTTCTAATCAAGTCCTTAAATTATCAAGTCCTTATCAAGTCCTAAAATTATCAAGTCCTAATTAAGTCCTAAAATTAGCAAGTCCTAATTAAGTCCTAAAATTATCAAGTCCTAATTAAGTCCTAAAATTACCAAGTCCTAATTATGTCCTAAAATTATCAAATCCTAATTAAGGCCTAAAATTATCAAGTTCTAATTAAGTCCTAAAATTATCAAGTCCTAATTAAGTCCTAAAATAAGCAAGTCCTAATTAAGTCTTAAAATTATTAAGTTCTTATCAAGTCCTAAAATTATCAAGTCCTAATTAAGTCCTAATTATACCAAGTCCTTATTAAGTTCTAAAATTATCAAGTCCTAATTAAGGCCTAAAATCATCAAGTCCTAATTAAGTCCTAAAATAATCAAGTCCTCATCAAGTCCTTAAATTATCAAGGACTAATTAAGTCCTTAAAGAATCAAGTTCTTATTAAGTCTTAAAATAATCAAGTCCTAATTAAGTACTAAAATTACCAAGTCTTAATTAAGTTCTAAAATTATCAAGTCCTAATTAAGTCCTAAAATTACCAAGTCCTAATTATGTCCTAAAAGTATCAAATCCTAATTTAGTCCTAAAATTAGCAAGTCCTAATTAAGTCCTCAAATCATCAACTCCTAATTAAGTCCTAAAATTATCAAATCCTAATTAAGGCCTAAAATTATCAAGTTCTAATTAAGTCCTAAAATTATCAAGTCCTAATTAAGTCCTAAAATAAGCAAGTCCTAATTAAGTCTTAAAATTATTAAGTTCTTATCAAGTCCTAAAATTATCAAGTCCTAATTAAGTCCTAAAATTACCAAGTCCTTATTAAGTTCTAAAATTATCAAGTCCTAATTAAGGCCTAAAATCATCAAGTCCTAATTAAGTCCTAAAATAATCAAGTCCTAATCAAGTCCTTAAATTATCAAGGACTAATTACGTCCTTAAAGAATCAAGTTCTTATTAAGTCTTAAAATAATCAAGTCCTAATTAAGTCCTAAAATTACCAAGTCTTAATTAAGTTCTAAAATTATCAAGTCCTAATTAAGTCCTAAAATTATCAAGTCCTAATTAAGGCCTGAAATCATCAAGTCCTAATTAAGACCTAAAATAATCAAGTCCTAATCAAGTCCTAAAATTATCAAATCCTAATTAGGGCCTAAAATTATCAAGTTTTAATCAAGTCCTTAAATAATCAAGTTCCTATCAAGTCCTAAAATTATCAAGTCCTAATTAAGTCCTAAAATTATCAAGTCCTACTTAAGTCCTAAAATTACCAAGTCCTTATCAGGTCCTAAAATTATCTAGTCCTAATTAAGTCCTAAAATTAGCAAGTCCTAATTAAGTCGTAAAATTATCAAGTCCTAATTAAGTCCTAAAATTATCCAGTCCTAATTAAGTCCTAAAATTAGCATGTCCTAATTAGGTCCTAAAATTACCAAGTCCTTATTAAGTCCTAAAATTATCAAGTCCTAATTAAGGCCTGAAATCATCAAGTCCTAATTAAGTCTTAAAATTATCAAGTCCTTATCAAGTCCTAAAATTATCAAGTCCTAATTAAGTCCTAAAATTAGCAAGTCCTAATTAAGTCCTAAAATTACCAAATCCTTATTAAGTTCTAAAATTATCAAGTCCTAATTAAGGCCTAAAATCATCAAGTCCTAATTAAGTCCTAAAATTACCAAGTCTTAATTAAGTTCTAAAATTATCAAGTCCTAATTAAGTCCTAAAATTATCAAGTCCTAATTAAGGCCTAAAATCATCAAGTCCTAATTAAGTCCTAAAATAATCAAGTCCTCATCAAGTCCTTAAATTATCAAGGACTAATTAAGTCCTTAAATAATCAAGTTCTTATTAATTCCTAAAATTAGCAAGTCCTAATTAAGTCCTAAAATCAGCAAGTCCTAATAAGGTCCTAAAATTATCAAATCCTAATTAAGGCCTAAAATTATCAAGTTCTAATCAAGTCCTTAAATTATCAAGTCCTTATCAAGTCCTAAAATTATCAAGTCCTAATTAAGTCCTAAAATTAGCAAGTCCTAATTAAGTCCTAAAATTATCAAGTCCTAATTAAGTCCTAAAATTACCAAGTCCTAATTATGTCCTAAAATTATCAAATCCTAATTAAGGCCTAAAATTATCAAGTTCTAATTAAGTCCTAAAATTATCAAGTCCTAATTAAGTCCTAAAATAAGCAAGTCCTTATTAAGTCTTAAAAATATTACGTTCTTATCAAGTCCTAAAATTATCAAGTCCTAATTAAGTCCTAAAATTAGCAAGTCCTAATTAAGTCGTAAAATTATCAAGTCCTAATTAAGTTCTAAAATTTTCAAGTCCTAATTATGTCCTAAAAGTATTAAATCCTAATTAAGTCCTAAAATTAGCAAGTCCTAATTAAGTCCTAAAATTAGCAAGTACTAATTAAGTCCTAAAATTATCAAGTCCTAATTAAGGCCTAAAATCATCAAGTCCTAATTAAGTCCTAAAATAATCAAGTCCTCATCAAGTCCTTAAATTATCAAGGACTAATTAAGTCCTAAAATTATCAAGTCCTAATTAAGTCCTAAAATTAGCAAGTCCTAATTAAGTCCTAAAATTATCAAGTCCTAATTAAGTCCTAAAATTACCAAGTCCTAATTATGTCCTAAAATTATCAAATCCTAATTAAGGCCTAAAATTATCAAGTTCTAATTAAGTCCTAAAATTATCAAGTCCTAATTAAGTCCTAAAATAAGCAAGTCCTAATTAAGTCTTAAAATTATTAAGTTCTTATCAAGTCCTAAAATTATCAAGTCCTAATTAAGTCCTAATTATACCAAGTCCTTATTAAGTTCTAAAATTATCAAGTCCTAATTAAGGCCTAAAATCATCAAGTCCTAATTAAGTCCTAAAATAATCAAGTCCTCATCAAGTCCTTAAATTATCAAGTCCTAATTAAGTCCTTAAAGAATCAAGTTCTTATTAAGTCTTAAAATAATCAAGTCCTAATTAAGTACTAAAATTACCAAGTCTTAATTAAGTTCTAAAATTATCAAGTCCTAATTAAGTCCTAAAATTACCAAGTCCTAATTATGTCTTAAAAGTATCAAATCCTAATTTAGTCCTAAAATTAGCAAGTCCTAATTAAGTCCTCAAATCATCAACTCCTAATTAAGTCCTAAAATTATCAAATCCTAATTAAGGCCTAAAATTATCAAGTTCTAATTAAGTCCTAAAATTATCAAGTCCTAATTAAGTCCTAAAATAAGCAAGTCCTAATTAAGTCTTAAAATTATTAAGTTCTTATCAAGTCCTAAAATTATCAAGTCCTAATTAAGTCCTAAAATTACCAAGTCCTTATTAAGTCCTAAAATAATCAAGTCCTAAGCAAGTCCTTAAATTATTAAGGACTAATTACGTCCTTAAAGAATCAAGTTCTTATTAAGTCTTAAAATAATCAAGTCCTAATTAAGTCCTAAAATTACCAAGTCTTAATTAAGTTCTAAAATTATCAAGTCCTAATTAAGTCCTAAAATTATCAAGTCCTAATTAAGGCCTGAAATCATCAAGTCCTAATTAAGACCTAAAATAATCAAGTCCTAATCAAGTCCTAAAATTATCAAATCCTAATTAGGGCCTAAAATTATCAAGTTCTAATCAAGTCCTTAAATAATCAAGTTCCTATCAAGTCCTAAAATTATCAAGTCCTAATTAAGTCCTAAAATTATCAAGTCCTACTTAAGTCCTAAAATTACCAAGTCCTTATCAGGTCCTAAAATTATCTAGTCCTAATTAAGTCCTAAAATTAGCAAGTCCTAATTAAGTCGTAAAATTATCAAGTCCTAATTAAGTCCTAAAATTATCCAGTCCTAATTAAGTCCTAAAATTAGCATGTCCTAATTAGGTCCTAAAATTACCAAGTCCTTATTAAGTCCTAAAATTATCAAGTCCTAATTAAGGCCTGAAATCATCAAGTCCTAATTAAGTCTTAAAATTATCAAGTCCTTATCAAGTCCTAAAATTATCAAGTCCTAATTAAGTCCTAAAATTAGCAAGTCCTAATTAAGTCCTAAAATTACCAAATCCTAATTAAGGCCTAAAATTATTAAGTTCTAATTAAGTCCTAAAATTATCAAGTCCTAATTAAGTCCTAAAATTAGCAAGTCCTAATTAAGTCCTAAAATTAGCAAGTCCTAATTAAGTCCTAAAATTATCAAGTCCTTAGCAAGTCCTAAAATTATCAAATCCTAATTAAGGCCTAAAATTAGCATGTCCTAATTAAGTCCTAAAATTATCAAGTCCTTATCAAGTCCTAAAATTATCTAGTCCTAATTAAGTCCTAAAATTAGCAAGTCCTAATTAAGTCGTAAAATTATCAAGTCCTAATTAAGTTCTAAAATTATCAAGTCCTAATTATGTCCTAAAAGTATTAAATCCTAATTAAGTCCTAAAATTAGCAAGTCCTAATTAAGTCCCAAAATTAGCAACTACTAAATATGTCCTAAAATTATCAAGTCCTAATTAAGGCCTAAAATCATCAAGTCCTAATTAAGTCCTAAAATAATCAAGTCCTCATCAAGTCCTTAAATTATCAAGGACTAATTAAGTCCTTAAATAATCAAGTTCTTATTAAGTCCTAAAATTAGCAAGTCCTAATTAAGTCCTAAAATCATCAAGTCCTAATATGGTCCTAAAATTATCAAATTCTAATTAAGGCCTAAAATTATCAAGTTCTAATCAAGTCCTTAAATTATCAAGTCCTTATCAAGTCCTATAATTATCAAGTCCTAATTAAGTCCTAAAATTAGCAAGTCCTAATTAAGTCCTAAAATTATTAAGTCCAAATTAAGTCCTAAAATTAGCAAGTCCTAATTAAGTCCTA
This sequence comes from Ganaspis brasiliensis, assembly GCA_037103525.1. Taxonomy (NCBI): domain Eukaryota; kingdom Metazoa; phylum Arthropoda; class Insecta; order Hymenoptera; family Figitidae; genus Ganaspis; species Ganaspis brasiliensis. The sequence continues at coordinate 114,254 of JAZKLR010000054.1, read as the reverse complement.
AAATTATCAAGTCCTAAAATTATCAAGTCCTAATTAAGTCCTAAAATTAGCAAGTCCTATTTAAGTCCTAAAATTATCAAGTCCTAATTAAGGCCTAAAATCATCAAGTCCTAATTAAGTCCTAAAATAATCAAGTCCTCATCAAGTCCTTAAATTATCAAGGACTAATTAAGTCCTTAAATAATCAAGTTCTTATTAATTCCTAAAATTAGCAAGTCCTAATTAAGTCCTAAAATCAGCAAGTCCTAATAAGGTCCTAAAATTATCAAATCCTAATTAAGGCCTAAAATTATCAAGTTCTAATCAAGTCCTTAAATTATCAAGTCCTTATCAAGTCCTAAAATTATCAAGTCCTAATTAAGTCCTAAAATTAGCAAGTCCTAATTAAGTCCTAAAATTATCAAGTCCTAATTAAGTCCTAAAATTACCAAGTCCTAATTATGTCCTAAAATTATCAAATCCTAATTAAGGCCTAAAATTATCAAGCTCTAATTAAGTCCTAAAATTATCAAGTCCTAATTAAGTCCTAAAATAAGCAAGTCCTAATTAAGTCTTAAAAATATTACGTTCTTATCAAGTCCTAAAATTATCAAGTCCTAATTAAGTCCTAAAATTAGCAAGTCCTAATTAAGTCGTAAAATTATCAAGTCCTAATTAAGTTCTAAAATTATCAAGTCCTAATTATGTCCTAAAAGTATTAAATCCTAATTAAGTCCTAAAATTAGCAAGTCCTAATTAAGTCCTAAAATTAGCAAGTACTAAATAAGTCCTAAAATTATCAAGTCCTAATTAAGTCCTAAAATTACCAAGTCCTAATTATGTCCTAAAATTATCAAATCCTAATTAAGGCCTAAAATTATCAAGTTCTAATTAAGTCCTAAAATTATCAAGTCCTAATTAAGTCCTAAAGAAGCAAGTCCTAATTAAGTCTTAAAATTATTAAGTTCTTATCAAGTCCTAAAATTATCAAGTCCTAATTAAGTCCTAAAATTACCAAGTCCTAATTATGTCCTAAAATTATCAAATCCTAATTAAGTCCTAAAATTACCAAATCCTAATTAAGGCCTAAAATTATTAAGTTCTAATTAAGTCCTAAAATTATCAAGTCCTAATTAAGTCCTAAAATTAGCAAGTCCTAATTAAGTCCTAAAATTAGCAAGTCCTAATTAAGTCCTAAAATTATCAAGTCCTTAGCAAGTCCTAAAATTATCAAATCCTAATTAAGGCCTAAAATTAGCATGTCCTAATTAAGTCCTAAAATTATCAAGTCCTTATCAAGTCCTAAAATTATCTAGTCCTAATTAAGTCCTAAAATTAGCAAGTCCTAATTAAGTCGTAAAATTATCAAGTCCTAATTAAGTTCTAAAATTATCAAGTCCTAATTATGTCCTAAAAGTATTAAATCCTAATTAAGTCCTAAAATTAGCAAGTCCTAATTAAGTCCTAAAATTAGCAACTACTAAATATGTCCTAAAATTATCAAGTCCTAATTAAGGCCTAAAATCATCAAGTCCTAATTAAGTCCTAAAATAATCAAGTCCTCATCAAGTCCTTAAATTATCAAGGACTAATTAAGTCCTTAAATAATCAAGTTCTTATTAAGTCCTAAAATTAGCAAGTCCTAATTAAGTCCTAAAATCATCAAGTCCTAATATGGTCCTAAAATTATCAAATTCTAATTAAGGCCTAAAATTATCAAGTTCTAATCAAGTCCTTAAATTATCAAGTCCTTATCAAGTCCTATAATTATCAAGTCCTAATTAAGTCCTAAAATTAGCAAGTCCTAATTAAGTCCGAAAATTATTAAGTCCAAATTAAGTCCTAAAATTAGCAAGTCCTAATTAAGTCCTAAAATTATCAAGTCCTAAAATTATCAAGTCCTAATTAAGTCCTAAAATTAGCAAGTCCTAATTAAGTCCTAAAATTATCAAGTCCTAATTAAGGCCTAAAATCATCAAGTCCTAATTAAGTCCTAAAATAATCAAGTCCTCATCAAGTCCTTAAATTATCAAGGACTAATTAAGTCCTTAAATAATCAAGTTCTTATTAATTCTTAAAATTAGCAAGTTCTAATTAAGTCCTAAAATCAGCAAGTCCTAATAAGGTCCTAAAATTATCAAATCCTAATTAAGGCCTAAAATTATCAAGTTCTAATCAAGTCCTTAAATTATCAAGTCCTTATCAAGTCCTAAAATTATCAAGTCCTAATTAAGTCCTAAAATTAGCAAGTCCTAATTAAGTCCTAAAATTATCAAGTCCTAATTAAGTCCTAAAATTACCAAGTCCTAATTATGTCCTAAAATTATCAAATCCTAATTAAGGCCTAAAATTATCAAGTTCTAATTAAGTCCTAAAATTATCAAGTCCTAATTAAGTCCTAAAATTAGCAAGTCCTAATTAAGTCGTAAAATTATCAAGTCCTAATTAAGTTCTAAAATTATCAAGTCCTAATTATGTCCTAAAATTACCAAGTCCTAATTATGTCCTAAAATTATCAAATCCTAATTAAGGCCTAAAATTATCAAGTTCTAATTAAGTCCTAAAATTATCAAGTCCTAATTAAGTCCTAAAATAAGCAAGTCCTAATTAAGTCTTAAAATTATTAAGTTCTTATCAAGTCCTAAAATTATCAAGTCCTAATTAAGTCCTAAAATTACCAAGTCCTAATTATGTCCTAAAATTATCAAATCCTAATTAAGGCCTAAAATTATCAAGTTCTAATTAAGTCCTAAAATTATCAAGTCCTAATTAAGTCCTAAAATAAGCAAGTCCTAATTAAGTCTTAAAATTATTAAGTTCTTATCAAGTCCTAAAATTATCAAGTCCTAATTAAGTCCTAAAATTACCAAGTCCTTATTAAGTTCTAAAATTATCAAGTCCTAATTAAGGCCTAAAATCATCAAGTCCTAATTAAGTCCTAAAATTAGCAAGTCCTAATTAAGTCCTAAAATTACCAAATCCTAATTAAGGCCTTAAATTATTAAGTTCTAATTAAGTCCTAAAATTATCAAGTCCTAATTAAGTCCTAAAATTAGCAAGTCCTAATTAAGTCATAAAATTAGCAAGTCCTAATTAAGTCCTAAAATTATCAAGTTCTAATTAAGTCCTAAAATAATCAAGTCCTCATCAAGTCCTTAAATTATCAAGGACTAATTAAGTCCTTAAATAATCAAGTTCTTATTAATTCTTAAAATTAGCAAGTTCTAATTAAGTCCTAAAATCAGCAAGTCCTAATAAGGTCCTAAAATTATCAAATCCTAATTAAGGCCTAAAATTATCAAGTTCTAATCAAGTCCTTAAATTATCAAGTCCTTATCAAGTCCTAAAATTATCAAGTCCTAATTAAGTCCTAAAATTAGCAAGTCCTAATTAAGTCCTAAAATTATCAAGTCCTAATTAAGTCCTAAAATTACCAAGTCCTAATTATGTCCTAAAATTATCAAATCCTAATTAAGGCCTAAAATTATCAAGTTCTAATTAAGTCCTAAAATTATCAAGTCCTAATTAAGGCCTAAAATCATCAAGTCCTAATTAAGTCCTAAAATAATCAAGTCCTCATCAAGTCCTTAAATTATCAAGGACTAATTAAGTCCTTAAATAATCAAGTTCTTATTAAGTCCTAAAATTAGCAAGTCCTAATTAAGTCCTAAAATCATCAAGTCCTAATATGGTCCTAAAATTATCAAATTCTAATTAAGGCCTAAAATTATCAAGTTCTAATCAAGTCCTTAAATTATCAAGTCCTTATCAAGTCCTATAATTATCAAGTCCTAATTAAGTCCTAAAATTAGCAAGTCCTAATTAAGTCCGAAAATTATTAAGTCCAAATTAAGTCCTAAAATTAGCAAGTCCTAATTAAGTCCTAAAATTATCAAGTCCTAAAATTATCAAGTCCTAATTAAGTCCTAAAATTAGCAAGTCCTAATTAAGTCCTAAAATTATCAAGTCCTAATTAAGGCCTAAAATCATCAAGTCCTAATTAAGTCCTAAAATAATCAAGTCCTCATCAAGTCCTTAAATTATCAAGGACTAATTAAGTCCTTAAATAATCAAGTTCTTATTAATTCTTAAAATTAGCAAGTTCTAATTAAGTCCTAAAATCAGCAAGTCCTAATAAGGTCCTAAAATTATCAAATCCTAATTAAGGCCTAAAATTATCAAGTTCTAATCAAGTCCTTAAATTATCAAGTCCTTATCAAGTCCTAAAATTATCAAGTCCTAATTAAGTCCTAAAATTAGCAAGTCCTAATTAAGTCCTAAAATTATCAAGTCCTAATTAAGTCCTAAAATTACCAAGTCCTAATTATGTCCTAAAATTATCAAATCCTAATTAAGGCCTAAAATTATCAAGTTCTAATTAAGTCCTAAAATTATCAAGTCCTAATTAAGTCCTAAAATAAGCAAGTCCTAATTAAGTCTTAAAATTATTAAGTTCTTATCAAGTCCTAAAATTATCAAGTCCTAATTAAGTCCTAAAATTACCAAGTCCTAATTATGTCCTAAAATTATCAAATCCTAATTAAGGCCTAAAATTATCAAGTTCTAATTAAGTCCTAAAATTATCAAGTCCTAATTAAGTCCTAAAATAAGCAAGTCCTAATTAAGTCTTAAAATTATTAAGTTCTTATCAAGTCCTAAAATTATCAAGTCCTAATTAAGTCCTAAAATTACCAAGTCCTAATTATGTCCTAAAATTATCAAATCCTAATTAAGGCCTAAAATTATCAAGTTCTAATTAAGTCCTAAAATTATCAAGTCCTAATTAAGTCCTAAAATAAGCAAGTCCTAATTAAGTCTTAAAATTATTAAGTTCTTATCAAGTCCTAAAATTATCAAGTCCTAATTAAGTCCTAAAATTACCAAGTCCTTATTAAGTTCTAAAATTATCAAGTCCTAATTAAGGCCTAAAATCATCAAGTCCTAATTAAGTCCTAAAATTAGCAAGTCCTAATTAAGTCCTAAAATTACCAAATCCTAATTAAGGCCTTAAATTATTAAGTTCTAATTAAGTCCTAAAATTATCAAGTCCTAATTAAGTCCTAAAATTAGCAAGTCCTAATTAAGTCATAAAATTAGCAAGTCCTAATTAAGTCCTAAAATTATCAAGTTCTAATTAAGTCCTAAAATTATCAAGTCCTAATTAAGTCCTAAAATAAGCAAGTCCTAATTAAGTCTTAAAATTATTAAGTTCTTATCAAGTCCTAAAATTATCAAGTCCTAATTAAGTCCTAAAATTACCAAGTCCTTATTAAGTTTTAAAATTATCAAGTCCTAATTAAGGCCTAAAATCATCAAGTCCTAATTAAGTCCTAAAATAATCAAGTCCTAATCAAGTCCTTAAATTATCAAGGACTAATTAAGTCCTTAAAGAATCAAGTTCTTATTAAGTCTTAAAATAATCAAGTCCTAATTAAGTACTAAAATTACCAAGTCTTAATTAAGTTCTAAAATTATCAAGTCCTAATTAAGTCCTAAAATTACCAAGTCCTAATTATGTCCTAAAAGTATCAAATCCTAATTTAGTCCTAAAATTAGCAAGTCCTAATTAAGTCCTCAAATCATCAACTCCTAATTAAGTCCTAAAATTATCAAATCCTAATTAAGGCCTAAAATTATCAAGTTCTAATTAAGTCCTAAAATTATCAAGTCCTAATTAAGTCCTAAAATAAGCAAGTCCTAATTAAGTCTTAAAATTATTAAGTTCTTATCAAGTCCTAAAATTATCAAGTCCTAATTAAGTCCTAAAATTACCAAGTCCTTATAAGGTTCTAAAATTATCAAGTCCTAATTAAGGCCTAAATTTATCAAGTTCTAATCCAGTCTTTAAATTATCAAGGACTAATCAAGTCCTTAAATATTCAAGTTCTTATCAAGTCCTAAAATTATTAAGTCCTAATTAAGTCCTAAAATTAGCATGTCCTAATTGGGTCCTAAAATTACCAAGTCCTTATTAAGTCCTAAAATTATCAAGTCCTAATTAAGTCTTAAAATTATCAAGTCCTTATCAAGTCCTAAAATTATCAAGTCCTAATTAAGTCCTAAAATTAGCAAGTCCTAATAAAGTCCTAAAATTATCAAGTCCTAATTATGTTCTAAAATTAGCAAGTCCTAATTAGGTCCTAAAATAATCAAGTCCTAATCCAGTCCTTAAATTATCAAGTACTAATTAAGTCCTTAAATAATCGAGTTCTTATTAAGTCCTAAAACAATCAAGTCCTAATTAAATCCTAAAATTACGAAGTCTTAATTAAGTGCTAAAATTATCAAGCCCTAATTAAGTCCAACAATTGTTATGTATTATTTAGTCCTGTAATTATCAAATACTACAACAGTCCTAAAATTATCAAGTCCTAATTAAGTCCTAAAATTATCAAGTCCTAATTAAGTCCTAAAATTATCAAGTCCTAATTAATTCCTAAAATTACCAAGTCTTAATTAGGTTCTAAAATTACTAAGTCCTAATTATGTCCTAAAAGTATCAAATCCTAATTAAGTCCTAAAATTAGCAAGTCCTAATTAAGTCCTCAAATCATCAACTCCTAATTAGGTCCTAAAATTATCAAATCCTAATTAAGGCCTAAAATTATCAAGTTCTAATTAAGTCCTAAAATTATCAAGTCCTAATTAAGTCCTAAAATAAGCAAGTCCTAATTAAGTCTTAAAATTATTAAGTTCTTATCAAGTCCTAAAATTATCAAGTCCTAATTAAGTCCTAAAATTATCAAGTCCTAATTAAGTCCTAAAATTATCAAGTCCTAATTAAGTCCTAAAATTATCAAGTCCTAATTAAGTCCTAAAATTAGCAAGTCCTAATTAATTCCTAAAATTATCAAGTCCTTATTAAGTCCTAAAATAATCAAGTCTTAATTAAGTTCTAAAATTATCAAGTCCTAATTAAGTCCTAAAATTACCAAGTCCTAATTATGTCCTAAAAGTATCAAATCCTAATTTAGTCCTAAAATTAGCAAGTCCTAATTAAGTCCTCAAATCATCATTTCCTAATTAAGTCCTAAAATTATCAAATCCTAATTAAGGCCTAAAATTATCAAGTTCTAATTAAGTCCTAAAATTATCAAGTCCTAATTAAGTCCTAAAATAAGCAAGTCCTAATTAAGTCTTAAAATTATTAAGTTCTTATCAAGTCCTAAAATTATCAAGTCCTAATTAAGTCCTAAAATTACCAAGTCCTTATTAAGTTCTAAAATTATCAAGTCCTAATAAGGTCCTTAAATAATCAAGTTCTTATTAATTCCTAAAATTAGCAAGTCCTAATTAAGTCCTAAAATCAGCAAGTCCTAATAAGGTCCTAAAATTATCAAATCCTAATTAAGGCCTAAAATTATCAAGTTCTAATCAAGTCCTTAAATTATCAAGTCCTTATCAAGTCCTAAAATTATCAAGTCCTAATTAAGTCCTAAAATTAGCAAGTCCTAATTAAGTCCTAAAATTATCAAGTCCTAATTAAGTCCTAAAATTACCAAGTCCTAATTATGTCCTAAAATTATCAAATCCTAATTAAGGCCTAAAATTATCAAGTTCTAATTAAGTCCTAAAATTATCAAGTCCTAATTAAGTCCTAAAATAAGCAAGTCCTAATTAAGTCTTAAAAATATTACGTTCTTATCAAGTCCTAAAATTATCAAGTCCTAATTAAGTCCTAAAATTAGCAAGTCCTAATTAAGTCGTAAAATTATCAAGTCCTAATTAAGTTCTAAAATTATCAAGTCCTAATTATGTCCTAAAAGTATTAAATCCTAATTAAGTCCTAAAATTAGCAAGTCCTAATTAAGTCCTAAAATTAGCAAGTACTAAATAAGTCCTAAAATTATCAAGTCCTAATTAAGTCCTAAAATTACCAAGTCCTAATTATGTCCTAAAATTATCAAATCCTAATTAAGGCCTAAAATTATCAAGTTCTAATTAAGTCCTAAAATTATCAAGTCCTAATTAAGTCCTAAAATAAGCAAGTCCTAATTAAGTCTTAAAATTATTAAGTTCTTATCAAGTCCTAAAATTATCAAGTCCTAATTAAGTCCTAAAATTACCAAGTCCTAATTATGTCCTAAAATTATCAAATCCTAATTAAGTCCTAAAATTACCAAATCCTAATTAAGGCCTAAAATTATTAAGTTCTAATTAAGTCCTAAAATTATCAAGTCCTAATTAAGTCCTAAAATTAGCAAGTCCTAATTAAGTCCTAAAATTAGCAAGTCCTAATTAAGTCCTAAAATTATCAAGTCCTTAGCAAGTCCTAAAATTATCAAATCCTAATTAAGGCCTAAAATTAGCATGTCCTAATTAAGTCCTAAAATTATCAAGTCCTTATCAAGTCCTAAAATTATCTAGTCCTAATTAAGTCCTAAAATTAGCAAGTCCTAATTAAGTCGTAAAATTATCAAGTCCTAATTAAGTTCTAAAATTATCAAGTCCTAATTATGTCCTAAAAGTATTAAATCCTAATTAAGTCCTAAAATTAGCAAGTCCTAATTAAGTCCTAAAATTAGCAACTACTAAATATGTCCTAAAATTATCAAGTCCTAATTAAGGCCTAAAATCATCAAGTCCTAATTAAGTCCTAAAATAATCAAGTCCTCATCAAGTCCTTAAATTATCAAGGACTAATTAAGTCCTTAAATAATCAAGTTCTTATTAAGTCCTAAAATTAGCAAGTCCTAATTAAGTCCTAAAATCATCAAGTCCTAATATGGTCCTAAAATTATCAAATTCTAATTAAGGCCTAAAATTATCAAGTTCTAATCAAGTCCTTAAATTATCAAGTCCTTATCAAGTCCTATAATTATCAAGTCCTAATTAAGTCCTAAAATTAGCAAGTCCTAATTAAGTCCTAAAATTATTAAGTCCAAATTAAGTCCTAAAATTAGCAAGTCCTAATTAAGTCCTAAAATTATCAAGTCCTAAAATTATCAAGTCCTAATTAAGTCCTAAAATTAGCAAGTCCTAATTAAGTCCTAAAATTATCAAGTCCTAATTAAGGCCTAAAATCATCAAGTCCTAATTAAGTCCTAAAATAATCAAGTCCTCATCAAGTCCTTAAATTATCAAGGACTAATTAAGTCCTTAAATAATCAAGTTCTTATTAATTCCTAAAATTAGCAAGTCCTAATTAAGTCCTAAAATCAGCAAGTCCTAATAAGGTCCTAAAATTATCAAATCCTAATTAAGGCCTAAAATTATCAAGTTCTAATCAAGTCCTTAAATTATCAAGTCCTTATCAAGTCCTAAAATTATCAAGTCCTAATTAAGTCCTAAAATTAGCAAGTCCTAATTAAGTCCTAAAATTATCAAGTCCTAATTAAGTCCTAAAATTACCAAGTCCTAATTATGTCCTAAAATTATCAAATCCTAATTAAGGCCTAAAATTATCAAGTTCTAATTAAGTCCTAAAATTATCAAGTCCTAATTAAGTCCTAAAATTAGCAAGTCCTAATTAAGTCGTAAAATTATCAAGTCCTAATTAAGTTCTAAAATTATCAAGTCCTAATTATGTCCTAAAAGTATTAAATCCTAATTAAGTCCTAAAATTAGCAAGTCCTAATTAAGTCCTAAAATTAGCAAGTACTAAATAAGTCCTAAAATTATCAAGTCCTAATTAAGTCCTAAAATTACCAAGTCCTAATTATGTCCTAAAATTATCAAATCCTAATTAAGGCCTAAAATTATCAAGTTCTAATTAAGTCCTAAAATTATCAAGTCCTAATTAAGTCCTAAAATAAGCAAGTCCTAATTAAGTCTTAAAATTATTAAGTTCTTATCAAGTCCTAAAATTATCAAGTCCTAATTAAGTCCTAAAATTACCAAGTCCTAATTATGTCCTAAAATTATCAAATCCTAATTAAGGCCTAAAATTATCAAGTTCTAATTAAGTCCTAAAATTATCAAGTCCTAATTAAGTCCTAAAATAAGCAAGTCCTAATTAAGTCTTAAAATTATTAAGTTCTTATCAAGTCCTAAAATTATCAAGTCCTAATTAAGTCCTAAAATTACCAAGTCCTAATTATGTCCTAAAATTATCAAATCCTAATTAAGGCCTAAAATTATCAAGTTCTAATTAAGTCCTAAAATTATCAAGTCCTAATTAAGTCCTAAAATAAGCAAGTCCTAATTAAGTCTTAAAATTATTAAGTTCTTATCAAGTCCTAAAATTATCAAGTCCTAATTAAGTCCTAAAATTACCAAGTCCTTATTAAGTTCTAAAATTATCAAGTCCTAATTAAGGCCTAAAATCATCAAGTCCTAATTAAGTCCTAAAATAGCAAGTCCTAATTAAGACCTAAAATTACCAAGTCCTTATTAAGTCTTAAATTATCAAGTCCTAATTAAGTCTTAAAATTATCAAGTCCTTATCAAGTCCTAAAATTATCAAGTCCTAATTAAGTCCTAAAATTAGCAAGTCCTAATTAAGTCCTAAAATTACCAAATCCTAATTAAGGCCTAAAATTATTAAGTTCTAATTAAGTCCTAAAATTATCAAGTCCTAATTAAGTCCTAAAATTAGCAAGTCCTAATTAAGTCATAAAATTAGCAAGTCCTAATTAAGTCCTAAAATTATCAAGTCCTTAGCAAGTCCTAAAATTATCAAATCCTAATTAAGGCCTAAAATTAGCATGTCCTAATTAAGTCCTAAAATTATCAAGTCCTTATCAAGTCCTAAAATTATCTAGTCCTAATTAAGTCCTAAAATTAGCAAGTCCTAATTAAGTCGTAAAATTATCAAGTCCTAATTAAGTTCTAAAATTATCAAGTCCTAATTATGTCCTTAAATTATCAAGTCCTTATCAAGTCCTAAAATTATCAAGTCCTAATTAAGTCCTAAAATTAGCAAGTCCTAATTAAGTCCTAAAATTATCAAGTCCTAATTAAGTCCTAAAATTACCAAGTCCTAATTATGTCCTAAAATTATCAAATCCAAATTAAGGCCTAAAATTATCAAGTTCTAATTAAGTCCTAAAATTATCAAGTCCTAATTAAGTCCTAAAATAAGCAAGTCCTAATTAAGTCTTAAAATTATTAAGTTCTTATCAAGTCCTAAAATTATCAAGTCCTAATTAAGTCCTAAAATTACCAAGTCCTTATTAAGTTCTAAAATTATCAAGTCCTAATTAAGGCCTAAAATCATCAAGTCCTAATTAAGTCCTAAAATAATCAAGTCCTAATCAAGTCCTTAAATTATCAAGGACTAATTAAGTCCTTAAAGAATCAAGTTCTTATTAAGTCTTAAAATAATCAAGTCCTAATTAAGTACTAAAATTACCAAGTCTTAATTAAGTTCTAAAATTATCAAGTCCTAATTAAGTCCTAAAATTACCAAGTCCTAATTATGTCCTAAAAGTATCAAATCCTAATTTAGTCCTAAAATTAGCAAGTCCTAATTAAGTCCTCAAATCATCAACTCCTAATTAAGTCCTAAAATTATCAAATCCTAATTAAGGCCTAAAATTATCAAGTTCTAATTAAGTCCTAAAATTATCAAGTCCTAATTAAGTCCTAAAATAAGCAAGTCCTAATTAAGTCTTAAAATTATTAAGTTCTTATCAAGTCCTAAAATTATCAAGTCCTAATTAAGTCCTAAAATTACCAAGTCCTTATTAAGTTCTAAAATTATCAAGTCCTAATTAAGGCCTAAATTTATCAAGTTCTAATCCAGTCTTTAAATTATCAAGGACTAATCAAGTCCTTAAATATTCAAGTTCTTATCAAGTCCTAAAATTATTAAGTCCTAATTAAGTCCTAAAATTAGCATGTCCTAATTGGGTCCTAAAATTACCAAGTCCTTATTAAGTCCTAAAATTATCAAGTCCTAATTAAGTCTTAAAATTATCAAGTCCTTATCAAGTCCTAAAATTATCAAGTCCTAATTAAGTCCTAAAATTAGCAAGTCCTAATAAAGTCCTAAAATTATCAAGTCCTAATTATGTTCTAAAATTAGCAAGTCCTAATTAGGTCCTAAAATAATCAAGTCCTAATCCAGTCCTTAAATTATCAAGTACTAATTAAGTCCTTAAATAATCGAGTTCTTATTAAGTCCTAAAACAATCAAGTCCTAATTAAATCCTAAAATTACGAAGTCTTAATTAAGTGCTAAAATTATCAAGCCCTAATTAAGTCCAACAATTGTTATGTATTATTTAGTCCTGTAATTATCAAATACTACAACAGTCCTAAAATTATCAAGTCCTAATTAAGTCCTAAAATTATCAAGTCCTAATTAAGTCCTAAAATTATCAAGTCCTAATTAATTCCTAAAATTACCAAGTCTTAATTAGGTTCTAAAATTACTAAGTCCTAATTATGTCCTAAAAGTATCAAATCCTAATTAAGTCCTAAAATTAGCAAGTCCTAATTAAGTCCTCAAATCATCAACTCCTAATTAGGTCCTAAAATTATCAAATCCTAATTAAGGCCTAAAATTATCAAGTTCTAATTAAGTCCTAAAATTATCAAGTCCTAATTAAGTCCTAAAATAAGCAAGTCCTAATTAAGTCTTAAAATTATTAAGTTCTTATCAAGTCCTAAAATTATCAAGTCCTAATTAAGTCCTAAAATTATCAAGTCCTTATTAAGTCCTAAAATTATCAAGTCCTAATTAAGTCCTAAAATTATCAAGTCCTAATTAAGTCCTAAAATTAGCAAGTCCTAATTAATTCCTAAAATTATCAAGTCCTTATTAAGTCCTAAAATAATCAAGTCTTAATTAAGTTCTAAAATTATCAAGTCCTAATTAAGTCCTAAAATTACCAAGTCCTAATTATGTCCTAAAAGTATCAAATCCTAATTTAGTCCTAAAATTAGCAAGTCCTAATTAAGTCCTCAAATCATCATTTCCTAATTAAGTCCTAAAATTATCAAATCCTAATTAAGGCCTAAAATTATCAAGTTCTAATTAAGTCCTAAAATTATCAAGTCCTAATTAAGTCCTAAAATAAGCAAGTCCTAATTAAGTCTTAAAATTATTAAGTTCTTATCAAGTCCTAAAATTATCAAGTCCTAATTAAGTCCTAAAATTACCAAGTCCTTATTAAGTTCTAAAATTATCAAGTCCTAATAAGGTCCTTAAATAATCAAGTTCTTATTAAGTCCTAAAATTATCAAATCCTAATTAAGGCCTAAATTTATCAAGTTCTAATCCAGTCTTTAAATTATCAAGGACTAATCAAGTCCTTAAATATTCAAGTTCTTATCAAGTCCTAAAATTATTAAGTCCTAATAAAGTCCTAAAATTAGCAAGTCCTAATTAAGTCCTAAAATTATCAAGTCCTTATTAAGTCCTAAAATTATCAAGTCCTAATTAAGTCGTAAAATTATCAAGTCCTAATTAAGTCCTAAAATTATCCAGTCCTAATTAAGTCCTAAAATTAGCATGTCCTAATTAGGTCCTAAAATTACCAAGTCCTTATTAAGTCCTAAAATTATCCAGTCCTAATTAAGTCCTAAAATTAGCAAGTCCTAATTAAGTCCTAAAATTATCAAATCCTTATCAAGTCCTAAAATTATCAAGTGTAAATTAAGTCCTAAAATTAGCAAGTCCTGATTAAGTCCTAAAATCATCAAGTCATAATTAAGTTCTAAAATTATTAAATCCTAATTAAGGCCTAAAATTATCAAGTTTTAATTAAGTCCTAAAATTAGAAAGTCCTAATTAAGTCCTAATATTATCATGTCCTAATTAGGTCCTAAAATTATCATGTCCTAATTAAGTCCTAGAATTAGCAAGTCCTAAAATTATCAAGTCTTTATCAAGTTCTATTTACGTCCTAAAATAATCAATTCCTAATTAAGTCCTAATATCATCAAGGCCTAATTAAGTCCTAAAATTATCAAGTCCTAATTAAGGCCTAAATTCATCAAGTCCTAATTAAGTCCTAAAATAAGCAAGTCCTAATTAAGTCCTAAAATTATCAACTCTTTATCAAGTCCTATAAACGTCCTAAAATAATCAAGTCCTAATTAAGGCCTAAAATCATCAAGTCCTAATTAAGTCCTAAAATAATCAAGTCCTAATTAAGTCCTAAAATTATTAAGTCCTAATTAAGTCCTAAAATTAGAAAGTCCTAATTAAGTCCTAAAATTAGCAAATCCTAATTAAGCCTTTAAATTATTAAGTCCTAATTAAGCCCTAAAATTTTCAAGTCCTAATTATATCCTAAAATTATCAAGTCCTAATTCAGTCCTAAAATTAGCAAGTCCTAATTAAGTCCTAAAATAATCAAGTCCTAATTAAGTCCTAAAATTATCATGTCCTAATTAAGTCCTAAAATTATCAAGTCTTTATCAAGTCCTATTTACGTCCTAAAATAATCAATTCCTAATTAAGGCCTAATATCATCAAGTCCTAATTAAGACCTAAAACTATCAAGTCCTAATTAAGGCCTAAATTCATCAAGTCCTAATTAAGTCCTAAAATTAGCAAGTCCTAATTAAGTCCTAAAATTATCAAGTCTTTATCAAGTCCTATAAACGTCCTAAAATAATCAAGTCCTAATTAAGGCCTAAAATCATCAAGTCCTAATTAAGTCCTAAAATAATCAAGTCCTAATTAAGTCCTAAAATTATTAAGTCCTAATTAAATCCTAAAATTATCAAGTCCTAATTCAGTCCTAAAATTAGCAAGTCCTCATTAGGTCCTTAAATAATCAAGTCCTAATTAAGTCCTAAAATTATCATGTCCTAATTAAGTCCTAGAATTAGCAAGTCCTAATTAAGTCCTAAAATTAGCAAGTCCTAATTAAGGTCTAAATTCATCAAGTCCTAATTAAGTCCTAAAATTAGCAAGTCCTAATTAAGTCCTAAAATTATTAAGTCCTAATTAAGTCCTAAAATTATCAAGTCCTAATTAAGTCCTAAAATAATCATGTCCTAATTAAGTCCTAAAATTATCAAGTCCTAATTAAGTCCTGATATTATCAAGTCCTAATAAAGTCCTAAAATAATCAAGTCCTAATCAAGTCCTAAAATTATCAAGTTCTAATTAAGTCCTAAAATTATCAAGTCCTAATAAAGTCCTAAAATTATCAAGTCCTAATTAATTCCTAAAATTACCAAGTCTTAATTAGGTTCTAAAATTACTAAGTCCTAATTATGTCCTAAAAGTATCAAATCCTAATTAAGTCCTAAAATTAGCAAGCCCTAATTAAGGCCTAAATTCATCAAGTCCTAATAAAGTCCTAAAATTAGCAAGTCCTAATTAAGTCCTAAAATTATCAAGTCCTTATTAAGTCCTAAAATTATCAAGTCCTAATTAAGTCCTAAAATTAGCAGGTCCTAATTAAGTCCTAAAATTATCAAGTCCTAATTAAGTCCTAAAATTATCAAGCCCTAATTAAGGCCTAAATTCATCAAGTCCTAATAAAGTCCTAAAATTAGCAAGTCCTAATTAAGTCCTAAAATTATCAAGTCCTTATTAAGTCCTAAAATTATCAAGTCCTAATTAAGTCCTAAAATTAGCAGGTCCTAATTAAGTCCTAAAATTATCAAGTCCTAATTAAGTCCTAAAATTATCAAGTCCTTATTAAGTCCTAAAATTATCAAGTCCTAATTAAGTCCTAAAATTATCAAGTCTTTATCAAGTCCTATATACGTCCTAAAATAATCAAGTCCTAATTAAGGCCTAAAATCATCAAGCACTAATTAAGTCCTAAAATAATCAAGTCCTAATTAAGTCCTAAAATTATCAAGTCCTTATTAAGTCCTAAAATTATCAAGTCCTAATTAAGTCCTAAAATTATCAAGTCTTTATCAAGTCCTATATACGTCCTAAAATTATCAAGTCCTAATTAAGTCCTAAAATTATCAAGTCTTTATCAAGTCCTATATACGTCCTAAAATAATCAAGTCCTAATTAAGGCCTAAAACCATCAAGCACTAATTAAGTCCTAAAATAATCAAGTCCTAATTAAGTCCTAAAATTATTAAGTCCTAATTAAGTCCTAAAATTAGCAGGTCCTAATTAAGTCCTAAAATTATCAAGTCCTTATTAGGTCCTAAAATTATCAAGTCCTAATTAAGTCCTTAAATTAGCGAGTCCTAATAAAGTCCTAAAATTATCAAGTCCTAATTAAGGCCTAAAATCATCAAGTCCTAATTAAGTCCTAAAATTATCAAGTCCTAATTAAGTCCTAAAATTAGCAGGTCCTAATTAAGTCCTAAAATTATCAAGTCCTAATTAAGTCCTAAAATTATCAAGTCCTTATTAAGTCCTAAAATTATCAAGTCCTAATTAAGTCCTAAAATTATCAAGTCTTTATCAAGTCCTATATACGTCCTAAAATAATCAAGTCCTAATTAAGGCCTAAAATCATCAAGCACTAATTAAGTCCTAAAATAATCAAGTCCTAATTAAGTCCTAAAATTATCAAGTCCTTATTAAGTCCTAAAATTATCAAGTCCTAATTAAGTCCTAAAATTATCAAGTCTTTATCAAGTCCTATATACGTCCTAAAATTATCAAGTCCTAATTAAGTCCTAAAATTATCAAGTCTTTATCAAGTCCTATATACGTCCTAAAATAATCAAGTCCTAATTAAGGCCTAAAACCATCAAGCACTAATTAAGTCCTAAAATAATCAAGTCCTAATTAAGTCCTAAAATTATTAAGTCCTAATTAAGTCCTAAAATTAGCAGGTCCTAATTAAGTCCTAAAATTATCAAGTCCTTATTAGGTCCTAAAATTATCAAGTCCTAATTAAGTCCTTAAATTAGCGAGTCCTAATAAAGTCCTAAAATTATCAAGTCCTAATTAAGGCCTAAAATCATCAAGTCCTAATTAAGTCCTAAAATTAGCAAGTCCTAATTAATTCCTAAAATTATCAAGTCCTTATTAAGTCCTAAAATTATCAAGTCCTAATTAAGTCCTAAAATTAGCAAGTCCTAATAAAGTCCTAGAATTATCAAGTCCTAATAAAGTCCTAAAATTATCAAGTCCTAATTAAGTCCTAAAATTATCAAGTCCTTATTAAGTCCTAAAATTATCAAGTCCTTATTAAGTCCTAAAATTATCAAGTCCTAATTAAGTCCTAAAATTAGCAAGTCCTAATAAAGTCCTAGAATTATCAAGTCCTAATAAAGTCCTAAAATTATCAAGTCCTAATTAAGTCCTAAAATTATCAAGTCCTTATTAAGTCCTAAAATTATCAAGTCCTAATTAAGTCCTAAAATTATCAAGTCCTAATTAAGTCCTAAAATTAGCAAGTCCTAATTAATTCCTAAAATTATCAAGTCCTTATTAAGTCCTAAAATTATCAAGTCCTAATTAAGTCCTAAAATTAGCAAGTCCTAATTAAGTCCTAAAATTATTAAGTCCTAATTAAATCCTAAAATTAGCAGGTCCTAATTAAGTCCTAAAATTATCATGTCCTTATTAGGTCCTAAAATTATCAAGTCCTAATTAAGTCCTTAAATTAGCGAGTCCTAATTAAGTCCTAAAATTATCAAGTCCTAATTAAGGCCTAAAATCATCAAGTCCTAATTAAGTCCTAAAATTAGCAAGTCCTAATTAATTCCTAAAATTATCAAGTCCTTATTAAGTCCTAAATTTATCAAGTGCTAATTAAGTACTAAAATTAGCAAGTCCTAATAAAGTCCTAGAATTATCAAGTCCTAATAAAGTCCTAAAATTATCAAGTGCTTATTAAGTCCTAAAATTATCAAGTCCTAATTAAGTCCTAAAATTATCAAGTCCTTATTAAGTCCTTTAATTGTAAAGTCCTAATTGATCATTTAATTGTCATGTCCGTATTAAGTCCTAAAATGATTAAGTTCTAATTAAGTCCTAAAATAAGCATGTCCTAATTAAGTCCTAAAATTAGCAAGTCCTAAAATTATCAAGTCTTTATTAATTCCTATTTACGTCCTAAAATAATCAAGTCCTAATTAAGTCCTAATATCATCAAGTCCTAATTAAGTCCTAAAATTATCAAGTCCTAATTAAGGCCTAAATTCATCAAGTCCTAATTAAGTCCTAAAATTAGCAAGTCCTAATTAAGTCCTAAAATTATCAAGTCTTTATCAAGTCCTATAAACGTCCTAAAATAATCAAGTCCTAATTAAGGCCTAAAATCATCAAGTCCTAATTAAGTCCTAAAATAATCAAGTCCTAATTAAGTCCTAAAATTATTAAGTCCTAATTAAGTCCTAAAATTAGAAAGTCCTAATTAAGTCCTAAAATTAGCAAATCCTAATTAAGCCTTTAAATTATTAAGTCCTAATTAAGCCCTAAAATTTTCAAGTCCTAATTAAATCCTAAAATTATCAAGTCCTAATTCAGTCCTAAAATTAGCAAGTCCTAATTAAGTCCTAAAATAATCAAGTCCTAATTAAGTCCTAAAATTAGCAAGTCCTAATTAAGTCCTAAAATTATCAAGTCTTTATCAAGTCCTATAAACGTCCTAAAATAATCAAGTCTTAATTAAGGCCTAAAATCATCAAGTCCTAATTAAGTCCTAAAATAATCAAGTCCTAATTAAGTCCTAAAATTATTAAGTCCTAATTAAGTCCTCAAATCATCATTTCCTAATTAAGTCCTAAAATAATCAAGTCCTAATTAAGGCCTAAAATCATCAAGTCCTAATTAAGTCCTAAAATAATCAAGTCCTAATTCAGTCCTAAAATTAGCAAGTCCTCATTAAGTCCTAAAATAATCAAGTCCTAATTAAGTCCTAAAATTATCATGTCCTAATTAAGTCCTAGAATTAGCAAGTCCTAAAATTATCAAGTCTTTATCAAGTTCTATTTACGTCCTAAAATAATAGTGATGCACGTCGAGCAAACGATCTGATCGACTTCACATCTGATCGTCTGTTGTTTGCTCGATTATGATTGATTTGAACAAATTACTTTTTATTTATCTTTTAATAAATAGCATAATTTTTTAAAATATCTTTAAGTAAGTATCCTTTCTTTTTGTTGACACTTTTTATTTTTTACGTGGGTAATTCCATTGGCTTCCGTCGGAGGGATGTTTGCTAAAAATATTTTACTTTAATTTAAATTATCATTTAAAAATTGAATTTTTAAATGAATAAAAAAATATTTATAAAAATCTTTATTTAAAATAAACTCTATAGAGTTTAATAATGACTTATATATAAAACAAGTGTATTTTTGAGATATGCAAGCAACATCCCTCAGACAAAAGTCAATAGAATAACCCACGTGACAGATAAAAAAAGTCAACAAAAAGAAAGGATACTTACTTGAAGATATTTTCAAAAATTATGCTATTTATTAAAAGATAAATAAAAAGTAATTTGTTCAAATCAATCATAATCGAGCAAACAACAGACGATCAGATGTGAAGTCGATCAGATCGTTTGCTCGACGTGCATCACTATAAAATAATCAATTCCTAATTAAGGCCTAATATCATCAAGTCCTAATTAAGTCCTCAAATTATCAAGTCCTAATTAAGGCCTAAATTCATCAAGTCCTAATTAAGTCCTAAAATTAGCAAGTCCTATTTAAGTCCTAAAATTATCAAGTCTTTATCAAGTCCTATATACGTACTAAAATAATCAAGTCCTAATTAAGGCCTAAAATCATCAAGCACTAATTAAGTCCTAAAATAATCAAGTCCTAATTAAGTCCTTAAATTATTAAGTCCTAATTAAGTCCTCAAATCATCATTTCCTAATTAAGTCCTAAAATTATCAAATCCTAATTAAGGCCTAAAATTATCAAGTTCTAATTAAGTCCTAAAATTATCAAGTCCTAATTAAGTCCTAAAATAAGCAAGTCCTAATTAAGTCTTAAAATTATTAAGTTCTTATCAAGTCCTAAAATTATCAAGTCCTAATTAAGTCCTAAAATTACCAAGTCCTTATTAAGTTCTAAAATTATCAAGTCCTAATAAGGTCCTTAAATAATCAAGTTCTTATTAAGTCCTAAAATTATCAAATCCTAATTAAGGCCTAAATTTATCAAGTTCTAATCCAGTCTTTAAATTATCAAGGACTAATCAAGTCCTTAAATATTCAAGTTCTTATCAAGTCCTAAAATTATTAAGTCCTAATTAAGTCCTAAAATTAGCAAGTCCTAATTAAGTCGTAAAATTATCAAGTCCTAATTAAGTCCTAAAATTATCCAGTCCTAATTAAGTCCTAAAATTAGCATGTCCTAATTAGGTCCTAAAATTACCAAGTCCTTATTAAGTCCTAAAATTATCAAGTCCTAATTAAGTCCTAAAATTAGCAAGTCCTAATTAAGTCCTAAAATTATCAAATCCTTATCAAGTCCTAAAATTATCAAGTGTAAATTAAGTCCTAAAATTAGCAAGTCCTGATTAAGTCCTAAAATCATCAAGTCATAATTAAGTTCTAAAATTATTAAATCCTAATTAAGGCCTAAAATTATCAAGTTTTAATTAATTCCTAAAATTAGAAAGTCCTAATTAAGTCCTAAAATTATCATGTTCTAATTAGGTCCTAAACTTATCATGTCCTAATTAAGTCCTAGAATTAGCAAGTCCTAATTAAGGCCTAAAATTATCAAGTCTTTATCAAGTCCTATAAACGTCCTAAAATAATCAAGTCCTAATTAAGGCCTAAAATCATTAAGTCCTAATTAAGTCCTAAAATAATCAAGTCCTAATTAAGTCCTAAAATTATTAAGTCCTAATTAAGTCCTAAAATTAGAAAGTCCTAATTAAGTCCTAAAATTAGCAAATCCTAATTAAGCCTTTAAATTATTAAGTCCTAATTAAGCCCTAAAATTTTCAAGTCCTAATTAAATCCTAAAATTATCAAGTCCTAATTCAGTCCTAAAATTAGCAAGTCCTAATTAAGTCCTAAAATAATCAAGTCCTAATTAAGTCCTAAAATTATCATGTCCTAATTAAGTCCTAAAATTATCAAGTCTTTATCAAGTCCTATTTACGTCCTAAAATAATCAATTCCTAATTAAGGCCTAATATCATCAAATCCTAATTAAGACCTAAAATTATCAAGTCCTAATTAAGGCCTAAATTCATCAAGTCCTAATTAAGTCTTAAAATTAGCAAGTCCTAATTAAGTCCTAAAATTATCAAGTCTTTATCAAGTCCTATAAACGTCCTAAAATAATCAAGTCCTAATTAAGGCCTAAAATCATCAAGTCCTTATTAAGTCCTAAAATAATCAAGTCCTAATTAAGTCCTAAAATTATTAAGTCCTAATTAAGTCCTCAAATCATCATTTCCTAATTAAGTCCTAAAATTATCAAATCCTAATTAAGGCCTAAAATTATCAAGTTCTAATTAAGTCCTAAAATTAGCAAGTCCTTTTTAAGTCCTTTAATTGTCAAGTCCTAATTGATCATTTAATTGTCATGTCCGTATTAAGTCCTAAAATTATCAAGTTCTAATTAAGTCCTAAAATAATCATGTCCTAATTAAGTCCTAAAATTAGCAAGTCCTAAAATTATAAAGTCTTTATTAAGTCCTATTTACGTCCTAAAATAATCAAGTCCTAATTAAGGCCTAATTTCATCAAGTCCTAATTAAGTCCTAAAATAATCAAGTCCTAATTAAGTCCTAAAATTATCAAGTCCTAATTAAGTCCTAAAATTATCAAGTCCTAATTAAGGCCTAAATTCATCAAGTCCTAATAAAGTCCTAAAATTAGCAAGTTCTAATTAAGTCCTAAAATTATCAAGTCCTTATTAAGTCCTAAAATTATCAAGTCCTATATACGTCCTAAAATAATCAATTCCTAATTAAGGCCTAAAATCATCAAGCACTAATTAAGTCCTAAAATAATCAAGTCCTAATTAAGTCCTAAAATTATCAAGTCCTTATTAAGTCCTAAAATTATCAAGTCCTAATTAAGTCCTAAAATTATCAAGTCTTTATCAAGTCCTATATACGTCCTAAAATTATCAAGTCCTAATTAAGTCCTAAAATTATCAAGTCTTTATCAAGTCCTATATACGTCCTAAAATAATCAAGTCCTAATTAAGGCCTAAAATCATCAAGCACTAATTAAGTCCTAAAATAATCAAGTCCTAATTAAGTCCTAAAATTATTAAGTCCTAATTAAGTCCTAAAATTAGCAGGTCCTAATTAAGTCCTAAAATTATCAAGCCCTTATTAGGTCCTAAAATTATCAAGTCCTAATTAAGTCCTTAAATTAGCGAGTCCTAATTAAGTCCTAAAATTATCAAGTCCTAATTAAGGCCTAAAATCATCAAGTCCTAATTAAGTCCTAAAATTAGCAAGTCCTAATTAATTCCTAAAATTATCAAGTCCTTATTAAGTCCTAAAATTATCAAGTCCTAATTAAGTCCTAAAATTAGCAAGTCCTAATAAAGTCCTAGAATTATCAAGTCCTAATAAAGTCCTAAAATTATCAAGTCCTTATTAAGTCCTAAAATTATCAAGTCCTTATTAAGTCCTAAAATTATCAAGTCCTAATTAAGTCCTAAAATTATCAAGTCCTAATTAAGTCCTAAAATTAGCAAGTCCTAATTAATTCCTAAAATTATCAAGTCCTTATTAAGTCCTAAAATTATCAAGTCCTAATTAAGTCCTAAAATTAGCAAGTCCTAATAAAGTCCTAAAATCATCAAGTCCTAATTAAGTCCTAAAATTAGCAGGTCCTATTTAAGTCCTAAAATTATCAAGTCCTTATTAGGTCCTAAAATTATCAAGTCCTAATTAAGTCCTAAAATTAGCAAGTCCTAATTAATTCCTAAAATTATCAAGTCCTTATTAAGTCCTAAAATTATCAAGTGCTAATTAAGTACTAAAATTAGCAAGTCCTAATAAAGTCCTAGAATTATCAAGTCCTAATAAAGTCCTAAAATCATCAAGTCCTAATTAAGTCCTAAAATTAGCAGGTCCTAATTAAGTCCTAAAATTATCAAGTCCTTATTAGGTCCTAAAATTATTAAGTCCTAATTAAGTCCTTAAATTAGCGAGTCCTAATTAAGTCCTAAAATTATCAAGTCCTAATTAAGGCCTAAAATCATCAAGTCCTAATTAAGTCCTAAAATTAGCAAGTCCTAATTAATTCCTAAAATTATCAAGTCCTTATTAAGTCCTAAAATTATCAAGTCCTAATTAAGTCCTAAAATTAGCAAGTCCTAATAAAGTCCTAGAATTATCAAGTCCTAATAAAGTCCTAAAATTATCAAGTCCTAATTAAGTCCTAAAATTATCAAGTCCTTATTAAGTCCTAAAATTATCAAGTCCTAATTAAGTCCTAAAATTATCAAGTCCTAATTTAGTCCTAAAATTAGCAAGTCCTAATTAATTCCTAAAATTATCAAGTCCTTATTAAGTCCTAAAATTATTAAGTCCTAATTAAGTCCTAAAATTAGCAAGTCCTAATTAAGTCCTAAAATTATTAAGTCCTAATTAAGTCCTCAAATTAGCAGGTCCTAATTAAGTCCTAAAATTATCAAGTCCTTATTAGGTCCTAAAATTATCAAGTCCTAATTAAGTCCTTAAATTAGCGAGTCCTAATTAAGTCCTATAATTATCAAGTCCTAATTAAGGCCTAAAATCATCAAGTCCTAATTAAGTACTAAAATTAGCAAGTCCTAATAAAGTCCTAGAATTATCAAGTCCTAATAAAGTCCTAAAATTTTCAAGTCTTTATCAAGTCCTATATACGTCCTAAAATAATCAAGTCCTAATTAAGGCCTAAAATCATTAAGTCCTAATTAAGTCCTAAAATTATCATGTCCTAATTAAGTCCTAGAATTAGCAAGTCCTAATTAAGTCCTAAAATAATCAAGTCCTAATTAAGTCCTAAAATTATCAAGTCCTAATTCAGTCCTAAAATTAGCAAGTCCTAATTGAGTCCTAAAATAATCATTCCTAATTAAGTCCTAAAATTATCATGTCCTAATTAAGTCCTAAAATTAGCAAGTCCTTATTAGGTCCTTTAATTGTCAAGTCCTAATTGATCCTTTAATTGTCATGTCCGTATTATGTCCTAAAATGATCAAGTTCTAATTAAGTCCTAAAATAATCATGTCCTAATTAAGTCTTAAAATTATCATATCCTAATTAAGTCCTAAAATTATCAAGTACCAATTACGTCCTAAAATTGTACGGTCCTAATTATGGCCTAAAATCATAAAGTCCTAATTTAGTCCTACAATTCTCAAGTTCTAAAAAAGTTCTAAAGTTATTGAGTCCTAATTTCGTCTTAAACTTGTCAAATCAAACTAAGTTTAAAAAAAATTAGGTCATAATTATGTCGTAATACTAACAAGCATTAAAAGCATGATGTCCTAATTAAGTCGTACAATTCTTAAGTTCTAATAAAGTCCGGAAATGATCGAGTCCTAATTTCTTTTTAAATTTATCAAGACTTTATTAAGTCCTTTAATTGTCAAGTCCTGATTGGTCCTTTAATTGTCATGTCCTTATTAAGTCCTTAAATTACTAAGTCCTATTTAAGTCCTTTAATTGTCAAGTCCTAATTAAGTCCTAAAATTATCAAGTCCTAATTAAGGCCTAAAATCATCAAGTCCTAATTAAGTCCTAAAATTATCAAGTGCTTATTAAGTCCTAAAATTATCAAGTCCTAATTAAGTCCTAAAATTAGCAAGTCCTAATTAAGTCCTAAAATTATCAAGTCTTTATCAAGTCCTATAAACGTCCTAAAATAATCAAGTCCTAATTAAGGCCTAAAATCATCAAGTCCTTATTAAGTCCTAAAATAATCAAGTCCTAATTAAGTCCTAAAATTATTAAGTCCTAATTAAGTCCTCAAATCATCATTTCCTAATTAAGTCCTAAAATTATCAAATCCTAATTAAGGCCTAAAATTATCAAGTTCTAATTAAGTCCTAAAATTATCAAGTCCTAATTCAGTCCTAAAATTAGCAAGTCCTCATTAAGTCCTAAAATAATCAAGTCCTAATTAAGTCCTAAAATTATCATGTCCTAATTAAGTCCTAGAATTAGCAAGTCCTAAAATTATCAAGTCTTTATCAAGTCCTATATACGTCCTAAAATAATCAAGTCCTAATTAAGGCCTAAAATCATCAAGCACTAATTAAGTCCTAAAATAATCAAGTCCTAATTAAGTCCTAAAATTATTAAGTCCTAATTAAGTCCTCAAATCATCATTTCCTAATTAAGTCCTAAAATTATCAAATCCTAATTAAGGCCTAAAATTATCAAGTTCTAATTAAGTCCTAAAATTATCAAGTCCTAATTAAGTCCTAAAATAAGCAAGTCCTAATTAAGTCTTAAAATTATTAAGTTCTTATCAAGTCCTAAAATTATCAAGTCCTAATTAAGTCCTAAAATTACCAAGTCCTTATTAAGTTCTAAAATTATCAAGTCCTAATAAGGTCCTTAAATAATCAAGTTCTTATTAAGTCCTAAAATTATCAAATCCTAATTAAGGCCTAAATTTATCAAGTTCTAATCCAGTCTTTAAATTATCAAGGACTAATCAAGTCCTTAAATATTCAAGTTCTTATCAAGTCCTAAAATTATTAAGTCCTAATTAAGTCCTAAAATTAGCAAGTCCTAATTAAGTCGTAAAATTATCAAGTCCTAATTAAGGCCTAAATTCATCAAGTCCTAATTAAGTCCTAAAATTAGCAAGTCCTAATTAAGTCCTAAAATTATCAAGTCTTTATCAAGTCCTATAAACGTCCTAAAATAATCAAGTCCTAATTAAGGCCTAAAATCATCAAGTCCTAATTAAGTCCTAAAATAATCAAGTCCTAATTAAGTCCTAAAATTATTAAGTCCTAATTAAGTCCTAAAATTAGAAAGTCCTAATTAAGTCCTAAAATTAGCAAATCCTAATTAAGCCTTTAAATTATTAAGTCCTAATTAAGCCCTAAAATTTTCAAGTCCTAATTAAATCCTAAAATTATCAAGTCCTAATTCAGTCCTAAAATTAGCAAGTCCTAATTAAGTCCTAAAATAATCAAGTCCTAATTAAGTCCTAAAATTATCATGTCCTAATTAAGTCCTAAAATTATCAAGTCTTTATCAAGTCCTATTTACGTCCTAAAATAATCAATTCCTAATTAAGGCCTAATATCATCAAATCCTAATTAAGACCTAAAATTATCAAGTCCTAATTAAGGCCTAAATTCATCAAGTCCTAATTAAGTCCTAAAATTAGCAAGTCCTAATTAAGTCCTAAAATTATCAAGTCTTTATCAAGTCCTATAAACGTCCTAAAGTAATCAAGTCCTAATTAAGGCCTAAAATCATCAAGTCCTAATTAAGTCCTAAAATAATCAAGTCCTAATTAAGTCCTAAAATTATTAAGTCCTAATTAAATCCTAAAATTATCAAGTCCTAATTCAGTCCTAAAATTAGCAAGTCCTCATTAAGTCCTAAAATAATCAAGTCCTAATTAAGTCCTAAAATTATCATGTCCTAATTAAGTCCTAGAATTAGCAAGTCCTAATTAAGTCCTAAAATTAGCAAGTCCTAATTAAGGCCTAAATTCATCAAGTCCTAATTAAGTCCTAAAATTAGCAAGTCCTAATTAAGTCCTAAAATTATCAAATCCTAATTAAGGCCTAAAATTATCAAGTTCTAATTAAGTCCTAAAATTATCAAGTCCTAATTAAGTCCTAAAATTATCATGTCCTTATTAGGTCCTAAAATTATCAAGTCCTAATTAAGTCCTTAAATTAGCGAGTCCTAATTAAGTCCTAAAATTATCAAGTCCTAATTAAGGCCTAAAATCATCAAGTCCTAATTAAGTCCTAAAATTAGCAAGTCCTAATTAATTCCTAAAATTATCAAGTCCTTATTAAGTCCTAAAATAATCATGTCCTAATTAAGTCCTAAAATTATCAAGTCCTAATTAAGTCCTTAAATATTCAAGTTCTTATCAAGTCCTAAAATTATTAAGTCCTAATTAAGTCCTAAAATTAGCAAGTCCTAATTAAGTCGTAAAATTATTAAGTCCTAATAAAGTCCTAAAATTAGCAAGTCCTAATTAAGTCCTAAATTTACACTACCGTCGGAAATTGTTGGTCCGATCGATTGGAGCTGATCAAAAAAATACAGCTCAAATAAGACCACGATATCTTGGTTAATAATTAAGATAGAAACTTGAGATTTAAAAATTTGGAAAGCTTATTAAATTCTGCCTTAGAATACCTATTAGTTAAAATATTTTAAAAATCCAAAGTGATTATATTACTTGATGTGTTAGAAAAAAAAATTCTCAAATTTTTCAATTATCGTTCCATATGTTCAGTTCGTTGCCTGATTTAGAAAAATTGAATAAAAAAATTGAAATTTATATTGTTCTCTTCGTTGAATTGCCAGCTTTAATTTGAGCTAAGGGAACTTGAAAAATATTGAATGGTTCACGAGATATGACTAAATATGTCCGAGTATGTTTTTCTCGAAAATCAATCAAAAACGTGGTTTTTGCCTAAAAATGAAGGTTTTTGAGAAAAATATGCTCGGACGTTTTTAGTCATATCTCGTGAACCATTCAATATTTTTCAAGTTCCCTTAGCTCAAATTAAAGCTAGCAATTCAACGAAGAGAACAATATAAAATTCAATTTTTTTATTCAATTTTTCTACATCAGGCAACGAACTGAACATATGGAACGATAATTGAAAAATTTGAGAATTTTTTTTTCTAACACATCAAGTAATATAATCACTTTGGATTTTTAAAATATTTAAACTAATAGGTATTCTAACGCAGAATTTAATAATCTTTTCAAATTTTTAAACGTTAAGTTTCTATCTTAATTTTTAACCAAGATATCGTGGTCTTATTTGAGCTGTATTTTTTTGATCCGCTCCAATCGATCGGACCAACAATTTCCGACGGTAGTGTAGCAAGTCCTAATTAAGTCCTAAAATTAGCAAGTCCTTTTTAAGTCCTTTAATTGTCAAGTCCTAATTGATCATTTAATTGTCATGTCCGTATTAAGTCCTAAAATTATCAAGTTCTAATTAAGTCCTAAAATAATCATGTCCTAATTAAGTCCTAAAATTAGCAAGTCCTAAAATTATAAAGTCTTTATTAAGTCCTATTTACGTCCTAAAATAATCAAGTCCTAATTAAGGCCTAATTTCATCAAGTCCTAATTAAGTCCTAAAATAATCAAGTCCTAATTAAGTCCTAAAATTATCAAGTCCTAATTAAGTCCTAAAATTATCAAGTCCTAATTAAGGCCTAAATTCATCAAGTCCTAATAAAGTCCTAAAATTAGCAAGTGCTAATTAAGTCCTAAAATTATCAAGTCCTTATTAAGTCCTAAAATTATCAAGTCCTAATTAAGTCCTAAAATTAGCAGGTCCTAATTAAGTCCTAAAATTATCAAGTCCTAATTAAGTCCTAAAATTATCAAGTCCTTATTAAGTCCTAAAATTATCAAGTCCTAATTAAGTCCTAAAATTATCAAGTCTTTATCAAGTCCTATATACGTCCTAAAATAATCAAGTCCTAATTAAGGCCTAAAATCATCAAGCACTAATTAAGTCCTAAAATAATCAAGTCCTAATTAAGTCCTAAAATTATCAAGTCCTTATTAAGTCTTAAAATTATCAAGTCCTAATTAAGTCCTAAAATTATCAAGTCTTTATCAAGTCCTATATACGTCCTAAAATTATCAAGTCCTAATTAAGTCCTAAAATTATCAAGTCTTTATCAAGTCCTATATACGTCCTAAAATAATCAAGTCCTAATTAAGGCCTAAAATCATCAAGCACTAATTAAGTCCTAAAATAATCAAGTCCTAATTAAGTCCTAAAATTATTAAGTCCTAATTAAGTCCTAAAATTAGCAGGTCCTAATTAAGTCCTAAAATTATCAAGTCCTTATTAGGTCCTAAAATTATCAAGTCCTAATTAAGTCCTAAAATAATCAAGTCCTAATTAAGTCCTAAAATTATCAAGTCCTAATTAAGGCCTAAAATCATCAAGTCCTAATTAAGTCCTAAAATTAGCAAGTCCTAATTAATTCCTAAAATTATCAAGTCCTTATTAAGTCCTAAAATTATCAAGTCCTAATTAACTCCTAAAATTAGCAAGTCCTAATAAAGTCCTAGAATTATCAAGTCCTAATAAAGTCCTAAAATTATCAAGTCCTAATTAAGTCCTAAAATTATCAAGTCCTTATTAAGTCCGAAAATTATCAAGTCCTAATTAAGTCCTAAAATTATCAAGTCCTAATTAAGTCCTAAAATTAGCAAGTCCTAATTAATTCCTAAAATTATCAAGTCCTTATTAAGTCCTAAAATTATCAAGTCCTAATTAAGTCCTAAAATTAGCAAGTCCTAATTAAGTCCTAAAATTATTAAGTCCTAATTAAGTCCTAAAATTAGCAGGTCCTAATTAAGTCCTAAAATTATCATGTCCTTATTAGGTCCTAAAATTATCAAGTCCTAATTAAGTCCTTAAATTAGCGAGTCCTAATTAAGTCCTAAAATTATCAAGTCCTAATTAAGGCCTAAAATCATCAAGTCCTAATTAAGTCCTAAAATTAGCAAGTCCTAATTAATTCCTAAAATTATCAAGTCCTTATTAAGTCCTAAAATTATCAAGTGCTAATTAAGTACTAAAATTAGCAAGTCCTAATAAAGTCCTAGAATTATCAAGTCCTAATAAAGTCCTAAAATAATCAAGTGCTTATTAAGTCCTAAAATTATCAAGTCCTAATTAAGTCCTAAAATTATCAAGTCCTTATTAAGTCCTTTAATTGTAAAGTCCTAATTGATCCTTTAATTGTCATGTCCGTATTAAGTCCTAAAATGATTAAGTTCTAATTAAGTCCTAAAATAAGCATGTCCTAATTAAGTCCTAAAATTAGCAAGTCCTAAAATTATCAAGTCTTTATTAATTCCTATTTACGTCCTAAAATAATCAAGTCCTAATTAAGTCCTAATATCATCAAGTCCTAATTAAGTCCTAAAATTATCAAGTCCTAATTAAGGCCTAAATTCATCAAGTCCTAATTAAGTCCTAAAATTAGCAAGTCCTAATTAAGTCCTAAAATTATCAAGTCTTTATCAAGTCCTATAAACGTCCTAAAATAATCAAGTCCTAATTAAGGCCTAAAATCATCAAGTCCTAATTAAGTCCTAAAATAATCAAGTCCTAATTAAGTCCTAAAATTATTAAGCCCTAATTAAGTCCTAAAATTAGAAAGTCCTAATTAAGTCCTAAAATTAGCAAATCCTAATTAAGCCTTTAAATTATTAAGTCCTAATTAAGCCCTAAAATTTTCAAGTCCTAATTAAATCCTAAAATTATCAAGTCCTAATTCAGTCCTAAAATTAGCAAGTCCTAATTAAGTCCTAAAATAATCAAGTCCTAATTAAGTCCTAAAATTATCATGTCCTAATTAAGTCCTAAAATTATCAAGACTTTATCAAGTCCTATTTACGTCCTAAAATAATCAATTACTAATTAAGGCCTAATATCATCAAATCCTAATTAAGACCTAAAATTATCAAGTCCTAATTAAGGCCTAAATTCATCAAGTCCTAATTAAGTCCTAAAATTAGCAAGTCCTAATTAAGTCCTAAAATTATCAAGTCTTTATCAAGTCCTATATACGTCCTAAAATAATCAAGTCCTAATTAAGGCCTAAAATCATCAAGCACTAATTAAGTCCTAAAATAATCAAGTCCTAATTAAGTCCTAAAATAATCAAGTCCTAATTAAGTCCTAAAATTATTAAGTCCTAATTAAGTCCTAAAATTAGAAAGTCCTAATTAAGTCCTAAAATTAGCAAATCCTAATTAAGCCTTTAAATTATTAAGTCCTAATTAAGCCCTAAAATTTTCAAGTCCTAATTAAATCCTAAAATTATCAAGTCCTAATTCAGTCCTAAAATTAGCAAGTCCTAATTAAGTCCTAAAATAATCAAGTCCTAATTAAGTCCTAAAATTATCATGTCCTAATTAAGTCCTAAAATTATCAAGTCTTTATCAAGTCCTATTTACGTCCTAAAATAATCAATTCCTAATTAAGGCCTAATATCATCAAATCCTAATTAAGACCTAAAATTATCAAGTCCTAATTAAGGCCTAAATTCATCAAGTCCTAATTAAGTCCTAAAATTAGCAAGTCCTAATTAAGTCCTAAAATTATCAAGTCTTTATCAAGTCCTATAAACGTCCTAAAATAATCAAGTCCTAATTAAGGCCTAAAATCATCAAGTCCTAATTAAGTCCTAAAATAATCAAGTCCTAATTAAGTCCTAAAATTATCATGTCCTAATTAAGTCCTAAAATTATCAAGTCTTTATCAAGTCCTATATACGTCCTAAAATAATCAAGTCCTAATTAAGGCCTAAAATCATCAAGCACTAATTAAGTCCTAAAATAATCAAGTCTTAATTAAGTCCTAAAATTAATAAGTCCTAATTAAGTCCTAAAATTATCAAGTCCTAATTAAGTCCTAAAATAATCATGTCCTAATTAAGTCCTAAAATTATCAAGTCCTAATTAAGTCCTAAAATTATCAAGTCCTAATAAAGTCCTAAAATTAGCAAGTCCTAATTAAGTCCTAAATTTAGCAAGTCCTAATTAAGTCCTAAAATTAGCAAGTCCTTTTTAAGTCCTTTAATTGTCAAGTCCTAATTGATCATTTAATTGTCATGTCCGTATTAAGTCCTAAAATTATCAAGTTCTAATTAAGTCCTAAAATAATCATGTCCTAATTAAGTCCTAAAATTAGCAAGTCCTAAAATTATAAAGTCTTTATTAAGTCCTATTTACGTCCTAAAATAATCAAGTCCTAATTAAGGCCTAATTTCATCAAGTCCTAATTAAGTCCTAAAATAATCAAGTCCTAATTAAGTCCTAAAATTATCAAGTCCTAATTAAGTCCTAAAATTATCAAGTCCTAATTAAGGCCTAAATTCATCAAGTCCTAATAAAGTCCTAAAATTAGCAAGTTCTAATTAAGTCCTAAAATTATCAAGTCCTTATTAAGTCCTAAAATTATCAAGTCCTAATTAAGTCCTAAAATTAGCAGGTCCTAATTAAGTCCTAAAATTATAAAGTCCTAATTAAGTCCTAAAATTATCAAGTCCTTATTAAGTCCTAAAATTATCAAGTCCTATATACGTCCTAAAATAATCAATTCCTAATTAAGGCCTAAAATCATCAAGCACTAATTAAGTCCTAAAATAATCAAGTCCTAATTAAGTCCTAAAATTATCAAGTCCTTATTAAGTCCTAAAATTATCAAGTCCTAATTAAGTTCTAAAATTATCAAGTCTTTATCAAGTCCTATATACGTCCTAAAATTATCAAGTCCTAATTAAGTCCTAAAATTATCAAGTCTTTATCAAGTCCTATATACGTCCTAAAATAATCAAGTCCTAATTAAGGCCTAAAATCATCAAGCACTAATTAAGTCCTAAAATAATCAAGTCCTAATTAAGTCCTAAAATTATTAAGTCCTAATTAAGTCGTAAAATTAGCAGGTCCTAATTAAGTCCTAAAATTATCAAGCCCTTATTAGGTCCTAAAATTATCAAGTCCTAATTAAGTCCTTAAATTAGCGAGTCCTAATTAAGTCCTAAAATTATCAAGTCCTAATTAAGGCCTAAAATCATCAAGTCCTAATTAAGTCCTAAAATTAGCAAGTCCTAATTAATTCCTAAAATTATCAAGTCCTTATTAAGTCCTAAAATTATCAAGTCCTAATTAAGTCCTAAAATTAGCAAGTCCTAATAAAGTCCTAGAATTATCAAGTCCTAATTAAGTCCTAAAATTAGCAAGTCCTAATTAATTCCTAAAATTATCAAGTCCTTATTAAGTCCTAAAATTATCAAGTCCTAATTAAGTCCTAAAATTAGCAAGTCCTAATAAAGTCCTAAAATCATCAAGTCCTAATTAAGTCCTAAAATTAGCAGGTCCTATTTAAGTCCTAAAATTATCAAGTCCTTATTAGGTCCTAAAATTATCAAGTCCTAATTAAGTCCTAAAATTAGCAAGTCCTAATTAATTCCTAAAATTATCAAGTCCTTATTAAGTCCTAAAATTATCAAGTGCTAATTAAGTACTAAAATTAGCAAGTCCTAATAAAGTCCTAGAATTATCAAGTCCTAATAAAGTCCTAAAATCATCAAGTCCTAATTAAGTCCTAAAATTAGCAGGTCCTAATTAAGTCCTAAAATTATCAAGTCCTTATTAGGTCCTAAAATTATTAAGTCCTAATTAAGTCCTTAAATTAGCGAGTCCTAATTAAGTCCTAAAATTATCAAGTCCTAATTAAGGCCTAAAATCATCAAGTCCTAATTAAGTCCTAAAATTAGCAAGTCCTAATTAATTCCTAAAATTATCAAGTCCTTATTAAGTCCTAAAATTATCAAGTCCTAATTAAGTCCTAAAATTAGCAAGTCCTAATAAAGTCCTAGAATTATCAAGTCCTAATAAAGTCCTAAAATTATCAAGTCCTAATTAAGTCCTAAAATTATCAAGTCCTTATTAAGTCCTAAAATTATCAAGTCCTAATTAAGTCCTAAAATTATCAAGTCCTAATTTAGTCCTAAAATTAGCAAGTCCTAATTAATTCCTAAAATTATCAAGTCCTTATTAAGTCCTAAAATTATTAAGTCCTAATTAAGTCCTAAAATTAGCAAGTCCTAATTAAGTCCTAAAATTATTAAGTCCTAATTAAGTCCTCAAATTAGCAGGTCCTAATTAAGTCCTAAAATTATCAAGTCCTTATTAGGTCCTAAAATTATCAAGTCCTAATTAAGTCCTTAAATTAGCGAGTCCTAATTAAGTCCTATAATTATCAAGTCCTAATTAAGGCCTAAAATCATCAAGTCCTAATTAAGTACTAAAATTAGCAAGTCCTAATAAAGTCCTAGAATTATCAAGTCCTAATAAAGTCCTAAAATTTTCAAGTCTTTATCAAGTCCTATATACGTCCTAAAATAATCAAGTCCTAATTAAGGCCTAAAATCATTAAGTCCTAATTAAGTCCTAAAATTATCATGTCCTAATTAAGTCCTAGAATTAGCAAGTCCTAATTAAGTCCTAAAATAATCAAGTCCTAATTAAGTCCTAAAATTATCAAGTCCTAATTCAGTCCTAAAATTAGCAAGTCCTAATTGAGTCCTAAAATAATCATTCCTAATTAAGTCCTAAAATTATCATGTCCTAATTAAGTCCTAAAATTAGCAAGTCCTTATTAGGTCCTTTAATTGTCAAGTCCTAATTGATCCTTTAATTGTCATGTCCGTATTATGTCCTAAAATGATCAAGTTCTAATTAAGTCCTAAAATAATCATGTCCTAATTAAGTCTTAAAATTATCATATCCTAATTAAGTCCTAAAATTATCAAGTACCAATTACGTCCTAAAATTGTACGGTCCTAATTATGGCCTAAAATCATAAAGTCCTAATTTAGTCCTACAATTCTCAAGTTCTAAAAAAGTTCTAAAGTTATTGAGTCCTAATTTCGTCTTAAACTTGTCAAATCAAACTAAGTTTAAAAAAAATTAGGTCATAATTATGTCGTAATACTAACAAGCATTAAAAGCATGATGTCCTAATTAAGTCGTACAATTCTTAAGTTCTAATAAAGTCCGGAAATGATCGAGTCCTAATTTCTTTTTAAATTTATCAAGACTTTATTAAGTCCTTTAATTGTCAAGTCCTGATTGGTCCTTTAATTGTCATGTCCTTATTAAGTCCTTAAATTACTAAGTCCTATTTAAGTCCTTTAATTGTCAAGTCCTAATTAAGTCCTAAAATTATCAAGTCCTAATTAAGGCCTAAAATCATCAAGTCCTAATTAAGTCCTAAAATTATCAAGTGCTTATTAAGTCCTAAAATTATCAAGTCCTAATTAAGTCCTAAAATTAGCAAGTCCTAATTAAGTCCTAAAATTAGCAAGTCCTAAAATTATCAAGTCTTTATTAATTCCTATTTACGTCCTAAAATAATCAAGTCCTAATTAAGGCCTAATTTCATCAAGTCCTAATTAAGTCCTAAAATTATCAAGTCCTAATTAAGTCCTAAAATTATCAAGTCCTAATTAAGGCCTAAATTCATCAAGTCCTAATAAAGTCCTAAAATTTTCAAGTCTTTATCAAGTCCTATATACGTCCTAAAATAATCAAGTCCTAATTAAGGCCTAAAATCATTAAGTCCTAATTAAGTCCTAAAATTATCATGTCCTAATTAAGTCCTAGAATTAGCAAGTCCTAATTAAGTCCTAAAATAATCAAGTCCTAATTAAGTCCTAAAATTATTAAGTCCTAATTAAGTCCTAAAATTAGAAAGTCCTAATTAAGTCCTAAAATTAGAAAGTCCTAATTAAGTCCTAAAATTAGCAAATCCTAATTAAGTCCTAAAATTATCTATTCCTAATTAAGCCCAAAAATTATCAAGTCCTAATTAAATCCTAAAATTATCAAGTCCTAATTAAGGCCTAAATTCATCAAGTCCTAATAAAGTCCTAAAATTAGCAAGTCCTAATTAAGTCCTAAAATTATCAAGTCTTTATCAAGTCATATATACGTCCTAAAATAATCAAGTCCTAATTAAGGCCTAAAATCATTAAGTCCTAATTAAGTCCTAAAATAATCAAGTCCTAATTAAGTCCTAAAATTATTAAGTCCTAATTAAGTCCTAAAATTAGCAGGTCCTAATTCAGTCCTAAAATTATCAAGTCCTTATTAGGTTCTAAAATTATCAAGTCCTTATCAAGTCCTAAAATTATCAAGTCCAAATTAAGTCCTAAAATTAGCAAGTCCTAATTAAGTCCTAAAATCTTAGAGTCATAATTAAGTTCTAAAATTATTAAATCCTAATTAAGGCCTAAAATTATCAAGTTTTAATTAAGTCCTAAAATTATCAAGTCCTAATTAAGTCCTAAAATTAGCAAGTCCTAATTAAGTCTTAAAATTATCAAGTCCTAATAAAGTCCTAAAATTATCAAGTCCTAATTAAGTCCTAAAATTATCAAGTCCTTATTAAGTCCTAAAATTATCAAGTCCTAATTAAGTCCTAAAATTATCAAGTCCTTATCAAGTCCTAAAATTATCAAGTGTAAATTAAGTCCTAAAATTAGCAAGTCCTGATTAAGTCCTAAAATCATCAAGTCATAATTAAGTTCTAAAATTATTAAATCCTAATTAAGGCCTAAAATTATCAAGTTTTAATTAAGTCCTAAAATTATCAAGTCCTAATTAAGTCCTAAAATTAGCAGGTCCTAATTAAGTCCTAAAATTATCAAGTCCTTATTAGGTTCTAAAATTATCAAGTCCTTATCAAGTCCTAAAATTATCAAGTCATAATTAAGTTCTAAAATTATTAAATCCTAATTAAGGCCTAAAATTATCAAGTTTTAATTAAGTCCTAAAATTATCAAGTCCTAATTAAGTCCTAAAATTAGCAAGTCCTAATTAAGTCTTAAAATTATCAAGTCCTAATAAAGTCCTAAAATTATCAAGTCCTAATTAAGTCCTAAAATTATCAAGTCCTTATTAAGTCCTAAAATTATCAAGTCCTAATTAAGTCCTAAAATTATCAAGTCCTAATTAAGTCCTAAAATTATCAAGTGCTTATTAATTCCTAAAATTATCAAGTCCTAATTAAGTCCTAAAATTATCAAGTCCTTATCAAGTCCTAAAATTATCAAGTGTAAATTAAGTCCTAAAATTAGCAAGTCCTGATTAAGTCCTAAAATCATCAAGTCATAATTAAGTTCTAAAATTATTAAATCCTAATTAAGGCCTAAAATTATCAAGTTTTAATTAAGTCCTAAAATTATCAAGTCCTAATTAAGTCCTAAAATTATCAAGTCCAAAAATTATCAAGTCCTTATCAGGTCCTAAAATTATCAAGTCCAAATTATGTCCTAAAATTAGCAAGTCCTAATTATGTCCTAAAATTATCAAGTCCTTATTAAGTTCTAAACTTGTCAAGTCCTAATTAAGGCCTACAATCATCAAGTCCTAATAAAGTCCTATAATAATCAAGTCCTAATTAAGTCCTAAAATTATTAAGTCCTAATTAAGTCCTAAAATTAGAAAGTCCTAATTAAGTCCTAAAATTAGCAAATCCTAATTAAGTCCTAAAATTATCTATTCCTAATTAAGCCCTAAAATTATCAAGTCCTAATTAAATCCTAAAATTATCAAGTCCTAATTCAGTCCTAAAATTAGCAAGTCCTAATTAAGTCCTAAAATATCAAGTCCTAATTAAGACCTAAAATTATCATGTCCTAATTAAGTCCTAAAATTAGCAAGTCCTTATTAGGTCCTTTAATTGTCAAGTCCTAATTGATCCCTCAATTTTCATGTCCGTATTATGTCCTAAAATGATCAAGTTCTAATTAAGTCCTAAAATAATTATGTCCTAATTAAGTCTTAAAATTATCATATCCTAATTAAGTCCTAAAATTATCAAGTACCAATTACGTCCTAAAATTGTGCGGTCCTAATTATGGCCTAAAATCATAAAGTCCTAATTTAGTCCTACAATTCTTAAGTTCTAAAAAAGTCCTAAAGTTATTGAGTCCTAATTTCGTCTTAAACTTGTCAAATAAAACTAAGTTTAAAAAAAATTAGGTCATAATTATGTCGTAATACTAACAAGCATTAAAAGCATGATGTCCTAATTAAGTCGTACAATTCTTAAGTTCTAATAAAGTCCGGAAATGATCGAGTCCTAATTTCTTTTTAAATTTATCAAGACTTTATTAAGTCCTTTAATTGTCAAGTCCTGATTGGTCCTTTAATTGTCATGTCCTTATTAAGTCCTAAAATTACTAAGTCCTATTTAAGTCCTTTAATTGTCAAGTCCTAATTAAGTCCTAAAATTATCAAGTCCTAATTAAGGCCTAAAATCATCAAGTCCTAATTAAGTCCTAAAATTAGCAAGTTCTAATTAAGTCCTAAAATTATCAAGTCCTTTTTAAGTCCTAAAATTATCAAGTCCTAATTAAGTCCTAAAATTAGCAAGTCCTAATTAAGTCCTAAAATTATCAAGTCCTAATAAAGCCCTAAAATTAGCAAGTCCTAATTAAGTCCTAAAATTATCAAGTCCTAATTAAGTCCTAAAATTATCAAGTCCTTATTAAGTCCTAAAATTATTAAGTCCTAATTAAGTCCTAAAATTATCAAGTCCTAATTAAGTCCTAAAATTATCAAGTCCTTATTAAGTCCTAAAATTATTAAGTCCTAATTAAGTCCTAAAATTATCAAGTCCTAATTAAGGCCTAAATTCATCAAGTCCTAATAAAGTCTAAAATTAGCAAGTCCTAATTAAGTCCTAAAATTATCAAGTCTTTATCAAGTCCTATATACGTCCTAAAATAATCAAGTCCTAATTAAGGCCTAAAATCATCAAGTCCTAATTAAGTCCTAAAATAATCAAGTCCTAATTAAGTCCTAAAATTATTAAGTCCTAATTAAGTCCTAAAATTAGCAGGTCCTAATTAAGTCCTAAAATAATCAAGTCCTTATTAGGTTCTAAAAATATCAAGTCCTAATTAAGTCCTAAAATTATCAAGTCCTAATTAAGCCCTAAAATTATCAAGTCCTAATTAAATCCTAAAATTATCAAGTCCTAATTCAGTCCTTAAATTATCAAGTCCTAATTAAATCCTAAAATTATCAAGTGCTTATTAAGTCCTAAAATTATCAAGTCCTAATTAAGTCCTAAAATTATCAAGTCCTTATCAAGTCCTAAAATTATCAAGTCCAAATTAAGTCCTAAAATTAGCAAGTCCTAATTAAGTCCTAAAATCTTCAAGTCATAATTAAGTTCTAAAATTATTAAATTCTGATTAAGGCCTTAAATTATCAAGTTTTAATTAAGTCCTAAAATTATCAAGTCCTAATTAAGTCCTAAAATTAGCAAGTCCTAATTAAGTCTTAAAATTATCAAGTCCTAATAAAGTCATAAAATTATCAAGTCCTAATTAAGTCCTAAAATTATCAAGTGTTTATCAAGTCCTATATACGTCCTAAAATAATCAAGTCCTAAATGAGGCCTACAATCATCAAGTCCTAATAAAGTCCTAAAATAATCAAGTCCTAATTAAGTCCTAAAATTATCATGTCCTAATTAAGTCCTTAAATTAGCAAGTCCTTATTAGGTCCTTTAATTGTCAAGTCCTAATTGATCCCTTAATTGTCATGTCCGTATTATGTCCTAAAATGATCAAGTTCTAATTAAGTCCTAAAATAATTATGTCCTAATTAAGTCTTAAAATTATCATATCCTAATTAAGTCCTAAAATTATCAAGTACCAATTACGTCCTAAAATTGTGCAGTCCTAATTATGGCCTAAAATCATAAAGTCCTAATTTAGTCCTACAATTCTCAAGTTCTAAAAAAGTCCTAAAGTTATTGAGTCCTAATTTCGTCTTCAACTTGTCAAATAAAACGAAGTTTAAAAAAAATTAGGTCATAATTATGTCGTAATACTAACAAGCATTAAAAGCATGATGTCCTAATTAAGTCGTACAATTCTTAAGTTCTAATAAAGTCCGGAAATGATCGAGTCCTAATTTCTTTTTAAATTTATCAAGACTTTATTAAGTCCTTTAATTGTCAAGTCCTGATTGGTCCTTTAATTGTCATGTCCTTATTGAGCCCTAAAATTACTAAGTCCTATTTAAGTCCTTTAATTGTCAAGTCCTAATTAAGTCCTAAAATTATCAAGTCCTAATTAAGGCCTAAAATCATCAAGTCCTAATTAAGTCCTAAAATTAGCAAGTTCTAATTAAGTCCTAAAATTATCAAGTCCTTTTTAAGTCCTAAAATTATCAAGTCCTAATTAAGTCCTAAAATTAGCAAGTCCTAATTAAGTCCTAAAATTATCAAGTCCTAATTAAGTCCTAAAATTATCAAGTGCTTATTAAGTCCTAAAATAATCATGTCCTAATTAAGTCCTAAAATTAGCAAGTCCTAATTAAGCCCTAAAATTATCAAGTCCTAATTAAATCCTAAAATTATCAAGTGCTTATTAAGTCCTAAAATTATCAAGTCCTAATTAAGTCCTAAAGTTATCAAGTCCTTATCAAGTCCAAATTAAGTCCTAAAATTAGCAATTCCTAATTAAGTCCTAAAATCTTCAAGTCATAATTAAGTTCTAAAATTATTAAATTCTGATTAAGGCCTTAAATTATCAAGTTTTAATTAAGTCCTAAAATTATCAAGTCCTAATTAAGTCCTAAAATTAGCAAGTCCTAATTAAGTCTTAAAATTATCAAGTCCTAATAAAGTCCTAAAATTATCAAGTCCTAATTAAGTCCTAAAATTATCAAGTCTTTATCAAGTCCTATATACGTCCTAAAATAATCAAGTCCTAATTAAGGCCTAATTTCATCAAGTCCTAATTAAATCCTAAAATTATCAAGTCCTAATTCAGTCCTTAAATTATCAAGTCCTAATTAAATCCTAAAATTATCAAGTGCTTATTAAGTCCTAAAATTATCAAGTCCTAATTAAGTCCTAAAATTATCAAGTCCTTATCAAGTCCTAAAATTATCAAGTCCAAATTAAGTCCTAAAATTAGCAAGTCCTAATTAAGTCCTAAAATCTTCAAGTCATAATTAAGTTCTAAAATTATTAAATCCTGATTAAGGCCTAAAATTATCAAGTTTTAATTAAGTCCTAAAATTATCAAGTCCTAATTAAGTCCTAAAATTAGCAAGTCCTAATTAAGTCTTAAAATTATCAAGTCCTAATAAAGTCCTAAAATTATCAAGTCCTAATTAAGTCCTAAAATTATCAAGTCCTTATTAAGTCCTAAAATTATCAAGTCCTAATTAAGTCCTAAAATTATCAAGTCCTAATTAAGTCCTAAAATTATCAAGTGCTTATTAAGTCCTAAAATTTTCAAGTCCTAATTAAGTCCTAAAATTATCAAGTCCTAATTAAGGCCTAAATTCATCAAGTCCTAATAAAGTCCTAAAATTAGCAAGTCCTAATTAAGTCCTAAAATTATCAAGTCCTTATTAAGTCCTAAAATTATCAAGTCCTAATTAAGTCCTAAAATTAGCAGGTCCTAATTAAGTCCTAAAATTATCAAGTCCTAATTAAGTCCTAAAATTATCAAGTCCTTATTAAGTCCTAAAATTATCAAGTCCTAATTAAGTCCTAAAATTATCAAGTCTTTATCAAGTCCTATATACGTCCTAAAATAATCAAGTCCTAATTAAGGCCTAAAATCATCAAGCACTAATTAAATCCTAAAATAATCAAGTCCTAATTAAGTCCTAAAATTATCAAGTCCTTATTAAGTCCTAAAATTATCAAGTGCTAATTAAGTACTAAAATTAGCAAGTCCTAATAAAGTCCTAGAATTATCAAGTCCTAATAAAGTCCTAAAATTATCAAGTGCTTATTAAGTCCTAAAATTATCAAGTCCTAATTAAGTCCTAAAATTATCAAGTCCTTATTAAGTCCTTTAATTGTAAAGTCCTAATTGATCCTTTAATTGTCATGTCCGTATTAAGTCCTAAAATGATTAAGTTCTAATTAAGTCCTAAAATAAGCATGTCCTAATTAAGTCCTAAAATTAGCAAGTCCTAAAATTATCAAGTCTTTATTAATTCCTATTTACGTCCTAAAATAATCAAGTCCTAATTAAGTCCTAATATCATCAAGTCCTAATTAAGTCCTAAAATTATCAAGTCCTAATTAAGGCCTAAACTCATCAAGTCCTAATTAAGTCCTAAAATTATCAAGTCTTCATCAAGTCCTATAAACGTCCTAAAATAATCAAGTCCTAATTAAGGCCTAAAATAATCAAGTCCTAATTAAGTCCTAAAATTATTAAGTCCTAATTAAGTCCTAAAATTAGAAAGTCCTAATTAAGTCCTAAAATTAGCAAATCCTAATTAAGCCTTTAAATTATTAAGTCCTAATTAAGCCCTAAAATTTTCAAGTCCTAATTAAATCCTAAAATTATCAAGTCCTAATTCAGTCCTAAAATTAGCAAGTCCTAATTAAGTCCTAAAATAATCAAGTCCTAAATAAGTCCTAAAATTATCATGTCCTAATTAAGTCCTAAAATTATCAAGTCTTTATCAAGTCCTATTTACGTCCTAAAATAATCAATTCCTAATTAAGGCCTAATATCATCAAATCCTAATTAAGACCTAAAATTATCAAGTCCTAATTAAGGCCTAAATTCATCAAGTCCTAATTAAGTCCTAAAATTAGCAAGTTCTAATTAAGTCCTAAAATTATCAAGTCTTTATCAAGTCCTATAAACGTCCTAAAATAATCAAGTCCTAATTAAGGCCTAAAATCATCAAGTCCTAATTAAGTCCTAAAATAATCTAGTCCTAATTAAGTCCTAAAATTATCATGTCCTAATTAAGTCCTAAAATTATCAAGTCTTTATCAAGTCCTATATACGTCCTAAAATAATCAAGTCCTAATTAAGGCCTAAAATCATCAAGCACTAATTAAGTCCTAAAATAATCAAGTCCTAATTAAGTCCTAAAATTAATAAGTCCTAATTAAGTCCTAAAATTATCAAGTCCTAATTAAGTCCTAAAATAATCATGTCCTAATTAGGTCCTAAAATTATCAAGTCCTAATTAAGTCCTAAAATTATCAAGTCCTAATAAAGTCCTAAAATTAGCAAGTCCTAATTAAGTCCTAAATTTAGCAAGTCCTAATTAAGTCCTAAAATTAGCAAGTCCTTTTTAAGTCCTTTAATTGTCAAGTCCTAATTGATCATTTAATTGTCATGTCCGTATTAAGTCCTAAAATTATCAAGTTCTAATTAAGTCCTAAAATAATCATGTCCTAATTAAGTCCTAAAATTAGCAAGTCCTAAAATTATAAAGTCTTTATTAAGTCCTATTTACGTCCTAAAATAATCAAGTCCTAATTAAGGCCTAATTTCATCAAGTCCTAATTAAGTCCTAAAATAATCAAGTCCTAATTAAGTCCTAAAATTATCAAGTCCTAATTAAGTCCTAAAATTATCAAGTCCTAATTAAGGCCTAAATTCATCAAGTCCTAATAAAGTCCTAAAATTAGCAAGTCCTAATTAAGTCCTAAAATTATCAAGTCCTTATTAAGTCCTAAAATTATCAAGTCCTAATTAAGTCCTAAAATTAGCAGGTCCTAATTAAGTCCTAAAATTATCAAGTCCTAATTAAGTCCTAAAATTATCAAGTCCTTATTAAGTCCTAAAATTATCAAGTCCTAATTAAGTCCTAAAATTATCAAGTCTTTATCAAGTCCTATATACGTCCTAAAATAATCAAGTCCTAATTAAGGCCTAAAATCATCAAGCACTAATTAAGTCCTAAAATAATCAAGTCCTAATTAAGTCCTAAAATTATCAAGTCCTTATTAAGTCCTAAAATTATCAAGTCCTAATTAAGTCCTAAAATTATCAAGTCTTTATCAAGTCCTATATACGTCCTAAAATTATCAAGTCCTAATTAAGTCCTAAAATTATCAAGTCTTTATCAAGTCCTATATACGTCCTAAAATAATCAAGTCCTAATTAAGGCCTAAAATCATCAAGCACTAATTAAGTCCTAAAATAATCAAGTCCTAATTAAGTCCTAAAATTATTAAGTCCTAATTAAGTCCTAAAATTAGCAGGTCCTAATTAAGTCCTCAAATTATCAAGTCCTTATTAGGTCCTAAAATTATCAAGTCCTAATTAAGTCCTTAAATTAGCGAGTCCTAATTAAGTCCTAAAATTATCAAGTCCTAATTAAGGCCTAAAATCATCAAGTCCTAATTAAGTCCTAAAATTAGCAAGTCCTAATTAATTCCTAAAATTA
The DNA here is from genome assembly GCA_037103525.1 of Ganaspis brasiliensis. Taxonomy (NCBI): domain Eukaryota; kingdom Metazoa; phylum Arthropoda; class Insecta; order Hymenoptera; family Figitidae; genus Ganaspis; species Ganaspis brasiliensis. Next base: position 70,557 of record JAZKLR010000054.1, on the reverse strand, counting down.
TCAAGTCCTTATTAAGTCCTAAAATTATCAAGTCCTAATTAAGTCCTAAAATTAGCAAGTCCTAATTAAGGCCTAAATTCATCAAGTCCTAATTAAGTCCTAAAATTAGCAAGTCCTAATTAAGTCCTAAAATTATCAAATCCTAATTAAGGCCTAAAATTATCAAGTTCTAATTAAGTCCTAAAATTATCAAGTCCTAATTAAGTCCTAAAATTATCATGTCCTTATTAGGTCCTAAAATTATCAAGTCCTAATTAAGTCCTTAAATTAGCGAGTCCTAATTAAGTCCTAAAATTATCAAGTGCTAATTAAGTACTAAAATTAGCAAGTCCTAATAAAGTCCTAGAATTATCAAGTCCTAATAAAGTCCTAAAATTATCAAGTGCTTATTAAGTCCTAAAATTATCAAGTCCTAATTAAGTCCTAAAATTATCAAGTCCTTATTAAGTCCTTTAATTGTAAAGTCCTAATTGATCCTTTAATTGTCATGTCCGTATTAAGTCCTAAAATGATCAAGTTCTAATTAAGTCCTAAAATAAGCATGTCCTAATTAAGTCCTAAAATTAGCAAGTCCTAAAATTATCAAGTCTTTATTAATTCCTATTTACGTCCTAAAATAATCAAGTCCTAATTAAGGCCTAATTTCATCAAGTCCTAATTAAGTCCTAAAATTATCAAGTCCTAATTAAGTCCTAAAATTATCAAGTCCTAATTAAGGCCTAAATTTATCAAGTCCTAATAAAGTCCTAAAATTTTCAAGTCTTTATCAAGTCCTATATACGTCCTAAAATAATCAAGTCCTAATTAAGGCCTAAAATCATTAAGTCCTAATTAAGTCCTAAAATTATCATGTCCTAATTAAGTCCTAGAATTAGCAAGTCCTAATTAAGTCCTAAAATAATCAAGTCCTAATTAAGTCCTAAAATTATCAAGTCCTAATTCAGTCCTAAAATTAGCAAGTCCTAATTGAGTCCTAAAATAATCATTCCTAATTAAGTCCTAAAATTATCATGTCCTAATTAAGTCCTAAAATTAGCAAGTCCTTATTAGGTCCTTTAATTGTCAAGTCCTAATTGATCCTTTAATTGTCATGTCCGTATTATGTCCTAAAATGATCAAGTTCTAATTAAGTCCTAAAATAATCATGTCCTAATTAAGTCTTAAAATTATCATATCCTAATTAAGTCCTAAAATTATCAAGTACCAATTACGTCCTAAAATTGTACGGTCCTAATTATGGCCTAAAATCATAAAGTCCTAATTTAGTCCTACAATTCTCAAGTTCTAAAAAAGTTCTAAAGTTATTGAGTCCTAATTTCGTCTTAAACTTGTCAAATCCTAATTAAGTCCTAAAATTATCAAGTCCTAATTAAGGCCTAAAATCATCAAGTCCTAATTAAGTCCTAAAATTAGCAAGTCCTAATTAAGTCCTAATTAATTCCTAAAATTATCAAGTCCTTATTAAGTCCTAAAATTATCAAGTGCTAATTAAGTACTAAAATTAGCAAGTCCTAATAAAGTCCTAGAATTATCAAGTCCTAATTAAGGCCTAATTTCATCAAGTCCTAATTAAGTCCTAAAATTATCAAGTCCTAATTAAGTCCTAAAATTATCAAGTCCTAATTAAGGCCTAAATTCATCAAGTCCTAATAAAGTCCTAAAATTTTCAAGTCTTTATCAAGTCCTATATACGTCCTAAAATAATCAAGTCCTAATTAAGGCCTAAAATCATTAAGTCCTAATTAAGTCCTAAAATTATCATGTCCTAATTAAGTCCTAGAATTAGCAAGTCCTAATTAAGTCCTAAAATAATCAAGTCCTAATTAAGTCCTACAATTATTAAGTCCTAATTAAGTCCTAAAATTAGAAAGTCCTAATTAAGTCCTAAAATTATCAAGTCCTTATCAAGTCCTAAAATTATCAAGTGTAAATTAAGTCCTAAAATTAGCAAGTCCTGATTAAGTCCTAAAATCATCAAGTCATAATTAAGTTCTAAAATTATTAAATCCTAATTAAGGCCTAAAATTATCAAGTTTTAATTAAGTCCTAAAATTATCAAGTCCTAATTAAGTCCTAAAATTATCAAGTCCAAAAATTATCAAGTCCTTATCAGGTCCTAAAATTATCAAGTCCAAATTATGTCCTAAAATTAGCAAGTCCTAATTATGTCCTAAAATTAGCAGGTCCTAATTAAGTCCTCAAATTATCAAGTCCTTATTAGGTCCTAAAATTATCAAGTCCTAATTAAGTCCTTAAATTAGCGAGTCCTAATTAAGTCCTAAAATTATCAAGTCCTAATTAAGGCCTAAAATCATCAAGTCCTAATTAAGTCCTAAAATTAGCAAGTCCTAATTAATTCCTAAAATTATCAAGTCCTTATTAAGTCCTAAAATTATCAAGTCCTAATTAAGTCCTAAAATTAGCAAGTCCTAATAAAGTCCTAGAATTATTAAGTCCTAATAAAGTCCTAAAATTATCAAGTCCTGATTAAGTCCTAAAATTATCAAGTCCTTATTAAGTCCTAAAATTATCAAGTCCTAATTAAGTCCTAAAATTATCAAGTCCTAATTAAGTCCTAAAATTAGCAAGTCCTAATTAATTCCTAAAATTATCAAGTCCTTATTAAGTCCTAAAATTATCAAGTCCTAATTAAGTCCTAAAATTAGCAAGTCCTAATAAAGTCCTAAAATCATCAAGTCCTAATTAAGTCCTAAAATTAGCAGGTCCTAATTAAGTCCTAAAATTATCAAGTCCTTATTAGGTCCTAAAATTATCAAGTCCTAATTAAGTCCTAAAATTAGCAAGTCCTAATTAATTCCTAAAATTATCAAGTCCTTATTAAGTCCTAAAATTATCAAGTGCTAATTAAGTACTAAAATTAGCAAGTCCTAATAAAGTCCTAGAATTATCAAGTCCTAATAAAGTCCTAAAATTATCAAGTGCTTATTAAGTCCTAAAATTATCAAGTCCTAATTAAGTCCTAAAATTATCAAGTCCTTATTAAGTCCTTTAATTGTAAAGTCCTAATTGATCCTTTAATTGTCATGTCCGTATTAAGTCCTAAAATGATCAAGTTCTAATTAAGTCCTAAAATAAGCATGTCCTAATTAAGTCCTAAAATTAGCAAGTCCTAAAATTATCAAGTCTTTATTAATTCCTATTTACGTCCTAAAATAATCAAGTCCTAATTAAGGCCTAATTTCATCAAGTCCTAATTAAGTCCTAAAATTATCAAGTCCTAATTAAGTCCTAAAATTATCAAGTCCTAATTAAGGCCTAAATTTATCAAGTCCTAATAAAGTCCTAAAATTTTCAAGTCTTTATCAAGTCCTATATACGTCCTAAAATAATCAAGTCCTAATTAAGGCCTAAAATCATTAAGTCCTAATTAAGTCCTAAAATTATCATGTCCTAATTAAGTCCTAGAATTAGCAAGTCCTAATTAAGTCCTAAAATAATCAAGTCCTAATTAAGTCCTAAAATTATCAAGTCCTAATTCAGTCCTAAAATTAGCAAGTCCTAATTGAGTCCTAAAATAATCATTCCTAATTAAGTCCTAAAATTATCATGTCCTAATTAAGTCCTAAAATTAGCAAGTCCTTATTAGGTCCTTTAATTGTCAAGTCCTAATTGATCCTTTAATTGTCATGTCCGTATTATGTCCTAAAATGATCAAGTTCTAATTAAGTCCTAAAATAATCATGTCCTAATTAAGTCTTAAAATTATCATATCCTAATTAAGTCCTAAAATTATCAAGTACCAATTACGTCCTAAAATTGTACGGTCCTAATTATGGCCTAAAATCATAAAGTCCTAATTTAGTCCTACAATTCTCAAGTTCTAAAAAAGTTCTAAAGTTATTGAGTCCTAATTTCGTCTTAAACTTGTCAAATCCTAATTAAGTCCTAAAATTATCAAGTCCTAATTAAGGCCTAAAATCATCAAGTCCTAATTAAGTCCTAAAATTAGCAAGTCCTAATTAAGTCCTAATTAATTCCTAAAATTATCAAGTCCTTATTAAGTCCTAAAATTATCAAGTGCTAATTAAGTACTAAAATTAGCAAGTCCTAATAAAGTCCTAGAATTATCAAGTCCTAATAAAGTCCTAAAATTATCAAGTGCTTATTAAGTCCTAAAATTATCAAGTCCTTATTAAGTCCTAAAATTATCAAGTCCTTATTAAGTCCTTTAATTGTCAAGTCCTAATTGATCCTTTAATTGTCATGTCCGTATTAAGTCCTAAAATGATCAAGTTCTAATTAAGTCCTAAAATAAGCATGTCCTAATTAAGTCCTAAAATTAGCAAGTCCTAAAATTATCAAGTCTTTATTAATTCCTATTTACGTCCTAAAATAATCAAGTCCTAATTAAGGCCTAATTTCATCAAGTCCTAATTAAGTCCTAAAATTATCAAGTCCTAATTAAGTCCTAAAATTATCAAGTCCTAATTAAGGCCTAAATTCATCAAGTCCTAATAAAGTCCTAAAATTTTCAAGTCTTTATCAAGTCCTATATACGTCCTAAAATAATCAAGTCCTAATTAAGGCCTAAAATCATTAAGTCCTAATTAAGTCCTAAAATTATCATGTCCTAATTAAGTCCTAGAATTAGCAAGTCCTAATTAAGTCCTAAAATAATCAAGTCCTAATTAAGTCCTACAATTATTAAGTCCTAATTAAGTCCTAAAATTAGAAAGTCCTAATTAAGTCCTAAAATTATCAAGTCCTTATCAAGTCCTAAAATTATCAAGTGTAAATTAAGTCCTAAAATTAGCAAGTCCTGATTAAGTCCTAAAATCATCAAGTCATAATTAAGTTCTAAAATTATTAAATCCTAATTAAGGCCTAAAATTATCAAGTTTTAATTAAGTCCTAAAATTATCAAGTCCTAATTAAGTCCTAAAATTATCAAGTCCAAAAATTATCAAGTCCTTATCAGGTCCTAAAATTATCAAGTCCAAATTATGTCCTAAAATTAGCAAGTCCTAATTAAGTCCTAATTAATTCCTAAAATTATCAAGTCCTTATTAAGTCCTAAAATTATCAAGTGCTAATTAAGTACTAAAATTAGCAAGTCCTAATAAAGTCCTAGAATTATCAAGTCCTAATAAAGTCCTAAAATTATCAAGTGCTTATTAAGTCCTAAAATTATCAAGTCCTTATTAAGTCCTAAAATTATCAAGTCCTTATTAAGTCCTTTAATTGTCAAGTCCTAATTGATCCTTTAATTGTCATGTCCGTATTAAGTCCTAAAATGATCAAGTTCTAATTAAGTCCTAAAATAAGCATGTCCTAATTAAGTCCTAAAATTAGCAAGTCCTAAAATTATCAAGTCTTTATTAATTCCTATTTACGTCCTAAAATAATCAAGTCCTAATTAAGGCCTAATTTCATCAAGTCCTAATTAAGTCCTAAAATTATCAAGTCCTAATTAAGTCCTAAAATTATCAAGTCCTAATTAAGGCCTAAATTCATCAAGTCCTAATAAAGTCCTAAAATTTTCAAGTCTTTATCAAGTCCTATATACGTCCTAAAATAATCAAGTCCTAATTAAGGCCTAAAATCATTAAGTCCTAATTAAGTCCTAAAATTATCATGTCCTAATTAAGTCCTAGAATTAGCAAGTCCTAATTAAGTCCTAAAATAATCAAGTCCTAATTAAGTCCTACAATTATTAAGTCCTAATTAAGTCCTAAAATTAGAAAGTCCTAATTAAGTCCTAAAATTATCAAGTCCTTATCAAGTCCTAAAATTATCAAGTGTAAATTAAGTCCTAAAATTAGCAAGTCCTGATTAAGTCCTAAAATCATCAAGTCATAATTAAGTTCTAAAATTATTAAATCCTAATTAAGGCCTAAAATTATCAAGTTTTAATTAAGTCCTAAAATTATCAAGTCCTTATTAGGTTCTAAAATTATCAAGTCCTAATTAAGTCCTAAAATTATCAAGTCCTAATTAAGCCCTAAAATTATCAAGTCCTAATTAAATCCTAAAATTATCAAGTCCTAATTCAGTCCTTAAATTATCAAGTCCTAATTAAGTCCTAAAATTATCAAGTGCTTATTAAGTCCTAAAATTATCAAGTCCTTATTAGGTCCTTTAATTGTCAAGTCCTAATTGATTCCTCAATTTTCATGTCCGTATTATGTCCTAAAATGATCAAGTTCTAATTAAGTCCTAAAATAATTATGTCCTAATTAAGTCTTAAAATTATCATATCCTAATTAAGTCCTAAAATTATCAAGTACCAATTACGTCCTAAAATTGTGCGGTCCTAATTATGGCCTAAAATCATAAAGTCCTAATTTAGTCCTACAATTCTTAAGTTCTAAAAAAGTCCTAAAATTATTGAGTCCTAATTTCGTCTTAAACTTGTCAAATAAAACTAAGTTTAAAAAAAATTAGGTCATAATTATGTCGTAATACTAACAAGCATTAAAAGCATGATGTCCTTATTAAGTTGTACAATTCTTAAGTTCTAATAAAGTCCGGAAATGATCGAGTCCTAATTTCTTTTTAAATTTATCAAGACTTTATTAAGTCCTTTAATTGTCAAGTCCTGATTGGTCCTTTAATTGTCATGTCCTTATTAAGTCCTAAAATTACTAAGTCCTATTTAAGTCCTTTAATTGTCAAGTCCTAATTAAGTCCTAAAATTATCAAGTCCTAATTAAGGCCTAAAATCATCAAGTCCTAATTAAGTCCTAAAATTAGCAAGTTCTAATTAAGTCCTAAAATTATCAAGTCCTTTTTAAGTCCTAAAATTATCAAGTCCTAATTAAGTCCTAAAATTAGCAAGTCCTAATTAAGTCCTAAAATTATCAAGTCCTAATAAAGCCCTAAAATTAGCAAGTCCTAATTAAGTCCTAAAATTATCAAGTCCTAATTAAGTCCTAAAATTATCAAGTCCTTATTAAGTCCTAAAATTATTAAGTCCTAATTAAGTCCTAAAATTATCAAGTCCTAATTAAGTCCTAAAATTATCAAGTCCCTATTAAGTCCTAAAATTATTAAGTCCTAATTAAGTCCTAAAATTATCAAGTCCTAATTAAGGCCTAAATTCATCAAGTCCTAATAAAGTCTAAAATTAGCAAGTCCTAATTAAGTCCTAAAATTATCAAGTCTTTATCAAGTCCTATATACGTCCTAAAATAATCAAGTCCTAATTAAGGCCTAAAATCATCAAGTCCTAATTAAGTCCTAAAATAATCAAGTCCTAATTAAGTCCTAAAATTATTAAGTCCTAATTAAGTCCTAAAATTAGCAGGTCCTAATTAAGTCCTAAAATTATCAAGTCCTTATTAGGTTCTAAAATTATCAAGTCCTAATTAAGTCCTAAAATTATCAAGTCCTAATTAAGCCCTAAAATTATCAAGTCCTAATTAAATCCTAAAATTATCAAGTCCTAATTCAGTCCTTAAATTATCAAGTCCTAATTAAATCCTAAAATTATCAAGTGCTTATTAAGTCCTAAAATTATCAAGTCCTAATTAAGTCCTAAAATTATCAAGTCCTTATCAAGTCCTAAAATTATCAAGTCCAAATTAAGTCCTAAAATTAGCAAGTCCTAATTAAGTCCTAAAATCTTCAAGTCATAATTAAGTTCTAAAATTATTAAATTCTGATTAAGGCCTTAAATTATCAAGTTTTAATTAAGTCCTAAAATTATCAAGTCCTAATTAAGTCCTAAAATTAGCAAGTCCTAATTAAGTCTTAAAATTATCAAGTCCTAATAAAGTCCTAAAATTTTCAAGTCCTAATTAAGTCCTAAAATTATCAAGTCTTTATCAAGTCCTATATACGTCCTAAAATAATCAAGTCCTAAATGAGGCCTACAATCATCAAGTCCTAATAAAGTCCTAAAATAATCAAGTCCTAATTAAGTCCTAAAATTATCAAGTCCTTATCAAGTCCTAAAATTATCAAGTGTAAATTAAGTCCTAAAATTAGCAAGTCCTGATTAAGTCCTAAAATCATCAAGTCATAATTAAGTTCTAAAATTATTAAATCCTAATTAAGGCCTAAAATTATCAAGTTTTAATTAAGTCCTAAAATTATCAAGTCCTAATTAAGTCCTAAAATTATCAAGTCCAAAAATTATCAAGTCCTTATCAGGTCCTAAAATTATCAAGTCCAAATTATGTCCTAAAATTAGCAAGTCCTAATTATGTCCTAAAATTATCAAGTCCTTATTAAGTTCTAAACTTGTCAAGTCCTAATTAAGGCCTACAATCATCAAGTCCTAATAAAGTCCTAAAATAATCAAGTCCTAATTAAGTCCTAAAATTATTAAGTCCTAATTAAGTCCTAAAATTAGCAAGTCCTAATTAAGTCCTAAAATTAGCAAGTCCTAATTAAGTCCTAAAATTATCAAGTCCTAATAAAGCCCTAAAATTAGCAAGTCCTAATTAAGTCCTAAAATTATCAAGTCCTAATTTAGTCCTAAAATTATCAAGTCCTTATTAGTCCTAAAATTATTAAGTCCTAATTAAGTCCTAAAATTATCAAGTCCTAATTAAGTCCTAAAATTATCAAGTCCCTATTAAGTCCTAAAATTATTAAGTCCTAATTAAGTCCTAAAATTATCAAGTCCTAATTAAGGCCTAAATTCATCAAGTCCTAATAAAGTCTAAAATTATCAAGTCCTAATTAAGTCCTAAAATTATCAAGTCTTTATCAAGTCCTATATACGTCCTAAAATAATCAAGTCCTAATTAAGGCCTAAAATCATCAAGTCCTAATTAAGTCCTAAAATAATCAAGTCCTAATTAAGTCCTAAAATTATTAAGTCCTAATTAAGTCCTAAAATTAGCAGGTCCTAATTAAGTCCTAAAATTATCAAGTCCTAATTAAGCCCTAAAATTATCAAGTCCTAATTAAATCCTAAAATTATCAAGTCCTAATTCAGTCCTTAAATTATCAAGTCCTAATTAAATCCTAAAATTATCAAGTGCTTATTAAGTCCTAAAATTATCAAGTCCTAATTAAGTCCTAAAATTATCAAGTCCTAATTAAGTCCTAAAATTATTAAGTCCTAATTAAGTCCTAAAATTAGCAGGTCCTAATTAAGTCCTAAAATTATCAAGTCCTTATTAGGTTCTAAAATTATCAAGTCCTAATTAAGTCCTAAAATTATCAAGTCCTAATTAAGCCCTAAAATTATCAAGTCCTAATTAAATCCTAAAATTATCAAGTCCTAATTCAGTCCTTAAATTATCAAGTCCTAATTAAGTCCTAAAATTATCAAGTGCTTATTAAGTCCTAAAATTATCAAGTCCTTATTAGGTCCTTTAATTGTCAAGTCCTAATTGATTCCTCAATTTTCATGTCCGTATTATGTCCTAAAATGATCAAGTTCTAATTAAGTCCTAAAATAATTATGTCCTAATTAAGTCTTAAAATTATCATATCCTAATTAAGTCCTAAAATTATCAAGTACCAATTACGTCCTAAAATTGTGCGGTCCTAATTATGGCCTAAAATCATAAAGTCCTAATTTAGTCCTACAATTCTTAAGTTCTAAAAAAGTCCTAAAATTATTGAGTCCTAATTTCGTCTTAAACTTGTCAAATAAAACTAAGTTTAAAAAAAATTAGGTCATAATTATGTCGTAATACTAACAAGCATTAAAAGCATGATGTCCTAATTAAGTTGTACAATTCTTAAGTTCTAATAAAGTCCGGAAATGATCGAGTCCTAATTTCTTTTTAAATTTATCAAGACTTTATTAAGTCCTTTAATTGTCAAGTCCTGATTGGTCCTTTAATTGTCATGTCCTTATTAAGTCCTAAAATTACTAAGTCCTATTTAAGTCCTTTAATTGTCAAGTCCTAATTAAGTCCTAAAATTATCAAGTCCTAATTAAGGCCTAAAATCATCAAGTCCTAATTAAGTCCTAAAATTAGCAAGTTCTAATTAAGTCCTAAAATTATCAAGTCCTTTTTAAGTCCTAAAATTATCAAGTCCTAATTAAGTCCTAAAATTAGCAAGTCCTAATTAAGTCCTAAAATTATCAAGTCCTAATAAAGCCCTAAAATTAGCAAGTCCTAATTAAGTCCTAAAATTATCAAGTCCTAATTAAGTCCTAAAATTATCAAGTCCTTATTAAGTCCTAAAATTATTAAGTCCTAATTAAGTCCTAAAATTATCAAGTCCTAATTAAGTCCTAAAATTATCAAGTCCCTATTAAGTCCTAAAATTATTAAGTCCTAATTAAGTCCTAAAATTATCAAGTCCTAATTAAGGCCTAAATTCATCAAGTCCTAATAAAGTCTAAAATTAGCAAGTCCTAATTAAGTCCTAAAATTATCAAGTCTTTATCAAGTCCTATATACGTCCTAAAATAATCAAGTCCTAATTAAGGCCTAAAATCATCAAGTCCTAATTAAGTCCTAAAATAATCAAGTCCTAATTAAGTCCTAAAATTATTAAGTCCTAATTAAGTCCTAAAATTAGCAGGTCCTAATTAAGTCCTAAAATTATCAAGTCCTTATTAGGTTCTAAAATTATCAAGTCCTAATTAAGTCCTAAAATTATCAAGTCCTAATTAAGCCCTAAAATTATCAAGTCCTAATTAAATCCTAAAATTATCAAGTCCTAATTCAGTCCTTAAATTATCAAGTCCTAATTAAATCCTAAAATTATCAAGTGCTTATTAAGTCCTAAAATTATCAAGTCCTAATTAAGTCCTAAAATTATCAAGTCCTTATCAAGTCCTAAAATTATCAAGTCCAAATTAAGTCCTAAAATTAGCAAGTCCTAATTAAGTCCTAAAATCTTCAAGTCATAATTAAGTTCTAAAATTATTAAATTCTGATTAAGGCCTTAAATTATCAAGTTTTAATTAAGTCCTAAAATTATCAAGTCCTAATTAAGTCCTAAAATTAGCAAGTCCTAATTAAGTCTTAAAATTATCAAGTCCTAATAAAGTCCTAAAATTATCAAGTCCTAATTAAGTCCTAAAATTATCAAGTCTTTATCAAGTCCTATATACGTCCTAAAATAATCAAGTCCTAAATGAGGCCTACAATCATCAAGTCCTAATAAAGTCCTAAAATAATCAAGTCCTAATTAAGTCTTAAAATTATCATGTCCTAATTAAGTCCTAAAATTAGCAAGTCCTTATTAGGTCCTTTAATTGTCAAGTCCTAATTGATCCCTTAATTGTCATGTCCGTATTATGTCCTAAAATGATCAAGTTCTAATTAAGTCCTAAAATAATTATGTCCTAATTAAGTCTTAAAATTATCATATCCTAATTAAGTCCTAAAATTATCAAGTACCAATTACGTCCTAAAATTGTGCAGTCCTAATTATGGCCTAAAATCATAAAGTCCTAATTTAGTCCTACAATTCTCAAGTTCTAAAAAAGTCCTAAAGTTATTGAGTCCTAATTTCGTCTTAAACTTGTCAAATAAAACGAAGTTTAAAAAAAATTAGGTCATAATTATGTCGTAATACTAACAAGCATTAAAAGCATGATGTCCTAATTAAGTCGTACAATTCTTAAGTTCTAATAAAGTCCGGAAATGATCGAGTCCTAATTTCTTTTTAAATTTATCAAGACTTTATTAAGTCCTTTAATTGTCAAGTCCTGATTGGTCCTTTAATTGTCATGTCCTTATTGAGCCCTAAAATTACTAAGTCATATTTAAGTCCTTTAATTGTCAAGTCCTAATTAAGTCCTAAAATTATCAAGTCCTAATTAAGGCCTAAAATCATCAAGTCCTAATTAAGTCCTAAAATTAGCAAGTTCTAATTAAGTCCTAAAATTATCAAGTCCTTTTTAAGTCCTGAAATTATCAAGTCCTAATTAAGTCCTAAAATTAGCAAGTCCTAATTAAGTCCTAAAATTATCAAGTCCTAATTAAGTCCTAAAATTATCAAGTGCTTATTAAGTCCTAAAATAATCATGTCCTAATTAAGTCCTAAAATTAGCAAGTCCTAATTAAGCCCTAAAATTATCAAGTCATAATTAAGTTCTAAAATTATTAAATTCTGATTAAGGCCTTAAATTATCAAGTTTTAATTAAGTCCTAAAATTATCAAGTCCTAATTAAGTCCTAAAATTAGCAAGTCCTAATTAAGTCTTAAAATTATCAAGTCCTAATAAAGTCCTAAAATTATCAAGTCCTAATTAAGTCCTAAAATTATCAAGTCTTTATCAAGTCCTATATACGTCCTAAAATAATCAAGTCCTAATTAAGGCCTAATTTCATCAAGTCCTAATTAAATCCTAAAATTATCAAGTCCTAATTCAGTCCTTAAATTATCAAGTCCTAATTAAATCCTAAAATTATCAAGTGCTTATTAAGTCCTAAAATTATCAAGTCCTAATTAAGTCCTAAAATTATCAAGTCCTTATCAAGTCCTAAAATTATCAAGTCCAAATTAAGTCCTAAAATTAGCAAGTCCTAATTAAGTCCTAAAATCTTCAAGTCATAATTAAGTTCTAAAATTATTAAATCCTGATTAAGGCCTAAAATTATCAAGTTTTAATTAAGTCCTAAAATTATCAAGTCCTAATTAAGTCCTAAAATTAGCAAGTCCTAATTAAGTCTTAAAATTATCAAGTCCTAATAAAGTCCTAAAATTATCAAGTCCTAATTAAGTCCTAAAATTATCAAGTCCTTATTAAGTCCTAAAATTATCAAGTCCTAATTAAGTCCTAAAATTATCAAGTCCTAATTAAGTCCTAAAATTATCAAGTGCTTATTAAGTCCTAAAATTTTCAAGTCCTAATTAAGTCCTAAAATTATCAAGTCCTTATCAAGTCCTAAAATTATCAAGTGTAAATTAAGTCCTAAAATTAGCAAGTCCTGATTAAGTCCTAAAATCATCAAGTCATAATTAAGTTCTAAAATTATTAAATCCTAATTAAGGCCTAAAATTATCAAGTTTTAATTAAGTCCTAAAATTATCAAGTCCTAATTAAGTCCTAAAATTATCAATTTCAAAAATTATCAAGTCCCTATCAAGTCCTAAAATTATCAAGTCCAAATTATGTCCTAAAATTAGCAAGTCCTAATTATGTCCTAATATTATCAAGTCCTTATTAAGTTCTAAACTTGTCAAGTCCTAATTAAGTCCGAAAATCATCAAGTCATAATTAAGTCCTAAAATCTTCAAGTCATAATTAAGTTCTAAAATTATTAAATTCTGATTAAGGCCTTAAATTATCAAGTTTTAATTAAGTCCTAAAATTATCAAGTCCTAATTAAGTCCTAAAATTAGCAAGTCCTAATTAAGTCTTAAAATTATCAAGTCCTAATAAAGTCCTAAAATTATCAAGTCCTAATTAAGTCCTAAAATTATCAAGTCTTTATCAAGTCCTATATACGTCCTAAAATAATCAAGTCCTAAATGAGGCCTACAATCATCAAGTCCTAATAAAGTCCTAAAATAATCAAGTCCTAATTAAGTCTTAAAATTATCATGTCCTAATTAAGTCCTAAAATTAGCAAGTCCTTATTAGGTCCTTTAATTGTCAAGTCCTAATTGATCCCTTAATTGTCATGTCCGTATTATGTCCTAAAATGATCAAGTTCTAATTAAGTCCTAAAATAATTATGTCCTAATTAAGTCTTAAAATTATCATATCCTAATTAAGTCCTAAAATTATCAAGTACCAATTACGTCCTAAAATTGTGCAGTCCTAATTATGGCCTAAAATCATAAAGTCCTAATTTAGTCCTACAATTCTCAAGTTCTAAAAAAGTCCTAAAGTTATTGAGTCCTAATTTCGTCTTAAACTTGTCAAATAAAACGAAGTTTAAAAAAAATTAGGTCATAATTATGTCGTAATACTAACAAGCATTAAAAGCATGATGTCCTAATTAAGTCGTACAATTCTTAAGTTCTAATAAAGTCCGGAAATGATCGAGTCCTAATTTCTTTTTAAATTTATCAAGACTTTATTAAGTCCTTTAATTGTCAAGTCCTGATTGGTCCTTTAATTGTCATGTCCTTATTGAGCCCTAAAATTACTAAGTCATATTTAAGTCCTTTAATTGTCAAGTCCTAATTAAGTCCTAAAATTATCAAGTCCTAATTAAGGCCTAAAATCATCAAGTCCTAATTAAGTCCTAAAATTAGCAAGTTCTAATTAAGTCCTAAAATTATCAAGTCCTTTTTAAGTCCTAAAATTATCAAGTCCTAATTAAGTCCTAAAATTAGCAAGTCCTAATTAAGTCCTAAAATTATCAAGTCCTAATTAAGTCCTAAAATTATCAAGTGCTTATTAAGTCCTAAAATAATCATGTCCTAATTAAGTCCTAAAATTAGCAAGTCCTAATTAAGCCCTAAAATTATCAAGTCATAATTAAGTTCTAAAATTATTAAATTCTGATTAAGGCCTTAAATTATCAAGTTTTAATTAAGTCCTAAAATTATCAAGTCCTAATTAAGTCCTAAAATTAGCAAGTCCTAATTAAGTCTAAAAATTATCAAGTCCTAATAAAGTCCTAAAATTATCAAGTCCTAATTAAGTCCTAAAATTATCAAGTCTTTATCAAGTCCTATATACGTCCTAAAATAATCAAGTCCTAATTAAGGCCTAATTTCATCAAGTCCTAATTAAATCCTAAAATTATCAAGTCCTAATTCAGTCCTTAAATTATCAAGTCCTAATTAAATCCTAAAATTATCAAGTGCTTATTAAGTCCTAAAATTATCAAGTCCTAATTAAGTCCTAAAATTATCAAGTCCTTATCAAGTCCTAAAATTATCAAGTCCAAATTAAGTCCTAAAATTAGCAAGTCCTAATTAAGTCCTAAAATCTTCAAGTCATAATTAAGTTCTAAAATTATTAAATCCTGATTAAGGCCTAAAATTATCAAGTTTTAATTAAGTCCTAAAATTATCAAGTCCTAATTAAGTCCTAAAATTAGCAAGTCCTAATTAAGTCTTAAAATTATCAAGTCCTAATAAAGTCCTAAAATTATCAAGTCCTAATTAAGTCCTAAAATTATCAAGTCCTTATTAAGTCCTAAAATTATCAAGTCCTAATTAAGTCCTAAAATTATCAAGTCCTAATTAAGTCCTAAAATTATCAAGTGCTTATTAAGTCCTAAAATTTTCAAGTCCTAATTAAGTCCTAAAATTATCAAGTCCTTATCAAGTCCTAAAATTATCAAGTGTAAATTAAGTCCTAAAATTAGCAAGTCCTGATTAAGTCCTAAAATCATCAAGTCATAATTAAGTTCTAAAATTATTAAATCCTAATTAAGGCCTAAAATTATCAAGTTTTAATTAAGTCCTAAAATTATCAAGTCCTAATTAAGTCCTAAAATTATCAATTTCAAAAATTATCAAGTCCCTATCAAGTCCTAAAATTATCAAGTCCAAATTATGTCCTAAAATTAGCAAGTCCTAATTATGTCCTAATATTATCAAGTCCTTATTAAGTTCTAAACTTGTCAAGTCCTAATTAAGTCCGAAAATCATCAAGTCATAATTAAGTTCTAAAATTATTAAATCCTAATTAAGGCCTAAAATTATAAAGTTCTAATTAAGTCCTAAAATTATCAAGTCCAAATTAAGTCCTAAATTTAGCAAGTCCTAAT
Organism: Ganaspis brasiliensis; assembly: GCA_037103525.1. NCBI lineage: Eukaryota > Metazoa > Arthropoda > Insecta > Hymenoptera > Figitidae > Ganaspis > Ganaspis brasiliensis. The sequence continues at coordinate 54,994 of JAZKLR010000054.1, read as the reverse complement.
TAAGTCCTAAAATTATCATGTCCTAATTAAGTCCTAAAATTAGAAAGTCCTAATTAAGTCCTAAAATTAGCAAATCCTAATTAAGTCCTAAAATTATCAAGTCCTTATTAAGCCATAAAATTATCAAGTCCTAATTAAATCCTAAAATTATCAATTCCTAATTTAGTCCTAAAATTAGCAAGTCCTAATTAAGTCCTAAAATAATCAAGTCCTAATTAAGTCCTAAAATTATCATGTCCTAATTAAGTCCTAGAATTAGCAAGTCTTTATCAAGTCCTATATACGTCCTAAAATAATCAAGTCCTAATTAAGGCCTAAAATCATCAAGTCCTAATTAAGTCCTAAAATAATCAAGTCCTAATTAAGTCATAAAATTATTAGGTCCTAATTAAGTCCTAAAATTAGCAGGTCCTAATTAAAGCCTAAAATCATCAAGTCCTAATTAAGTCCTAAAATTAGCAAGTCCTAATTAAGTCCTAAAATTATCAAGTGCTTATTAAGTCCTAAAATTTTCAAGTCCTAATTAAGTCCTAAAATTATCAAGTCCTTATCAAGTCCTAAAATTATCAAGTGTAAATTAAGTCCTAAAATTAGCAAGTCCTGATTAAGTCCTAAAATCATCAAGTCATAATTAAGTTCTAAAATTATTAAATCCTAATTAAGGCCTAAAATTATCAAGTTTTAATTAAGTCCTAAAATTATCAAGTCCTAATTAAGTCCTAAAATTATCAAGTCCAAAAATTATCAAGTCCTTATCAAGTCCTAAAATTATCAAGTCCAAATTATGTCCTAAAATTAGCAAGTCCTAATTATGTCCTAAAATTATCAAGTCCTTATTAAGTTCTAAACTTGTCAAGTCCTAATTAAGTCCGAAAATCATCAAGTCATAATTAAGTTCTAAAATTATTAAATCCTAATTAAGGCCTAAAATTATAAAGTTCTAATTGAGTCCTAAAATTATCAAGTCCAAATTAAGTCCTAAATTTAGCAAGTCCTAATTAAGTCCTAAAATTATCATGTCCTAATTAAGTCCTAAAATTAGAAAGTCCTAATTAAGTCCTAAAATTAGCAAATCCTAATTAAGTCCTAAAATTATCAAGTCCTTATTAAGCCATAAAATTATCAAGTCCTAATTAAATCCTAAAATTATCAAGTCCTAATTTAGTCCTAAAATTAGCAAGTCCTAATTAAGTCCTAAAATAATCAAGTCCTAATTAAGTCCTAAAATTATCATGTCCTAATTAAGTCCTAGAATTAGCAAGTCTTTATCAAGTCCTATATACGTCCTAAAATAATCAAGTCCTAATTAAGGCCTAAAATCATCAAGTCCTAATTAAGTCCTAAAATAATCAAGTCCTAATTAAGTCATAAAATTATTAGGTCCTAATTAAGTCCTAAAATTAGCAGGTCCTAATTAAAGCCTAAAATCATCAAGTCCTAATTAAGTCCTAAAATTAGCAAGTCCTAATTAAGTCCTAAAATTATCAAGTGCTTATTAAGTCCTAAACTTGTCAAGTCCTAATTAAGTCCGAAAATCATCAAGTCATAATTAAGTTCTAAAATTATTAAATCCTAATTAAGGCCTAAAATTATCAAGTTTAATTAAGTCCTAAAATTATCAAGTCCTAATTAAGTCCTAAAATTATCAAGTCCAAAAATTATCAAGTCCTTATCAAGTCCTAAAATTATCAAGTCCAAATTATGTCCTAAAATTAGCAAGTCCTAATTATGTCCTAAAATTATCAAGTCCTTATTAAGTTCTAAACTTGTCAAGTCCTAATTAAGTCCGAAAATCATCAAGTCATAATTAAGTTCTAAAATTATTAAATCCTAATTAAGGCCTAAAATTATAAAGTTCTAATTAAGTCCTAAAATTATCAAGTCCAAATTAAGTCCTAAATTTAGCAAGTCCTAATTAAGTCCTAAAATTATCATGTCCTAATTAAGTCCTAAAATTAGAAAGTCCTAATTAAGTCCTAAAATTAGCAAATCCTAATTAAGTCCTAAAATTATCAAGTCCTTATTAAGCCATAAAATTATCAAGTCCTAATTAAATCCTAAAATTATCAAGTCCTAATTTAGTCCTAAAATTAGCAAGTCCTAATTAAGTCCTAAAATAATCAAGTCCTAATTAAGTCCTAAAATTATCATGTCCTAATTAAGTCCTAGAATTAGCAAGTCTTTATCAAGTCCTATATACGTCCTAAAATAATCAAGTCCTAATTAAGGCCTAAAATCATCAAGTCCTAATTAAGTCCTAAAATAATCAAGTCCTAATTAAGTCATAAAATTATTAGGTCCTAATTAAGTCCTAAAATTAGCAGGTCCTAATTAAAGCCTAAAATCATCAAGTCCTAATTAAGTCCTAAAATTAGCAAGTCCTAATTAAGTCCTAAAATTATCAAGTCCTTATTAAGTCCTAAAATTAAAAAGTCCTAATTAAGTCCTAAAATTAGCAAGTCCTAATTAAGTCCTAAAATTATGAAGTCCTAATAAAGTCCTAAAATTAGCAAGTCCTTATTAAGTCCTTTAATTGTCAAGTCCTAATTGATCCTTTAAGTGTCATGTCCGTATTATGTCCTAAAATGATCAAGTCCTAATTAAGTCCTAAAATAATCAAGTCCCAATTAAGTCATAAAATTATTAGGTCCTAATTAAGTCCTAAAATTAGCAGGTCCTAATTAAAGCCTAAAATCATCAAGTCCTAATTAAGTCCTAAAATTAGCAAGTCCTAATTAACTCCTAAAATTATCAAGTGCTTATTAAGTCCTAAAATTTTCAAGTCCTAATTAAGTCCTAAAATTATCAAGTCCTTATCAAGTCCTAAAATAATCAAGTGTAAATTAAGTCCTAAAATTAGCAAGTCCTGATTAAGTCCTAAAATCATCAAGTCATAATTAAGTTCTAAAATTATTAAATCCTAATTAAGGCCTAAAATTATCAAGTTTTAATTAAGTCCTAAAATTATCAAGTCCTAATTAAGTCCTAAAATTATCAAGTCCTAAAATTATCAAGTCCTTATTAAGTCCTAAAATTATTAAGTCCTAATTAAGTCCAAAAATTATCAAGTCCTTATCAAGTCCTAAAATTATCAAGTCCAAATTATGTCCTAAAATTAGCAAGTCCTAATTATGTCCTAAAATTATCAAGTCCTTATTAAGTTCTAAACTTGTCAAGTCCTAATTAAGTCCGAAAATCATCAAGTCATAATTAAGTTCTAAAATTATTAAATCCTAATTAAGGCCTAAAATTATAAAGTTCTAATTAAGTCCTAAAATTATCAAGTCCAAATTAAGTCCTAAATTTAGCAAGTCCTAATTAAGTCCTAAAATTATCATGTCCTAATTAAGTCCTAAAATTAGAAAGTCCTAATTAAGTCCTAAAATTAGCAAATCCTAATTAAGTCCTAAAATTATCAAGTCCTTATTAAGCCATAAAATTATCAAGTCCTAATTAAATCCTAAAATTATCAAGTCCTAATTTAGTCCTAAAATTAGCAAGTCCTAATTAAGTCCTAAAATAATCAAGTCCTAATTAAGTCCTAAAATTATCATGTCCTAATTAAGTCCTAGAATTAGCAAGTCTTTATCAAGTCCTATATACGTCCTAAAATAATCAAGTCCTAATAAGGGCCTAAAATCATCAAGTCCTAATTAAGTCCTAAAATTAGCAAGTCCTAATTAAGTCCTAAAATTATCAAGTCCTTATTAAGTCCTAAAATTAAAAAGTCCTAATTAAGTCCTAAAATTAGCAAGTCCTAATTAAGTCCTAAAATTATGAAGTCCTAATAAAGTCCTAAAATTAGCAAGTCCTTATTAAGTCCTTTAATTGTCAAGTCCTAATTGATCCTTTAATTGTCATGTCCGTATTATGTCCTAAAATGATCAAGTTCTAATTAAGTCCTAAAATAATCATGTCCTAATTAAGTCTTAAAATTATCATATCCTAATTAAGTCCTAAAATTATCAAGTCCTAATTAAGTCCTAAAATTATCAAGTCCAAAAATTATCAAGTCCTTATCAAGTCCTAAAATTATCAAGTCCAAATTATGTCCTAAAATTAGCAAGTCCTAATTATGTCCTAAAATTATCAAGTCCTTATTAAGTTCTAAACTTGTCAAGTCCTAATTAAGTCCGAAAATCATCAAGTCATAATTAAGTTCTAAAATTATTAAATCCTAATTAAGGCCTAAAATTATAAAGTTCTAATTGAGTCCTAAAATTATCAAGTCCAAATTAAGTCCTAAATTTAGCAAGTCCTAATTAAGTCCTAAAATTATCATGTCCTAATTAAGTCCTAAAATTAGAAAGTCCTAATTAAGTCCTAAAATTAGCAAATCCTAATTAAGTCCTAAAATTATCAAGTCCTTATTAAGCCATAAAATTATCAAGTCCTAATTAAATCCTAAAATTATCAAGTCCTAATTTAGTCCTAAAATTAGCAAGTCCTAATTAAGTCCTAAAATAATCAAGTCCTAATTAAGTCCTAAAATTATCATGTCCTAATTAAGTCCTAGAATTAGCAAGTCTTTATTAAGTCCTATATACGTCCTAAAATAATCAAGTCCTAATTAAGGCCTAAAACATCAAGTCCTAATTAAGTCCTAAAATAATCAAGTCCTAATTAAGTCATAAAATTATTAGGTCCTAATTAAGTCCTAAAATTAGCAGGTCCTAATTAAAGCCTAAAATCATCAAGTCCTAATTAAGTCCTAAAATTAGCAAGTCCTAATTAAGTCCTAAAATTATCAAGTGCTTATTAAGTCCTAAACTTGTCAAGTCCTAATTAAGTCCGAAAATCATCAAGTCATAATTAAGTTCTAAAATTATTAAATCCTAATTAAGGCCTAAAATTATCAAGTTTTAATTAAGTCCTAAAATTATCAAGTCCTAATTAAGTCCTAAAATTATCAAGTCCAAAAATTATCAAGTCCCTGTCAAGTCCTAAAATTATCAAGTCCAAATTATGTCCTAAAATTAGCAAGTCCTAATTATGTCCTAAAATTATCAAGTCCTTATTAAGTTCTAAACTTGTCAAGTCCTAATTAAGTCCGAAAATCATCAAGTCATAATTAAGTTCTAAAATTATTATATCCTAATTAAGGCCTAAAATTATAAAGTTCTAATTAAGTCCTAAAATTATCAAGTCCAAATTTAGTCCTAAATTTAGCAAGTCCTAATTAAGTCCTAAAATTATCATGTCCTAATTAAGTCCTAAAATTAGAAAGTCCTAATTAAGTCCTAAAATTAGCAAATCCTGATTAAGTCCTAAAATTATCAAGTCCTTATTAAGCCATAAAATTATCAAGTCCTAATTAAATCCTAAAATTATCAAGTCCTAATTTAGTCCTAAAATTAGCAAGTCCTAATTAAGTCCTAAAATAATCAAGTCCTAATTAAGTCCTAAAATTATCATGTCCTAATTAAGTCCTAGAATTAGCAAGTCTTTATCAAGTCCTATATACGTCCTAAAATAATCAAGTCCTAATTAAGGCCTAAAATCATCAAGTCCTAATTAAGTCCTAAAATAATCAAGTCCTAATTAAGTCATAAAATTATTAGGTCCTAATTAAGTCCTAAAATTAGCAGGTCCTAATTAAAGCCTAAAATCATCAAGTCCTAATTAAGTCCTAAAATTAGCAAGTCCTAATTAAGTCCTAAAATTATCAAGTCCTTATTAAGTCCTAAAATTAAAAAGTCCTAATTAAGGCCTAAAATCATCAAGTCCTAATTAAGTCCTAAAATAATCAAGTCCTAATTAAGTCATAAAATTATTAGGTCCTAATTAAGTCCTAAAATTAGCAGGTCCTAATTAAAGCCTAAAATCATCAAGTCCTAATTAAGTCCTAAAATTAGCAAGTCCTAATTAAGTCCTAAAATTATCAAGTCCTAATTAAGTCCTAAAATTATGAAGTCCTAATAAAGTTCTAAAATTAGCAAGTCCTTATTAAGTCCTTTAATTGTCAAGTCCTAATTGATCCTTTAAGTGTCATGTCCGTATTATGTCCTAAAATGATCAAGTCCTAATTAAGTCCTAAAATAATCAAGTCCTAATTAAGTCATAAAATTATTAGGTCCTAATTAAGTCCTAAAATTAGCAGGTCCTAATTAAAGCCTAAAATCATCAAGTCCTAATTAAGTCCTAAAATTAGCAAGTCCTAATTAAGTCCTAAAATAATCAAATGCTTATTAAGTCCTAAAATTTTCAAGTCCTAATTAAGTCCTAAAATTATCAAGTCCTTATCAAGTCCTAAAATTATCAAGTGTAAATTAAGTCCTAAAATTAGCAAGTCCTGATTAAGTCCTAAAATCATCAAGTCATAATTAAGTTCTAAAATTATTAAATCCTAATTAAGGCCTAAAATTATCAAGTTTTAATTAAGTCCTAAAATTATCAAGTCCTAATTAAGTCCTAAAATTATCAAGTCCTAAAATTATCAAGTCCTTATTAAGTCCTAAAATTATTAAGTCCTAATTAAGTCCAAAAATTATCAAGTCCTTATCAAGTCCTAAAATTATCAAGTCCAAATTATGTCCTAAAATTAGCAAGTCCTAATTATGTCCTAAAATTATCAAGTCCTTATTAAGTTCTAAACTTGTCAAGTCCTAATTAAGTCCGAAAATCATCAAGTCATAATTAAGTTCTAAAATTATTAAATCCTAATTAAGGCCTAAAATTATAAAGTTCTAATTAAGTCCTAAAATTATCAAGTCCAAATTAAGTCCTAAATTTAGCAAGTCCTAATTAAGTCCTAAAATTATCATGTCCTAATTAAGTCCTAAAATTAGAAAGTCCTAATTAAGTCCTAAAATTAGCAAATCCTAATTAAGTCCTAAAATTATCAAGTCCTTATTAAGCCATAAAATTATCAAGTCCTAATTAAATCCTAAAATTATCAAGTCCTAATTTAGTCCTAAAATTAGCAAGTCCTAATTAGGTCCTAAAATAATCAAGTCCTAATTAAGTCCTAAAATTATCATGTCCTAATTAAGTCCTAGAATTAGCAAGTCTTTATCAAGTCCTATATACGTCCTAAAATAATCAAGTCCTAATTAAGGCCTAAAATCATCAAGTCCTAATTAAGTCCTAAAATTAGCAAGTCCTAATTAAGTCCTAAAATTATCAAGTCCTTATTAAGTCCTAAAATTAAAAAGTCCTAATTAAGTCCTAAAATTAGCAAGTCCTAATTAAGTCCTAAAATTATGAAGTCCTAATAAAGTCCTAAAATTAGCAAGTCCTTATTAAGTCCTTTAATTGTCAAGTCCTAATTGATCCTTTAATTGTCATGTCCGTATTATGTCCTAAAATTACTAAGTCCTATTTAAGTCCTTTAATTGTCAAGTCTTAATTAAGTTCTAAAATGGTCAAGTCCTAATTAAGTCTTAAAATCATTAAGTCTGAATTAAGTCCTAAAATTATCAAGTGTAAATTAAGTCCTAAAATTAGCAAGTCCTGATTAAGTCCTAAAATCATCAAGTCATAATTAAGTTCTAAAATTATTAAATCCTAATTAAGGCCTAAAATTATCAAGTTTTAATTAAGTCCTAAAATTATCAAGTCCTAATTAAGTCCTAAAATTATCAAGTCCAAAAATTATCAAGTCCTTATCAAGTCCTAAAATTATCAAGTCCAAATTATGTCCTAAAATTAGCAAGTCCTAATTATGTCCTGAAATTATCAAGTCCTTATTAAGTTCTAAACTTGTCAAGTCCTAATTAAGTCTGAAAATCATTAAGTCATAATTAAGTTCTAAAATTATTAAATCCTAATTAAGTCCTAAAATTAGCAAGTCCTAATTAAGTCCTAAAATTATCAAGTCCTAATTAAGTCCTAAAATTATCAAGTCCTAATTAAGGCCTAAATTTATCAAGTCCTAATAAAGTCCTAAAATTTTCAAGTCTTTATCAAGTCCTATATACGTCCTAAAATAATCAAGTCCTAATTAAGGCCTAAAATCATTAAGTCCTAATTAAGTCCTAAAATTATCATGTCCTAATTAAGTCCTAGAATTAGCAAGTCCTAATTAAGTCCTAAAATAATCAAGTCCTAATTAAGTCCTAAAATTATCAAGTCCTAATTCAGTCCTAAAATTAGCAAGTCCTAATTGAGTCCTAAAATAATCATTCCTAATTAAGTCCTAAAATTATCATGTCCTAATTAAGTCCTAAAATTAGCAAGTCCTTATTAGGTCCTTTAATTGTCAAGTCCTAATTGATCCTTTAATTGTCATGTCCGTATTATGTCCTAAAATGATCAAGTTCTAATTAATTCCTAAAATAATCATGTCCTAATTAAGTCTTAAAATTATCATATCCTAATTAAGTCCTAAAATTATCAAGTACCAATTACGTCCTAAAATTGTACGGTCCTAATTATGGCCTAAAATCATAAAGTCCTAATTTAGTCCTACAATTCTCAAGTTCTAAAAAAGTTCTAAAGTTATTGAGTCCTAATTTCGTCTTAAACTTGTCAAATCCTAATTAAGTCCTAAAATTATCAAGTCCTAATTAAGGCCTAAAATCATCAAGTCCTAATTAAGTCCTAAAATTAGCAAGTCCTAATTAAGTCCTAAAATTAGCAAGTCCTAATTAATTCCTAAAATTATCAAGTCCTTATTAAGTCCTAAAATTATCAAGTGCTAATTAAGTACTAAAATTAGCAAGTCCTAATAAAGTCCTAGAATTATCAAGTCCTAATAAAGTCCTAAAATTATCAAGTGCTTATTAAGTCCTAAAATTATCAAGTCCTTATTAAGTCCTAAAATTATCAAGTCCTTATTAAGTCCTTTAATTGTCAAGTCCTAATTGATCCTTTAATTGTCATGTCCGTATTAAGTCCTAAAATGATCAAGTTCTAATTAAGTCCTAAAATAAGCATGTCCTAATTAAGTCCTAAAATTAGCAGGTCCTAATTAAGTCCTAAAATTATCAAGTCCTTATTAGGTTCTAAAATTATCAAGTCCTAATTAAGTCCTAAAATTATCAAGTCCTAATTAAGCCCTAAAATTATCAAGTCCTAATTAAATCCTAAAATTATCAAGTCCTAATTCAGTCCTTAAATTATCAAGTCCTAATTAAGTCCTAAAATTATCAAGTGCTTATTAAGTCCTAAAATTATCAAGTCCTTATTAGGTCCTTTAATTGTCAAGTCCTAATTGATTCCTCAATTTTCATGTCCGTATTATGTCCTAAAATGATCAAGTTCTAATTAAGTCCTAAAATAATTATGTCCTAATTAAGTCTTAAAATTATCATATCCTAATTAAGTCCTAAAATTATCAAGTACCAATTACGTCCTAAAATTGTGCGGTCCTAATTATGGCCTAAAATCATAAAGTCCTAATTTAGTCCTACAATTCTTAAGTTCTAAAAAAGTCCTAAAATTATTGAGTCCTAATTTCGTCTTAAACTTGTCAAATAAAACTAAGTTTAAAAAAAATTAGGTCATAATTATGTCGTAATACTAACAAGCATTAAAAGCATGATGTCCTTATTAAGTTGTACAATTCTTAAGTTCTAATAAAGTCCGGAAATGATCGAGTCCTAATTTCTTTTTAAATTTATCAAGACTTTATTAAGTCCTTTAATTGTCAAGTCCTGATTGGTCCTTTAATTGTCATGTCCTTATTAAGTCCTAAAATTACTAAGTCCTATTTAAGTCCTTTAATTGTCAAGTCCTAATTAAGTCCTAAAATTATCAAGTCCTAATTAAGGCCTAAAATCATCAAGTCCTAATTAAGTCCTAAAATTAGCAAGTTCTAATTAAGTCCTAAAATTATCAAGTCCTTTTTAAGTCCTAAAATTATCAAGTCCTAATTAAGTCCTAAAATTAGCAAGTCCTAATTAAGTCCTAAAATTATCAAGTCCTAATAAAGCCCTAAAATTAGCAAGTCCTAATTAAGTCCTAAAATTATCAAGTCCTAATTAAGTCCTAAAATTATCAAGTCCTTATTAAGTCCTAAAATTATTAAGTCCTAATTAAGTCCTAAAATTATCAAGTCCTAATTAAGTCCTAAAATTATCAAGTCCCTATTAAGTCCTAAAATTATTAAGTCCTAATTAAGTCCTAAAATTATCAAGTCCTAATTAAGGCCTAAATTCATCAAGTCCTAATAAAGTCTAAAATTAGCAAGTCCTAATTAAGTCCTAAAATTATCAAGTCTTTATCAAGTCCTATATACGTCCTAAAATAATCAAGTCCTAATTAAGGCCTAAAATCATCAAGTCCTAATTAAGTCCTAAAATAATGAAGTCTTAATTAAGTCCTAAAATTATTAAGTCCTAATTAAGTCCTAAAATTAGCAGGTCCTAATTAAGTCCTAAAATTATCAAGTCCTAATTAAGTCCTAAAATTATCAAGTCCTTATCAAGTCCTAAAATTATCAAGTCCAAATTAAGTCCTAAAATTAGCAAGTCCTAATTAAGTCCTAAAATCTTCAAGTCATAATTAAGTTCTAAAATTATTAAATTCTGATTAAGGCCTTAAATTATCAAGTCTTTATCAAGTCCTATATACGTCCTAAAATAATCAAGTCCTAATTAAGGCCTAAAATCATCAAGTCCTAATTAAATCCTAAAATTATCAAGTGCTTATTAAGTCCTAAAATTATCAAGTCCTAATTAAGTCCTAAAATTATCAAGTCCTTATCAAGTCCTAAAATTATCAAGTCCAAATTAAGTCCTAAAATTATCAAGTCCTAATTAAGGCCTAAATTCATCAAGTCCTAATAAAGTCTAAAATTAGCAAGTCCTAATTAAGTCCTAAAATTATCAAGTCTTTATCAAGTCCTATATACGTCCTAAAATAATCAAGTCCTAATTAAGGCCTAAAATCATCAAGTCCTAATTAAGTCCTAAAATAATCAAGTCCTAATTAAGTCCTAAAATTATTAAGTCCTAATTAAGTCCTAAAATTAGCAGGTCCTAATTAAGTCCTAAAATTATCAAGTCCTTATTAGGTTCTAAAATTATCAAGTCCTAATTAAGTCCTAAAATTATCAAGTCCTAATTAAGCCCTAAAATTATCAAGTCCTAATTAAGTCCTAAAATCTTCAAGTCATAATTAAGTTCTAAAATTATTAAATTCTGATTAAGGCCTTAAATTATCAAGTTTTAATTAAGTCCTAAAATTATCAAGTCCTAATTAAGTCCTAAAATTAGCAAGTCCTAATTAAGTCTTAAAATTATCAAGTCCTAATAAAGTCCTAAAATTATCAAGTCCTAATTAAGTCCTAAAATTATCAAGTCTTTATCAAGTCCTATATACGTCCTAAAATAATCAAGTCCTAAATGAGGCCTACAATCATCAAGTCCTAATAAAGTCCTAAAATAATCAAGTCCTAATTAAGTCCTAAAATTATCAAGTCCTTATCAAGTCCTAAAATTATCAAGTGTAAATTAAGTCCTAAAATTAGCAAGTCCTGATTAAGTCCTAAAATCATCAAGTCATAATTAAGTTCTAAAATTATTAAATCCTAATTAAGGCCTAAAATTATCAAGTTTTAATTAAGTCCTAAAATTATCAAGTCCTAATTAAGTCCTAAAATTATCAAGTCCAAAAATTATCAAGTCCTTATCAGGTCCTAAAATTATCAAGTCCAAATTATGTCCTAAAATTAGCAAGTCCTAATTATGTCCTAAAATTATCAAGTCCTTATTAAGTTCTAAACTTGTCAAGTCCTAATTAAGGCCTACAATCATCAAGTCCTAATAAAGTCCTAAAATAATCAAGTCCTAATTAAGTCCTAAAATTATCAAGTCCTTTTTAAGTCCTAAAATTATCAAGTCCTAATTAAGTCCTAAAATTAGCAAGTCCTAATTAAGTCCTAAAATTATCAAGTCCTAATAAAGCCCTAAAATTAGCAAGTCCTAATTAAGTCCTAAAATTATCAAGTCCTAATTAAGTCCTAAAATTATCAAGTCCTTATTAAGTCCTAAAATTATTAAGTCCTAATTAAGTCCTAAAATTATCAAGTCCTAATTAAGTCCTAAAATTATCAAGTCCCTATTAAGTCCTAAAATTATTAAGTCCTAATTAAGTCCTAAAATTATCAAGTCCTAATTAAGGCCTAAATTCATCAAGTCCTAATAAAGTCTAAAATTAGCAAGTCCTAATTAAGTCCTAAAATTATCAAGTCTTTATCAAGTCCTATATACGTCCTAAAATAATCAAGTCCTAATTAAGGCCTAAAATCATCAAGTCCTAATTAAGTCCTAAAATAATCAAGTCCTAATTAAGTCCTAAAATTATTAAGTCCTAATTAAGTCCTAAAATTAGCAGGTCCTAATTAAGTCCTAAAATTATCAAGTCCTTATTAGGTTCTAAAATTATCAAGTCCTAATTAAGTCCTAAAATTATCAAGTCCTAATTAAGCCCTAAAATTATCAAGTCCTAATTAAATCCTAAAATTATCAAGTCCTAATTCAGTCCTTAAATTATCAAGTCCTAATTAAATCCTAAAATTATCAAGTGCTTATTAAGTCCTAAAATTATCAAGTCCTAATTAAGTCCTAAAATTATCAAGTCCTTATCAAGTCCTAAAATTATCAAGTCCAAATTAAGTCCTAAAATTAGCAAGTCCTAATTAAGTCCTAAAATCTTCAAGTCATAATTAAGTTCTAAAATTATTAAATTCTGATTAAGGCCTTAAATTATCAAGTTTTAATTAAGTCCTAAAATTATCAAGTCCTAATTAAGTCCTAAAATTAGCAAGTCCTAATTAAGTCTTAAAATTATCAAGTCCTAATAAAGTCCTAAAATTATCAAGTCCTAATTAAGTCCTAAAATTATCAAGTCTTTATCAAGTCCTATATACGTCCTAAAATAATCAAGTCCTAAATGAGGCCTACAATCATCAAGTCCTAATAAAGTCCTAAAATAATCAAGTCCTAATTAAGTCTTAAAATTATCATGTCCTAATTAAGTCCTAAAATTAGCAAGTCCTTATTAGGTCCTTTAATTGTCAAGTCCTAATTGATCCCTTAATTGTCATGTCCGTATTATGTCCTAAAATGATCAAGTTCTAATTAAGTCCTAAAATAATTATGTCCTAATTAAGTCTTAAAATTATCATATCCTAATTAAGTCCTAAAATTATCAAGTACCAATTACGTCCTAAAATTGTGCAGTCCTAATTATGGCCTAAAATCATAAAGTCCTAATTTAGTCCTACAATTCTCAAGTTCTAAAAAAGTCCTAAAGTTATTGAGTCCTAATTTCGTCTTAAACTTGTCAAATAAAACGAAGTTTAAAAAAAATTAGGTCATAATTATGTCGTAATACTAACAAGCATTAAAAGCATGATGTCCTAATTAAGTCGTACAATTCTTAAGTTCTAATAAAGTCCGGAAATGATCGAGTCCTAATTTCTTTTTAAATTTATCAAGACTTTATTAAGTCCTTTAATTGTCAAGTCCTGATTGGTCCTTTAATTGTCATGTCCTTATTGAGCCCTAAAATTACTAAGTCATATTTAAGTCCTTTAATTGTCAAGTCCTAATTAAGTCCTAAAATTATCAAGTCCTAATTAAGGCCTAAAATCATCAAGTCCTAATTAAGTCCTAAAATTAGCAAGTTCTAATTAAGTCCTAAAATTATCAAGTCCTTTTTAAGTCCTAAAATTATCAAGTCCTAATTAAGTCCTAAAATTAGCAAGTCCTAATTAAGTCCTAAAATTATCAAGTCCTAATTAAGTCCTAAAATTATCAAGTGCTTATTAAGTCCTAAAATAATCATGTCCTAATTAAGTCCTAAAATTAGCAAGTCCTAATTAAGCCCTAAAATTATCAAGTCATAATTAAGTTCTAAAATTATTAAATTCTGATTAAGGCCTTAAATTATCAAGTTTTAATTAAGTCCTAAAATTATCAAGTCCTAATTAAGTCCTAAAATTAGCAAGTCCTAATTAAGTCTTAAAATTATCAAGTCCTAATAAAGTCCTAAAATTATCAAGTCCTAATTAAGTCCTAAAATTATCAAGTCTTTATCAAGTCCTATATACGTCCTAAAATAATCAAGTCCTAATTAAGGCCTAATTTCATCAAGTCCTAATTAAATCCTAAAATTATCAAGTCCTAATTCAGTCCTTAAATTATCAAGTCCTAATTAAATCCTAAAATTATCAAGTGCTTATTAAGTCCTAAAATTATCAAGTCCTAATTAAGTCCTAAAATTATCAAGTCCTTATCAAGTCCTAAAATTATCAAATCCAAATTAAGTCCTAAAATTAGCAAGTCCTAATTAAGTCCTAAAATCTTCAAGTCATAATTAAGTTCTAAAATTATTAAATCCTGATTAAGGCCTAAAATTATCAAGTTTTAATTAAGTCCTAAAATTATCAAGTCCTAATTAAGTCCTAAAATTAGCAAGTCCTAATTAAGTCTTAAAATTATCAAGTCCTAATAAAGTCCTAAAATTATCAAGTCCTAATTAAGTCCTAAAATTAGCAAGTCCTAATTAAGTCCTAAAATTATCAAGTCCTAATTAAGTCCTAAAATTATCAAGTGCTTATTAAGTCCTAAAATTTTCAAGTCCTAATTAAGTCCTAAAATTATCAAGTCCTTATCAAGTCCTAAAATTATCAAGTGTAAATTAAGTCCTAAAATTAGCAAGTCCTGATTAAGTCCTAAAATCATCAAGTCATAATTAAGTTCTAAAATTATTAAATCCTAATTAAGGCCTAAAATTATCAAGTTTTAATTAAGTCCTAAAATTATCAAGTCCTAATTAAGTCCTAAAATTATCAATTTCAAAAATTATCAAGTCCCTATCAAGTCCTAAAATTATCAAGTCCAAATTATGTCCTAAAATTAGCAAGTCCTAATTATGTCCTAATATTATCAAGTCCTTATTAAGTTCTAAACTTGTCAAGTCCTAATTAAGTCCGAAAATCATCAAGTCATAATTAAGTTCTAAAATTATTAAATCCTAATTAAGGCCTAAAATTATAAAGTTCTAATTAAGTCCTAAAATTATCAAGTCCAAATTAAGTCCTAAATTTAGCAAGTCCTAATTAAGTCCTAAAATTATCATGTCCTAATTAAGTCCTAAAATTAGAAAGTCCTAATTAAGTCCTAAAATTAGCAAATCCTAATTAAGTCCTAAAATTATCAAGTCCTTATTAAGCCATAAAATTATCAAGTCCTAATTAAATCCTAAAATTATCAATTCCTAATTTAGTCCTAAAATTAGCAAGTCCTAATTAAGTCCTAAAATAATCAAGTCCTAATTAAGTCCTAAAATTATCATGTCCTAATTAAGTCCTAGAATTAGCAAGTCTTTATCAAGTCCTATATACGTCCTAAAATAATCAAGTCCTAATTAAGGCCTAAAATCATCAAGTCCTAATTAAGTCCTAAAATAATCAAGTCCTAATTAAGTCATAAAATTATTAGGTCCTAATTAAGTCCTAAAATTAGCAGGTCCTAATTAAAGCCTAAAATCATCAAGTCCTAATTAAGTCCTAAAATTAGCAAGTCCTAATTAAGTCCTAAAATTATCAAGTGCTTATTAAGTCCTAAAATTTTCAAGTCCTAATTAAGTCCTAAAATTATCAAGTCCTTATCAAGTCCTAAAATTATCAAGTGTAAATTAAGTCCTAAAATTAGCAAGTCCTGATTAAGTCCTAAAATCATCAAGTCATAATTAAGTTCTAAAATTATTAAATCCTAATTAAGGCCTAAAATTATCAAGTTTTAATTAAGTCCTAAAATTATCAAGTCCTAATTAAGTCCTAAAATTATCAAGTCCAAAAATTATCAAGTCCTTATCAAGTCCTAAAATTATCAAGTCCAAATTATGTCCTAAAATTAGCAAGTCCTAATTATGTCCTAAAATTATCAAGTCCTTATTAAGTTCTAAACTTGTCAAGTCCCAATTAAGTCCGAAAATCATCAAGTCATAATTAAGTTCTAAAATTATTAAATCCTAATTAAGGCCTAAAATTATAAAGTTCTAATTGAGTCCTAAAATTATCAAGTCCAAATTAAGTCCTAAATTTAGCAAGTCCTAATTAAGTCCTAAAATTATCATGTCCTAATTAAGTCCTAAAATTAGAAAGTCCTAATTAAGTCCTAAAATTAGCAAATCCTAATTAAGTCCTAAAATTATCAAGTCCTTATTAAGCCATAAAATTATCAAGTCCTAATTAAATCCTAAAATTATCAAGTCCTAATTTAGTCCTAAAATTAGCAAGTCCTAATTAAGTCCTAAAATAATCAAGTCCTAATTAAGTCCTAAAATTATCATGTCCTAATTAAGTCCTAGAATTAGCAAGTCTTTATCAAGTCCTATATACGTCCTAAAATAATCAAGTCCTAATTAAGGCCTAAAATCATCAAGTCCTAATTAAGTCCTAAAATAATCAAGTCCTAATTAAGTCATAAAATTATTAGGTCCTAATTAAGTCCTAAAATTAGCAGGTCCTAATTAAAGCCTAAAATCATCAAGTCCTAATTAAGTCCTAAAATTAGCAAGTCCTAATTAAGTCCTAAAATTATCAAGTGCTTATTAAGTCCTAAACTTGTCAAGTCCTAATTAAGTCCGAAAATCATCAAGTCATAATTAAGTTCTAAAATTATTAAATCCTAATTAAGGCCTAAAATTATCAAGTTTTAATTAAGTCCTAAAATTATCAAGTCCTAATTAAGTCCTAAAATTATAAAGTCCAAAAATTATCAAGTCCTTATCAAGTCCTAAAATTATCAAGTCCAAATTATGTCCTAAAATTAGCAAGTCCTAATTATGTCCTAAAATTATCAAGTCCTTATTAAGTTCTAAACTTGTCAAGTCCTAATTAAGTCCGAAAATCATCAAGTCATAATTAAGTTCTAAAATTATTAAATCCTAATTAAGGCCTAAAATTATAAAGTTCTAATTAAGTCCTAAAATTATCAAGTCCAAATTAAGTCCTAAATTTAGCAAGTCCTAATTAAGTCCTAAAATTATCATGTCCTAATTAAGTCCTAAAATTAGAAAGTCCTAATTAAGTCCTAAAATTAGCAAATCCTAATTAAGTCCTAAAATTATCAAGTCCTTATTAAGCCATAAAATTATCAAGTCCTAATTAAATCCTAAAATTATCAAGTCCTAATTTAGTCCTAAAATTAGCAAGTCCTAATTAAGTCCTAAAATAATCAAGTCCTAATTAAGTCCTAAAATTATCATGTCCTAATTAAGTCCTAGAATTAGCAAGTCTTTATCAAGTCCTATATACGTCCTAAAATAATCAAGTCCTAATTAAGGCCTAAAATCATCAAGTCCTAATTAAGTCCTAAAATAATCAAGTCCTAATTAAGTCATAAAATTATTAGGTCCTAATTAAGTCCTAAAATTAGCAGGTCCTAATTAAAGCCTAAAATCATCAAGTCCTAATTAAGTCCTAAAATTAGCAAGTCCTAATTAAGTCCTAAAATTATCAAGTCCTTATTAAGTCCTAAAATTAAAAAGTCCTAATTAAGTCCTAAAATTAGCAAGTCCTAATTAAGTCCTAAAATTATGAAGTCCTAATAAAGTCCTAAAATTAGCAAGTCCTTATTAAGTCCTTTAATTGTCAAGTCCTAATTGATCCTTTAAGTGTCATGTCCGTATTATGTCCTAAAATGATCAAGTCCTAATTAAGTCCTAAAATAATCAAGTCCTAATTAAGTCATAAAATTATTAGGTCCTAATTAAGTCCTAAAATTAGCAGGTCCTAATTAAAGCCTAAAATCATCAAGTCCTAATTAAGTCCTAAAATTAGCAAGTCCTAATTAACTCCTAAAATTATCAAGTGCTTATTAAGTCCTAAAATTTTCAAGTCCTAATTAAGTCCTAAAATTATCAAGTCCTTATCAAGTCCTAAAATTATCAAGTGTAAATTAAGTCCTAAAATTAGCAAGTCCTGATTAAGTCCTAAAATCATCAAGTCATAATTAAGTTCTAAAATTATTAAATCCTAATTAAGGCCTAAAATTATCAAGTTTTAATTAAGTCCTAAAATTATCAAGTCCTAATTAAGTCCTAAAATTATCAAGTCCTAAAATTATCAAGTCCTTATTAAGTCCTAAAATTATTAAGTCCTAATTAAGTCCAAAAATTATCAAGTCCTTATCAAGTCCTAAAATTATCAAGTCCAAATTATGTCCTAAAATTAGCAAGTCCTAATTATGTCCTAAAATTATCAAGTCCTTATTAAGTTCTAAACTTGTCAAGTCCTAATTAAGTCCGAAAATCATCAAGTCATAATTAAGTTCTAAAATTATTAAATCCTAATTAAGGCCTAAAATTATAAAGTTCTAATTAAGTCCTAAAATTATCAAGTCCAAATTAAGTCCTAAATTTAGCAAGTCCTAATTAAGTCCTAAAATTATCATGTCCTAATTAAGTCCTAAAATTAGAAAGTCCTAATTAAGTCCTAAAATTAGCAAATCCTAATTAAGTCCTAAAATTATCAAGTCCTTATTAAGCCATAAAATTATCAAGTCCTAATTAAATCCTAAAATTATCAAGTCCTAATTTAGTCCTAAAATTAGCAAGTCCTAATTAAGTCCTAAAATAATCAAGTCCTAATTAAGTCCTAAAATTATCATGTCCTAATTAAGTCCTAGAATTAGCAAGTCTTTATCAAGTCCTATATACGTCCTAAAATAATCAAGTCCTAATAAGGGCCTAAAATCATCAAGTCCTAATTAAGTCCTAAAATTAGCAAGTCCTAATTAAGTCCTAAAATTATCAAGTCCTTATTAAGTCCTAAAATTAAAAAGTCCTAATTAAGTCCTAAAATTAGCAAGTCCTAATTAAGTCCTAAAATTATGAAGTCCTAATAAAGTCCTAAAATTAGCAAGTCCTTATTAAGTCCTTTAATTGTCAAGTCCTAATTGATCCTTTAATTGTCATGTCCGTATTATGTCCTAAAATGATCAAGTTCTAATTAAGTCCTAAAATAATCATGTCCTAATTAAGTCTTAAAATTATCATATCCTAATTAAGTCCTAAAATTATCAAGTCCTAATTAAGTCCTAAAATTATCAAGTCCAAAAATTATCAAGTCCTTATCAAGTCCTAAAATTATCAAGTCCAAATTATGTCCTAAAATTAGCAAGTCCTAATTATGTCCTAAAATTATCAAGTCCTTATTAAGTTCTAAACTTGTCAAGTCCTAATTAAGTCCGAAAATCATCAAGTCATAATTAAGTTCTAAAATTATTAAATCCTAATTAAGGCCTAAAATTATAAAGTTCTAATTGAGTCCTAAAATTATCAAGTCCAAATTAAGTCCTAAATTTAGCAAGTCCTAATTAAGTCCTAAAATTATCATGTCCTAATTAAGTCCTAAAATTAGAAAGTCCTAATTAAGTCCTAAAATTAGCAAATCCTAATTAAGTCCTAAAATTATCAAGTCCTTATTAAGCCATAAAATTATCAAGTCCTAATTAAATCCTAAAATTATCAAGTCCTAATTTAGTCCTAAAATTAGCAAGTCCTAATTAAGTCCTAAAATAATCAAGTCCTAATTAAGTCCTAAAATTATCATGTCCTAATTAAGTCCTAGAATTAGCAAGTCTTTATTAAGTCCTATATACGTCCTAAAATAATCAAGTCCTAATTAAGGCCTAAAACATCAAGTCCTAATTAAGTCCTAAAATAATCAAGTCCTAATTAAGTCATAAAATTATTAGGTCCTAATTAAGTCCTAAAATTAGCAGGTCCTAATTAAAGCCTAAAATCATCAAGTCCTAATTAAGTCCTAAAATTAGCAAGTCCTAATTAAGTCCTAAAATTATCAAGTGCTTATTAAGTCCTAAACTTGTCAAGTCCTAATTAAGTCCGAAAATCATCAAGTCATAATTAAGTTCTAAAATTATTAAATCCTAATTAAGGCCTAAAATTATCAAGTTTTAATTAAGTCCTAAAATTATCAAGTCCTAATTAAGTCCTAAAATTATCAAGTCCAAAAATTATCAAGTCCCTGTCAAGTCCTAAAATTATCAAGTCCAAATTATGTCCTAAAATTAGCAAGTCCTAATTATGTCCTAAAATTATCAAGTCCTTATTAAGTTCTAAACTTGTCAAGTCCTAATTAAGTCCGAAAATCATCAAGTCATAATTAAGTTCTAAAATTATTATATCCTAATTAAGGCCTAAAATTATAAAGTTCTAATTAAGTCCTAAAATTATCAAGTCCAAATTTAGTCCTAAATTTAGCAAGTCCTAATTAAGTCCTAAAATTATCATGTCCTAATTAAGTCCTAAAATTAGAAAGTCCTAATTAAGTCCTAAAATTAGCAAATCCTAATTAAGTCCTAAAATTATCAAGTCCTTATTAAGCCATAAAATTATCAAGTCCTAATTAAATCCTAAAATTATCAAGTCCTAATTTAGTCCTAAAATTAGCAAGTCCTAATTAAGTCCTAAAATAATCAAGTCCTAATTAAGTCCTAAAATTATCATGTCCTAATTAAGTCCTAGAATTAGCAAGTCTTTATCAAGTCCTATATACGTCCTAAAATAATCAAGTCCTAATTAAGGCCTAAAATCATCAAGTCCTAATTAAGTCCTAAAATAATCAAGTCCTAATTAAGTCATAAAATTATTAGGTCCTAATTAAGTCCTAAAATTAGCAGGTCCTAATTAAAGCCTAAAATCATCAAGTCCTAATTAAGTCCTAAAATTAGCAAGTCCTAATTAAGTCCTAAAATTATCAAGTCCTTATTAAGTCCTAAAATTAAAAAGTCCTAATTAAGGCCTAAAATCATCAAGTCCTAATTAAGTCCTAAAATAATCAAGTCCTAATTAAGTCATAAAATTATTAGGTCCTAATTAAGTCCTAAAATTAGCAGGTCCTAATTAAAGCCTAAAATCATCAAGTCCTAATTAAGTCCTAAAATTAGCAAGTCCTAATTAAGTCCTAAAATTATCAAGTCCTAATTAAGTCCTAAAATTATGAAGTCCTAATAAAGTTCTAAAATTAGCAAGTCCTTATTAAGTCCTTTAATTGTCAAGTCCTAATTGATCCTTTAAGTCTCATGTCCGTATTATGTCCTAAAATGATCAAGTCCTAATTAAGTCCTAAAATAATCAAGTCCTAATTAAGTCATAAAATTATTAGGTCCTAATTAAGTCCTAAAATTAGCAGGTCCTAATTAAAGCCTAAAATCATCAAGTCCTAATTAAGTCCTAAAATTAGCAAGTCCTAATTAAGTCCTAAAATTATCAAGTGCTTATTAAGTCCTAAAATTTTCAAGTCCTAATTAAGTCCTAAAATTATCAAGTCCTTATCAAGTCCTAAAATTATCAAGTGTAAATTAAGTCCTAAAATTAGCAAGTCCTGATTAAGTCCTAAAATCATCAAGTCATAATTAAGTTCTAAAATTATTAAATCCTAATTAAGGCCTAAAATTATCAAGTTTTAATTAAGTCCTAAAATTATCAAGTCCTAATTAAGTCCTAAAATTATCAAGTCCTAAAATTATCAAGTCCTTATTAAGTCCTAAAATTATTAAGTCCTAATTAAGTCCAAAAATTATCAAGTCCTTATCAAGTCCTAAAATTATCAAGTCCAAATTATGTCCTAAAATTAGCAAGTCCTAATTATGTCCTAAAATTATCAAGTCCTTATTAAGTTCTAAACTTGTCAAGTCCTAATTAAGTCCGAAAATCATCAAGTCATAATTAAGTTCTAAAATTATTAAATCCTAATTAAGGCCTAAAATTATAAAGTTCTAATTAAGTCCTAAAATTATCAAGTCCAAATTAAGTCCTAAATTTAGCAAGTCCTAATTAAGTCCTAAAATTATCATGTCCTAATTAAGTCCTAAAATTAGAAAGTCCTAATTAAGTCCTAAAATTAGCAAATCCTAATTAAGTCCTAAAATTATCAAGTCCTTATTAAGCCATAAAATTATCAAGTCCTAATTAAATCCTAAAATTATCAAGTCCTAATTTAGTCCTAAAATTAGCAAGTCCTAATTAAGTCCTAAAATAATCAAGTCCTAATTAAGTCCTAAAATTATCATGTCCTAATTAAGTCCTAGAATTAGCAAGTCTTTATCAAGTCCTATATACGTCCTAAAATAATCAAGTCCTAATTAAGGCCTAAAATCATCAAGTCCTAATTAAGTCCTAAAATTAGCAAGTCCTAATTAAGTCCTAAAATTATCAAGTCCTTATTAAGTCCTAAAATTAAAAAGTCCTAATTAAGTCCTAAAATTAGCAAGTCCTAATTAAGTCCTAAAATTATGAAGTCCTAATAAAGTCCTAAAATTAGCAAGTCCTTATTAAGTCCTTTAATTGTCAAGTCCTAATTGATCCTTTAATTGTCATGTCCGTATTATGTCCTAAAATTACTAAGTCCTATTTAAGTCCTTTAATTGTCAAGTCTTAATTAAGTTCTAAAATGGTCAAGTCCTAATTAAGTCTTAAAATCATTAAGTCTGAATTAAGTCCTAAAATTATCAAGTGTAAATTAAGTCCTAAAATTAGCAAGTCCTGATTAAGTCCTAAAATCATCAAGTCATAATTAAGTTCTAAAATTAGCAAGTCCTTATTAAGTCCTTTAATTGTCAAGTCCTAATTGATCCTTTAATTGTCATGTCCGTATTATGTCCTAAAATTACTAAGTCATATTTAAGTCCTTTAATTGTCAAGTCCTAATTAAGTCCTAAAATTATCAAGTCCTAATTAAGGCCTAAAATCATCAAGTCCTAATTAAGTCCTAAAATTAGCAAGTTCTAATTAAGTCCTAAAATTATCAAGTCCTTTTTAAGTCCTAAAATTATCAAGTCCTAATTAAGTCCTAAAATTAGCAAGTCCTAATTAAGTCCTAAAATTATCAAGTCCTAATTAAGTCCTAAAATTATCAAGTGCTTATTAAGTCCTAAAATAATCATGTCCTAATTAAGTCCTAAAATTAGCAAGTCCTAATTAAGCCTTAAAATTATCAAGTCATAATTAAGTTCTAAAATTATTAAATTCTGATTAAGGCCTTAAATTATCAAGTTTTAATTAAGTCCTAAAATTATCAAGTCCTAATTAAGTCCTAAAATTAGCAAGTCCTAATTAAGTCTAAAAATTATCAAGTCCTAATAAAGTCCTAAAATTATCAAGTCCTAATTAAGTCCTAAAATTATCAAGTCTTTATCAAGTCCTATATACGTCCTAAAATAATCAAGTCCTAATTAAGGCCTAATTTCATCAAGTCCTAATTAAATCCTAAAATTATCAAGTCCTAATTCAGTCCTTAAATTATCAAGTCCTAATTAAATCCTAAAATTATCAAGTGCTTATTAAGTCCTAAAATTATCAAGTCCTAATTAAGTCCTAAAATTATCAAGTCCTTATCAAGTCCTAAAATTATCAAGTCCAAATTAAGTCCTAAAATTAGCAAGTCCTAATTAAGTCCTAAAATCTTCAAGTCATAATTAAGTTCTAAAATTATTAAATCCTGATTAAGGCCTAAAATTATCAAGTTTTAATTAAGTCCTAAAATTATCAAGTCCTAATTAATTCCTAAAATTAGCAAGTCCTAATTAAGTCTTAAAATTATCAAGTCCTAATAAAGTCCTAAAATTATCAAGTCCTAATTAAGTCCTAAAATTATCAAGTCCTTATTAAGTCCTAAAATTATCAAGTCCTAATTAAGTCCTAAAATTATCAAGTCCTAATTAAGTCCTAAAATTATCAAGTGCTTATTAAGTCCTAAAATTTTCAAGTCCTAATTAAGTCCTAAAATTATCAAGTCCTTATCAAGTCCTAAAATTATCAAGTGTAAATTAAGTCCTAAAATTAGCAAGTCCTGATTAAGTCCTAAAATCATCAAGTCATAATTAAGTTCTAAAATTATTAAATCCTAATTAAGGCCTAAAATTATCAAGTTTTAATTAAGTCCTAAAATTATCAAGTCCTAATTAAGTCCTAAAATTATCAATTTCAAAAATTATCAAGTCCCTATCAAGTCCTAAAATTATCAAGTCCAAATTATGTCCTAAAATTAGCAAGTCCTAATTATGTCCTAATATTATCAAGTCCTTATTAAGTTCTAAACTTGTCAAGTCCTAATTAAGTCCGAAAATCATCAAGTCATAATTAAGTTCTAAAATTATTAAATCCTAATTAAGGCCTAAAATTATAAAGTTCTAATTAAGTCCTAAAATTATCAAGTCCAAATTAAGTCCTAAATTTAGCAAGTCCTAATTAAGTCCTAAAATTATCATGTCCTAATTAAGTCCTAAAATTAGAAAGTCCTAATTAAGTCCTAAAATTAGCAAATCCTAATTAAGTCCTAAAATTATCAAGTCCTTATTAAGCCATAAAATTATCAAGTCCTAATTAAATCCTAAAATTATCAATTCCTAATTTAGTCCTAAAATTAGCAAGTCCTAATTAAGTCCTAAAATAATCAAGTCCTAATTAAGTCCTAAAATTATCATGTCCTAATTAAGTCCTAGAATTAGCAAGTCTTTATCAAGTCCTATATACGTCCTAAAATAATCAAGTCCTAATTAAGGCCTAAAATCATCAAGTCCTAATTAAGTCCTAAAATAATCAAGTCCTAATTAAGTCATAAAATTATTAGGTCCTAATTAAGTCCTAAAATTAGCAGGTCCTAATTAAAGCCTAAAATCATCAAGTCCTAATTAAGTCCTAAAATTAGCAAGTCCTAATTAAGTCCTAAAATTATCAAGTGCTTATTAAGTCCTAAAATTTTCAAGTCCTAATTAAGTCCTAAAATTATCAAGTCCTTATCAAGTCCTAAAATTATCAAGTGTAAATTAAGTCCTAAAATTAGCAAGTCCTGATTAAGTCCTAAAATCATCAAGTCATAATTAAGTTCTAAAATTATTAAATCCTAATTAAGGCCTAAAATTATCAAGTTTTAATTAAGTCCTAAAATTATCAAGTCCTAATTAAGTCCTAAAATTATCAAGTCCAAAAATTATCAAGTCCTTATCAAGTCCTAAAATTATCAAGTCCAAATTATGTCCTAAAATTAGCAAGTCCTAATTATGTCCTAAAATTATCAAGTCCTTATTAAGTTCTAAACTTGTCAAGTCCTAATTAAGTCCGAAAATCATCAAGTCATAATTAAGTTCTAAAATTATTAAATCCTAATTAAGGCCTAAAATTATAAAGTTCTAATTGAGTCCTAAAATTATCAAGTCCAAATTAAGTCCTAAATTTAGCAAGTCCTAATTAAGTCCTAAAATTATCATGTCCTAATTAAGTCCTAAAATTAGAAAGTCCTAATTAAGTCCTAAAATTAGCAAATCCTAATTAAGTCCTAAAATTATCAAGTCCTTATTAAGCCATAAAATTATCAAGTCCTAATTAAATCCTAAAATTATCAAGTCCTAATTTAGTCCTAAAATTAGCAAGTCCTAATTAAGTCCTAAAATAATCAAGTCCTAATTAAGTCCTAAAATTATCATGTCCTAATTAAGTCCTAGAATTAGCAAGTCTTTATCAAGTCCTATATACGTCCTAAAATAATCAAGTCCTAATTAAGGCCTAAAATCATCAAGTCCTAATTAAGTCCTAAAATAATCAAGTCCTAATTAAGTCATAAAATTATTAGGTCCTAATTAAGTCCTAAAATTAGCAGGTCCTAATTAAAGCCTAAAATCATCAAGTCCTAATTAAGTCCTAAAATTAGCAAGTCCTAATTAAGTCCTAAAATTATCAAGTGCTTATTAAGTCCTAAACTTGTCAAGTCCTAATTAAGTCCGAAAATCATCAAGTCATAATTAAGTTCTAAAATTATTAAATCCTAATTAAGGCCTAAAATTATCAAGTTTAATTAAGTCCTAAAATTATCAAGTCCTAATTAAGTCCTAAAATTATCAAGTCCAAAAATTATCAAGTCCTTATCAAGTCCTAAAATTATCAAGTCCAAATTATGTCCTAAAATTAGCAAGTCCTAATTATGTCCTAAAATTATCAAGTCCTTATTAAGTTCTAAACTTGTCAAGTCCTAATTAAGTCCGAAAATCATCAAGTCATAATTAAGTTCTAAAATTATTAAATCCTAATTAAGGCCTAAAATTATAAAGTTCTAATTAAGTCCTAAAATTATCAAGTCCAAATTAAGTCCTAAATTTAGCAAGTCCTAATTAAGTCCTAAAATTATCATGTCCTAATTAAGTCCTAAAATTAGAAAGTCCTAATTAAGTCCTAAAATTAGCAAATCCTAATTAAGTCCTAAAATTATCAAGTCCTTATTAAGCCATAAAATTATCAAGTCCTAATTAAATCCTAAAATTATCAAGTCCTAATTTAGTCCTAAAATTAGCAAGTCCTAATTAAGTCCTAAAATAATCAAGTCCTAATTAAGTCCTAAAATTATCATGTCCTAATTAAGTCCTAGAATTAGCAAGTCTTTATCAAGTCCTATATACGTCCTAAAATAATCAAGTCCTAATTAAGGCCTAAAATCATCAAGTCCTAATTAAGTCCTAAAATAATCAAGTCCTAATTAAGTCATAAAATTATTAGGTCCTAATTAAGTCCTAAAATTAGCAGGTCCTAATTAAAGCCTAAAATCATCAAGTCCTAATTAAGTCCTAAAATTAGCAAGTCCTAATTAAGTCCTAAAATTATCAAGTCCTTATTAAGTCCTAAAATTAAAAAGTCCTAATTAAGTCCTAAAATTAGCAAGTCCTAATTAAGTCCTAAAATTATGAAGTCCTAATAAAGTCCTAAAATTAGCAAGTCCTTATTAAGTCCTTTAATTGTCAAGTCCTAATTGATCCTTTAAGTGTCATGTCCGTATTATGTCCTAAAATGATCAAGTCCTAATTAAGTCCTAAAATAATCAAGTCCTAATTAAGTCATAAAATTATTAGGTCCTAATTAAGTCCTAAAATTAGCAGGTCCTAATTAAAGCCTAAAATCATCAAGTCCTAATTAAGTCCTAAAATTAGCAAGTCCTAATTAACTCCTAAAATTATCAAGTGCTTATTAAGTCCTAAAATTTTCAAGTCCTAATTAAGTCCTAAAATTATCAAGTCCTTATCAAGTCCTAAAATAATCAAGTGTAAATTAAGTCCTAAAATTAGCAAGTCCTGATTAAGTCCTAAAATCATCAAGTCATAATTAAGTTCTAAAATTATTAAATCCTAATTAAGGCCTAAAATTATCAAGTTTTAATTAAGTCCTAAAATTATCAAGTCCTAATTAAGTCCTAAAATTATCAAGTCCTAAAATTATCAAGTCCTTATTAAGTCCTAAAATTATTAAGTCCTAATTAAGTCCAAAAATTATCAAGTCCTTATCAAGTCCTAAAATTATCAAGTCCAAATTATGTCCTAAAATTAGCAAGTCCTAATTATGTCCTAAAATTATCAAGTCCTTATTAAGTTCTAAACTTGTCAAGTCCTAATTAAGTCCGAAAATCATCAAGTCATAATTAAGTTCTAAAATTATTAAATCCTAATTAAGGCCTAAAATTATAAAGTTCTAATTAAGTCCTAAAATTATCAAGTCCAAATTAAGTCCTAAATTTAGCAAGTCCTAATTAAGTCCTAAAATTATCATGTCCTAATTAAGTCCTAAAATTAGAAAGTCCTAATTAAGTCCTAAAATTAGCAAATCCTAATTAAGTCCTAAAATTATCAAGTCCTTATTAAGCCATAAAATTATCAAGTCCTAATTAAATCCTAAAATTATCAAGTCCTAATTTAGTCCTAAAATTAGCAAGTCCTAATTAAGTCCTAAAATAATCAAGTCCTAATTAAGTCCTAAAATTATCATGTCCTAATTAAGTCCTAGAATTAGCAAGTCTTTATCAAGTCCTATATACGTCCTAAAATAATCAAGTCCTAATAAGGGCCTAAAATCATTAAGTCCTAATTAAGTCCTAAAATTAGCAAGTCCTAATTAAGTCCTAAAATTATCAAGTCCTTATTAAGTCCTAAAATTAAAAAGTCCTAATTAAGTCCTAAAATTAGCAAGTCCTAATTAAGTCCTAAAATTATGAAGTCCTAATAAAGTCCTAAAATTAGCAAGTCCTTATTAAGTCCTTTAATTGTCAAGTCCTAATTGATCCTTTAATTGTCATGTCCGTATTATGTCCTAAAATGATCAAGTTCTAATTAAGTCCTAAAATAATCATGTCCTTATTAAGTCTTAAAATTATCATATCCTAATTAAGTCCTAAAATTATCAAGTCCTAATTAAGTCCTAAAATTATCAAGTCCAAAAATTATCAAGTCCTTATCAAGTCCTAAAATTATCAAGTCCAAATTATGTCCTAAAATTAGCAAGTCCTAATTATGTCCTAAAATTATCAAGTCCTTATTAAGTTCTAAACTTGTCAAGTCCTAATTAAGTCCGAAAATCATCAAGTCATAATTAAGTTCTAAAATTATTAAATCCTAATTAAGGCCTAAAATTATAAAGTTCTAATTGAGTCCTAAAATTATCAAGTCCAAATTAAGTCCTAAATTTAGCAAGTCCTAATTAAGTCCTAAAATTATCATGTCCTAATTAAGTCCTAAAATTAGAAAGTCCTAATTAAGTCCTAAAATTAGCAAATCCTAATTAAGTCCTAAAATTATCAAGTCCTTATTAAGCCATAAAATTATCAAGTCCTAATTAAATCCTAAAATTATCAAGTCCTAATTTAGTCCTAAAATTAGCAAGTCCTAATTAAGTCCTAAAATAATCAAGTCCTAATTAAGTCCTAAAATTATCATGTCCTAATTAAGTCCTAGAATTAGCAAGTCTTTATTAAGTCCTATATACGTCCTAAAATAATCAAGTCCTAATTAAGGCCTAAAACATCAAGTCCTAATTAAGTCCTAAAATAATCAAGTCCTAATTAAGTCATAAAATTATTAGGTCCTAATTAAGTCCTAAAATTAGCAGGTCCTAATTAAAGCCTAAAATCATCAAGTCCTAATTAAGTCCTAAAATTAGCAAGTCCTAATTAAGTCCTAAAATTATCAAGTGCTTATTAAGTCCTAAACTTGTCAAGTCCTAATTAAGTCCGAAAATCATCAAGTCATAATTAAGTTCTAAAATTATTAAATCCTAATTAAGGCCTAAAATTATCAAGTTTTAATTAAGTCCTAAAATTATCAAGTCCTAATTAAGTCCTAAAATTATCAAGTCCAAAAATTATCAAGTCCCTGTCAAGTCCTAAAATTATCAAGTCCAAATTATGTCCTAAAATTAGCAAGTCCTAATTATGTCCTAAAATTATCAAGTCCTTATTAAGTTCTAAACTTGTCAAGTCCTAATTAAGTCCGAAAATCATCAAGTCATAATTAAGTTCTAAAATTATTATATCCTAATTAAGGCCTAAAATTATAAAGTTCTAATTAAGTCCTAAAATTATCAAGTCCAAATTTAGTCCTAAATTTAGCAAGTCCTAATTAAGTCCTAAAATTATCATGTCCTAATTAAGTCCTAAAATTAGAAAGTCCTAATTAAGTCCTAAAATTAGCAAATCCTGATTAAGTCCTAAAATTATCAAGTCCTTATTAAGCCATAAAATTATCAAGTCCTAATTAAATCCTAAAATTATCAAGTCCTAATTTAGTCCTAAAATTAGCAAGTCCTAATTAAGTCCTAAAATAATCAAGTCCTAATTAAGTCCTAAAATTATCATGTCCTAATTAAGTCCTAGAATTAGCAAGTCTTTATCAAGTCCTATATACGTCCTAAAATAATCAAGTCCTAATTAAGGCCTAAAATCATCAAGTCCTAATTAAGTCCTAAAATAATCAAGTCCTAATTAAGTCATAAAATTATTAGGTCCTAATTAAGTCCTAAAATTAGCAGGTCCTAATTAAAGCCTAAAATCATCAAGTCCTAATTAAGTCCTAAAATTAGCAAGTCCTAATTAAGTCCTAAAATTATCAAGTCCTTATTAAGTCCTAAAATTAAAAAGTCCTAATTAAGGCCTAAAATCATCAAGTCCTAATTAAGTCCTAAAATAATCAAGTCCTAATTAAGTCATAAAATTATTAGGTCCTAATTAAGTCCTAAAATTAGCAGGTCCTAATTAAAGCCTAAAATCATCAAGTCCTAATTAAGTCCTAAAATTAGCAAGTCCTAATTAAGTCCTAAAATTATCAAGTCCTAATTAAGTCCTAAAATTATGAAGTCCTAATAAAGTTCTAAAATTAGCAAGTCCTTATTAAGTCCTTTAATTGTCAAGTCCTAATTGATCCTTTAAGTGTCATGTCCGTATTATGTCCTAAAATGATCAAGTCCTAATTAAGTCCTAAAATAATCAAGTCCTAATTAAGTCATAAAATTATTAGGTCCTAATTAAGTCCTAAAATTAGCAGGTCCTAATTAAAGCCTAAAATCATCAAGTCCTAATTAAGTCCTAAAATTAGCAAGTCCTAATTAAGTCCTAAAATAATCAAGTGCTTATTAAGTCCTAAAATTTTCAAGTCCTAATTAAGTCCTAAAATTATCAAGTCCTTATCAAGTCCTAAAATTATCAAGTGTAAATTAAGTCCTAAAATTAGCAAGTCCTGATTAAGTCCTAAAATCATCAAGTCATAATTAAGTTCTAAAATTATTAAATCCTAATTAAGGCCTAAAATTATCAAGTTTTAATTAAGTCCTAAAATTATCAAGTCCTAATTAAGTCCTAAAATTATCAAGTCCTAAAATTATCAAGTCCTTATTAAGTCCTAAAATTATTAAGTCCTAATTAAGTCCAAAAATTATCAAGTCCTTATCAAGTCCTAAAATTATCAAGTCCAAATTATGTCCTAAAATTAGCAAGTCCTAATTATGTCCTAAAATTATCAAGTCCTTATTAAGTTCTAAACTTGTCAAGTCCTAATTAAGTCCGAAAATCATCAAGTCATAATTAAGTTCTAAAATTATTAAATCCTAATTAAGGCCTAAAATTATAAAGTTCTAATTAAGTCCTAAAATTATCAAGTCCAAATTAAGTCCTAAATTTAGCAAGTCCTAATTAAGTCCTAAAATTATCATGTCCTAATTAAGTCCTAAAATTAGAAAGTCCTAATTAAGTCCTAAAATTAGCAAATCCTAATTAAGTCCTAAAATTATCAAGTCCTTATTAAGCCATAAAATTATCAAGTCCTAATTAAATCCTAAAATTATCAAGTCCTAATTTAGTCCTAAAATTAGCAAGTCCTAATTAGGTCCTAAAATAATCAAGTCCTAATTAAGTCCTAAAATTATCATGTCCTAATTAAGTCCTAGAATTAGCAAGTCTTTATCAAGTCCTATATACGTCCTAAAATAATCAAGTCCTAATTAAGGCCTAAAATCATCAAGTCCTAATTAAGTCCTAAAATTAGCAAGTCCTAATTAAGTCCTAAAATTATCAAGTCCTTATTAAGTCCTAAAATTAAAAAGTCCTAATTAAGTCCTAAAATTAGCAAGTCCTAATTAAGTCCTAAAATTATGAAGTCCTAATAAAGTCCTAAAATTAGCAAGTCCTTATTAAGTCCTTTAATTGTCAAGTCCTAATTGATCCTTTAATTGTCATGTCCGTATTATGTCCTAAAATTACTAAGTCCTATTTAAGTCCTTTAATTGTCAAGTCTTAATTAAGTTCTAAAATGGTCAAGTCCTAATTAAGTCTTAAAATCATTAAGTCTGAATTAAGTCCTAAAATTATCAAGTGTAAATTAAGTCCTAAAATTAGCAAGTCCTGATTAAGTCCTAAAATCATCAAGTCATAATTAAGTTCTAAAATTATTAAATCCTAATTAAGGCCTAAAATTATCAAGTTTTAATTAAGTCCTAAAATTATCAAGTCCTAATTAAGTCCTAAAATTATCAAGTCCAAAAATTATCAAGTCCTTATCAAGTCCTAAAATTATCAAGTCCAAATTATGTCCTAAAATTAGCAAGTCCTAATTATGTCCTGAAATTATCAAGTCCTTATTAAGTTCTAAACTTGTCAAGTCCTAATTAAGTCTGAAAATCATTAAGTCATAATTAAGTTCTAAAATTATTAAATCCTAATTAAGGCCTACAATTCTCAAGTTCTAATAAAGTCCTAAAATTATTAAGTCTTAATTTAGTCCTAAAATTGTCAAATCAAATTAAGTTTAAAAAAAATTAGGTCATAATTATGTCGTAATACTAACAAGCATTAAAAGCATGATGTCCTAATTAAGTCATACAATTCTTAAGTTCTAATAAAGTCGGGAAATGATCGAGTCCTAATTTCTTTTTAAATTTATCAAGACTTTATTAAGTCCTTTAATTGTCAAGTCCTAATTAAGTCCTAAAATTATCAAGTCCTTATTAAGTCCTAAAATTATCAAGTCCTAATTAAGTCCTAAAATTATCAAGTCCTAATTAAGTCCTAAAATTATCAAGTGCTTATTGAGTCCTAAAATTTTCAAGTCCTAATTAAGTCCTAGAATTAGCAAGTCTTTATCAAGTCCTATATACGTCCTAAAATAATCAAGTCCTAATTAAGGCCTAAAATCATCAAGTCCTAATTAAGTCCTAAAATTAGCAAGTCCTAATTAAGTCCTAAAATTATCAAGTCCTTATTAAGTCCTAAAATTAAAAAGTCCTAATTAAGTCCTAAAATTAGCAAGTCCTAATTAATTCCTAAAATTATCAAGTCCTTATTAAGTCCTAAAATTATCAAGTCCTATTTAAGTCCTAAAATTAGCAAGTCCTAATAAAGTCCTAAAATCATCAAGTCCTAATTAAGTCCTAAAATTAGCAGGTCCTAATTAAGTCCTAAAATTATCAAGTCCTTATTAGGTCCTAAAATTATCAAGTCCTAATTAAGTCCTAAAATTAGCAAGTCCTAATTAATTCCTAAAATTATCAAGTCCTTATTAAGTCCTAAAATTATCAAGTGCTAATTAAGTACTAAAATTAGCAAGTCCTAATAAAGTCCTAGAATTATCAAGTCCTAATAAAGTCCTAAAATTATCAAGTGCTTATTAGGTCCTAAAATTATCAAGTCCTAATTAAGTCCTAAAATTATCAAGTCCTTATTAAGTCCTTTAATTGTAAAGTCCTAATTGATCCTTTAATTGTCATGTCCGTATTAAGTCCTAAAATGATCAAGTTCTAATTAAGTCCTAAAATAAGCATGTCCTAATTAAGTCCTAAAATTAGCAAGTCCTAAAATTATCAAGTCTTTATTAATTCCTATTTACGTCCTACAATAATCAAGTCCTAATTAAGGCCTAATTTCATCAAGTCCTAATTAAGTCCTAAAATTATCAAGTCCTAATTAAGTCCTAAAATTATCAAGTCCTAATTAAGGCCTAAATTTATCAAGTCCTAATTAAGTCCTAAAATTAGCAAGTCCTAATTAATTCCTAAAATTATCAAGTCCTTATTAAGTCCTAAAATTATCAAGTGCTAATTAAGTACTAAAATTAGCAAGTCCTAATAAAGTCCTAGAATTATCAAGTCCTAATAAAGTCCTAAAATTATCAAGTGCTTATTAGGTCCTAAAATTATCAAGTCCTAATTAAGTCCTAAAATTATCAAGTCCTTATTAAGTCCTTTAATTGTAAAGTCCTAATTGATCCTTTAATTGTCATGTCCGTATTAAGTCCTAAAATGATCAAGTTCTAATTAAGTCCTAAAATAAGCATGTCCTAATTAAGTCCTAAAATTAGCAAGTCCTAAAATTATCAAGTCTTTATTAATTCCTATTTACGTCCTACAATAATCAAGTCCTAATTAAGGCCTAATTTCATCAAGTCCTAATTAAGTCCTAAAATTATCAAGTCCTAATTAAGTCCTAAAATTATCATGTCCTAATTAAGTCCTAGAATTAGCAAGTCCTAATTAAGTCCTAAAATAATCAAGTCCTAATTAAGTCCTAAAATTATCAAGTCCTAATTCAGTCCTAAAAT
This sequence comes from Ganaspis brasiliensis, assembly GCA_037103525.1. Classification (NCBI taxonomy): domain Eukaryota; kingdom Metazoa; phylum Arthropoda; class Insecta; order Hymenoptera; family Figitidae; genus Ganaspis; species Ganaspis brasiliensis. The sequence goes on along the minus strand of JAZKLR010000054.1, from coordinate 21,182 downwards.
TAGCAAGTCCTAATTGAGTCCTAAAATAATCATTCCTAATTAAGTCCTAAAATTATCATGTCCTAATTAAGTCCTAAAATTAGCAAGTCCTTATTAGGTCCTTTAATTGTCAAGTCCTAATTGATCCTTTAATTGTCATGTCCGTATTATGTCCTAAAATGATCAAGTTCTAATTAATTCCTAAAATAATCATGTCCTAATTAAGTCTTAAAATTATCATATCCTAATTAAGTCCTAAAATTATCAAGTACCAATTACGTCCTAAAATTGTACGGTCCTAATTATGGCCTAAAATCATAAAGTCCTAATTTAGTCCTACAATTCTCAAGTTCTAAAAAAGTTCTAAAGTTATTGAGTCCTAATTTCGTCTTAAACTTGTCAAATCCTAATTAAGTCCTAAAATTATCAAGTCCTAATTAAGGCCTAAAATCATCAAGTCCTAATTAAGTCCTAAAATTAGCAAGTCCTAATTAAGTCCTAAAATTAGCAAGTCCTAATTAATTCCTAAAATTATCAAGTCCTTATTAAGTCCTAAAATTATCAAGTGCTAATTAAGTACTAAAATTAGCAAGTCCTAATAAAGTCCTAGAATTATCAAGTCCTAATAAAGTCCTAAAATTATCAAGTGCTTATTAAGTCCTAAAATTATCAAGTCCTTATTAGGTCCTTTAATTGTCAAGTCCTAATTGATTCCTCAATTTTCATGTCCGTATTATGTCCTAAAATGATCAAGTTCTAATTAAGTCCTAAAATAATTATGTCCTAATTAAGTCTTAAAATTATCATATCCTAATTAAGTCCTAAAATTATCAAGTACCAATTACGTCCTAAAATTGTGCGGTCCTAATTATGGCCTAAAATCATAAAGTCCTAATTTAGTCCTACAATTCTTAAGTTCTAAAAAAGTCCTAAAATTATTGAGTCCTAATTTCGTCTTAAACTTGTCAAATAAAACTAAGTTTAAAAAAAATTAGGTCATAATTATGTCGTAATACTAACAAGCATTAAAAGCATGATGTCCTTATTAAGTTGTACAATTCTTAAGTTCTAATAAAGTCCGGAAATGATCGAGTCCTAATTTCTTTTTAAATTTATCAAGACTTTATTAAGTCCTTTAATTGTCAAGTCCTGATTGGTCCTTTAATTGTCATGTCCTTATTAAGTCCTAAAATTACTAAGTCCTATTTAAGTCCTTTAATTGTCAAGTCCTAATTAAGTCCTAAAATTATCAAGTCCTAATTAAGGCCTAAAATCATCAAGTCCTAATTAAGTCCTAAAATTAGCAAGTTCTAATTAAGTCCTAAAATTATCAAGTCCTTTTTAAGTCCTAAAATTATCAAGTCCTAATTAAGTCCTAAAATTAGCAAGTCCTAATTAAGTCCTAAAATTATCAAGTCCTAATAAAGCCCTAAAATTAGCAAGTCCTAATTAAGTCCTAAAATTATCAAGTCCTAATTAAGTCCTAAAATTATCAAGTCCTTATTAAGTCCTAAAATTATTAAGTCCTAATTAAGTCCTAAAATTATCAAGTCCTAATTAAGTCCTAAAATTATCAAGTCCCTATTAAGTCCTAAAATTATTAAGTCCTAATTAAGTCCTAAAATTATCAAGTCCTAATTAAGGCCTAAATTCATCAAGTCCTAATAAAGTCTAAAATTAGCAAGTCCTAATTAAGTCCTAAAATTATCAAGTCTTTATCAAGTCCTATATACGTCCTAAAATAATCAAGTCCTAATTAAGGCCTAAAATCATCAAGTCCTAATTAAGTCCTAAAATAATCAAGTCCTAATTAAGTCCTAAAATTATTAAGTCCTAATTAAGTCCTAAAATTAGCAGGTCCTAATTAAGTCCTAAAATTATCAAGTCCTAATTAAGTCCTAAAATTATCAAGTCCTTATCAAGTCCTAAAATTATCAAGTCCAAATTAAGTCCTAAAATTAGCAAGTCCTAATTAAGTCCTAAAATCTTCAAGTCATAATTAAGTTCTAAAATTATTAAATTCTGATTAAGGCCTTAAATTATCAAGTCTTTATCAAGTCCTATATACGTCCTAAAATAATCAAGTCCTAATTAAGGCCTAAAATCATCAAGTCCTAATTAAATCCTAAAATTATCAAGTGCTTATTAAGTCCTAAAATTATCAAGTCCTAATTAAGTCCTAAAATTATCAAGTCCTTATCAAGTCCTAAAATTATCAAGTCCAAATTAAGTCCTAAAATTATCAAGTCCTAATTAAGGCCTAAATTCATCAAGTCCTAATAAAGTCTAAAATTAGCAAGTCCTAATTAAGTCCTAAAATTATCAAGTCTTTATCAAGTCCTATATACGTCCTAAAATAATCAAGTCCTAATTAAGGCCTAAAATCATCAAGTCCTAATTAAGTCCTAAAATAATCAAGTCCTAATTAAGTCCTAAAATTATTAAGTCCTAATTAAGTCCTAAAATTAGCAGGTCCTAATTAAGTCCTAAAATTATCAAGTCCTTATTAGGTTCTAAAATTATCAAGTCCTAATTAAGTCCTAAAATTATCAAGTCCTAATTAAGCCCTAAAATTATCAAGTCCTAATTAAGTCCTAAAATCTTCAAGTCATAATTAAGTTCTAAAATTATTAAATTCTGATTAAGGCCTTAAATTATCAAGTTTTAATTAAGTCCTAAAATTATCAAGTCCTAATTAAGTCCTAAAATTAGCAAGTCCTAATTAAGTCTTAAAATTATCAAGTCCTAATAAAGTCCTAAAATTATCAAGTCCTAATTAAGTCCTAAAATTATCAAGTCTTTATCAAGTCCTATATACGTCCTAAAATAATCAAGTCCTAAATGAGGCCTACAATCATCAAGTCCTAATAAAGTCCTAAAATAATCAAGTCCTAATTAAGTCCTAAAATTATCAAGTCCTTATCAAGTCCTAAAATTATCAAGTGTAAATTAAGTCCTAAAATTAGCAAGTCCTGATTAAGTCCTAAAATCATCAAGTCATAATTAAGTTCTAAAATTATTAAATCCTAATTAAGGCCTAAAATTATCAAGTTTTAATTAAGTCCTAAAATTATCAAGTCCTAATTAAGTCCTAAAATTATCAAGTCCAAAAATTATCAAGTCCTTATCAGGTCCTAAAATTATCAAGTCCAAATTATGTCCTAAAATTAGCAAGTCCTAATTATGTCCTAAAATTATCAAGTCCTTATTAAGTTCTAAACTTGTCAAGTCCTAATTAAGGCCTACAATCATCAAGTCCTAATAAAGTCCTAAAATAATCAAGTCCTAATTAAGTCCTAAAATTATCAAGTCCTTTTTAAGTCCTAAAATTATCAAGTCCTAATTAAGTCCTAAAATTAGCAAGTCCTAATTAAGTCCTAAAATTATCAAGTCCTAATAAAGCCCTAAAATTAGCAAGTCCTAATTAAGTCCTAAAATTATCAAGTCCTAATTAAGTCCTAAAATTATCAAGTCCTTATTAAGTCCTAAAATTATTAAGTCCTAATTAAGTCCTAAAATTATCAAGTCCTAATTAAGTCCTAAAATTATCAAGTCCCTATTAAGTCCTAAAATTATTAAGTCCTAATTAAGTCCTAAAATTATCAAGTCCTAATTAAGGCCTAAATTCATCAAGTCCTAATAAAGTCTAAAATTAGCAAGTCCTAATTAAGTCCTAAAATTATCAAGTCTTTATCAAGTCCTATATACGTCCTAAAATAATCAAGTCCTAATTAAGGCCTAAAATCATCAAGTCCTAATTAAGTCCTAAAATAATCAAGTCCTAATTAAGTCCTAAAATTATTAAGTCCTAATTAAGTCCTAAAATTAGCAGGTCCTAATTAAGTCCTAAAATTATCAAGTCCTTATTAGGTTCTAAAATTATCAAGTCCTAATTAAGTCCTAAAATTATCAAGTCCTAATTAAGCCCTAAAATTATCAAGTCCTAATTAAATCCTAAAATTATCAAGTCCTAATTCAGTCCTTAAATTATCAAGTCCTAATTAAATCCTAAAATTATCAAGTGCTTATTAAGTCCTAAAATTATCAAGTCCTAATTAAGTCCTAAAATTATCAAGTCCTTATCAAGTCCTAAAATTATCAAGTCCAAATTAAGTCCTAAAATTAGCAAGTCCTAATTAAGTCCTAAAATCTTCAAGTCATAATTAAGTTCTAAAATTATTAAATTCTGATTAAGGCCTTAAATTATCAAGTTTTAATTAAGTCCTAAAATTATCAAGTCCTAATTAAGTCCTAAAATTAGCAAGTCCTAATTAAGTCTTAAAATTATCAAGTCCTAATAAAGTCCTAAAATTATCAAGTCCTAATTAAGTCCTAAAATTATCAAGTCTTTATCAAGTCCTATATACGTCCTAAAATAATCAAGTCCTAAATGAGGCCTACAATCATCAAGTCCTAATAAAGTCCTAAAATAATCAAGTCCTAATTAAGTCTTAAAATTATCATGTCCTAATTAAGTCCTAAAATTAGCAAGTCCTTATTAGGTCCTTTAATTGTCAAGTCCTAATTGATCCCTTAATTGTCATGTCCGTATTATGTCCTAAAATGATCAAGTTCTAATTAAGTCCTAAAATAATTATGTCCTAATTAAGTCTTAAAATTATCATATCCTAATTAAGTCCTAAAATTATCAAGTACCAATTACGTCCTAAAATTGTGCAGTCCTAATTATGGCCTAAAATCATAAAGTCCTAATTTAGTCCTACAATTCTCAAGTTCTAAAAAAGTCCTAAAGTTATTGAGTCCTAATTTCGTCTTAAACTTGTCAAATAAAACGAAGTTTAAAAAAAATTAGGTCATAATTATGTCGTAATACTAACAAGCATTAAAAGCATGATGTCCTAATTAAGTCGTACAATTCTTAAGTTCTAATAAAGTCCGGAAATGATCGAGTCCTAATTTCTTTTTAAATTTATCAAGACTTTATTAAGTCCTTTAATTGTCAAGTCCTGATTGGTCCTTTAATTGTCATGTCCTTATTGAGCCCTAAAATTACTAAGTCATATTTAAGTCCTTTAATTGTCAAGTCCTAATTAAGTCCTAAAATTATCAAGTCCTAATTAAGGCCTAAAATCATCAAGTCCTAATTAAGTCCTAAAATTAGCAAGTTCTAATTAAGTCCTAAAATTATCAAGTCCTTTTTAAGTCCTAAAATTATCAAGTCCTAATTAAGTCCTAAAATTAGCAAGTCCTAATTAAGTCCTAAAATTATCAAGTCCTAATTAAGTCCTAAAATTATCAAGTGCTTATTAAGTCCTAAAATAATCATGTCCTAATTAAGTCCTAAAATTAGCAAGTCCTAATTAAGCCCTAAAATTATCAAGTCATAATTAAGTTCTAAAATTATTAAATTCTGATTAAGGCCTTAAATTATCAAGTTTTAATTAAGTCCTAAAATTATCAAGTCCTAATTAAGTCCTAAAATTAGCAAGTCCTAATTAAGTCTTAAAATTATCAAGTCCTAATAAAGTCCTAAAATTATCAAGTCCTAATTAAGTCCTAAAATTATCAAGTCTTTATCAAGTCCTATATACGTCCTAAAATAATCAAGTCCTAATTAAGGCCTAATTTCATCAAGTCCTAATTAAATCCTAAAATTATCAAGTCCTAATTCAGTCCTTAAATTATCAAGTCCTAATTAAATCCTAAAATTATCAAGTGCTTATTAAGTCCTAAAATTATCAAGTCCTAATTAAGTCCTAAAATTATCAAGTCCTTATCAAGTCCTAAAATTATCAAATCCAAATTAAGTCCTAAAATTAGCAAGTCCTAATTAAGTCCTAAAATCTTCAAGTCATAATTAAGTTCTAAAATTATTAAATCCTGATTAAGGCCTAAAATTATCAAGTTTTAATTAAGTCCTAAAATTATCAAGTCCTAATTAAGTCCTAAAATTAGCAAGTCCTAATTAAGTCTTAAAATTATCAAGTCCTAATAAAGTCCTAAAATTATCAAGTCCTAATTAAGTCCTAAAATTAGCAAGTCCTAATTAAGTCCTAAAATTATCAAGTCCTAATTAAGTCCTAAAATTATCAAGTGCTTATTAAGTCCTAAAATTTTCAAGTCCTAATTAAGTCCTAAAATTATCAAGTCCTTATCAAGTCCTAAAATTATCAAGTGTAAATTAAGTCCTAAAATTAGCAAGTCCTGATTAAGTCCTAAAATCATCAAGTCATAATTAAGTTCTAAAATTATTAAATCCTAATTAAGGCCTAAAATTATCAAGTTTTAATTAAGTCCTAAAATTATCAAGTCCTAATTAAGTCCTAAAATTATCAATTTCAAAAATTATCAAGTCCCTATCAAGTCCTAAAATTATCAAGTCCAAATTATGTCCTAAAATTAGCAAGTCCTAATTATGTCCTAATATTATCAAGTCCTTATTAAGTTCTAAACTTGTCAAGTCCTAATTAAGTCCGAAAATCATCAAGTCATAATTAAGTTCTAAAATTATTAAATCCTAATTAAGGCCTAAAATTATAAAGTTCTAATTAAGTCCTAAAATTATCAAGTCCAAATTAAGTCCTAAATTTAGCAAGTCCTAATTAAGTCCTAAAATTATCATGTCCTAATTAAGTCCTAAAATTAGAAAGTCCTAATTAAGTCCTAAAATTAGCAAATCCTAATTAAGTCCTAAAATTATCAAGTCCTTATTAAGCCATAAAATTATCAAGTCCTAATTAAATCCTAAAATTATCAATTCCTAATTTAGTCCTAAAATTAGCAAGTCCTAATTAAGTCCTAAAATAATCAAGTCCTAATTAAGTCCTAAAATTATCATGTCCTAATTAAGTCCTAGAATTAGCAAGTCTTTATCAAGTCCTATATACGTCCTAAAATAATCAAGTCCTAATTAAGGCCTAAAATCATCAAGTCCTAATTAAGTCCTAAAATAATCAAGTCCTAATTAAGTCATAAAATTATTAGGTCCTAATTAAGTCCTAAAATTAGCAGGTCCTAATTAAAGCCTAAAATCATCAAGTCCTAATTAAGTCCTAAAATTAGCAAGTCCTAATTAAGTCCTAAAATTATCAAGTGCTTATTAAGTCCTAAAATTTTCAAGTCCTAATTAAGTCCTAAAATTATCAAGTCCTTATCAAGTCCTAAAATTATCAAGTGTAAATTAAGTCCTAAAATTAGCAAGTCCTGATTAAGTCCTAAAATCATCAAGTCATAATTAAGTTCTAAAATTATTAAATCCTAATTAAGGCCTAAAATTATCAAGTTTTAATTAAGTCCTAAAATTATCAAGTCCTAATTAAGTCCTAAAATTATCAAGTCCAAAAATTATCAAGTCCTTATCAAGTCCTAAAATTATCAAGTCCAAATTATGTCCTAAAATTAGCAAGTCCTAATTATGTCCTAAAATTATCAAGTCCTTATTAAGTTCTAAACTTGTCAAGTCCCAATTAAGTCCGAAAATCATCAAGTCATAATTAAGTTCTAAAATTATTAAATCCTAATTAAGGCCTAAAATTATAAAGTTCTAATTGAGTCCTAAAATTATCAAGTCCAAATTAAGTCCTAAATTTAGCAAGTCCTAATTAAGTCCTAAAATTATCATGTCCTAATTAAGTCCTAAAATTAGAAAGTCCTAATTAAGTCCTAAAATTAGCAAATCCTAATTAAGTCCTAAAATTATCAAGTCCTTATTAAGCCATAAAATTATCAAGTCCTAATTAAATCCTAAAATTATCAAGTCCTAATTTAGTCCTAAAATTAGCAAGTCCTAATTAAGTCCTAAAATAATCAAGTCCTAATTAAGTCCTAAAATTATCATGTCCTAATTAAGTCCTAGAATTAGCAAGTCTTTATCAAGTCCTATATACGTCCTAAAATAATCAAGTCCTAATTAAGGCCTAAAATCATCAAGTCCTAATTAAGTCCTAAAATAATCAAGTCCTAATTAAGTCATAAAATTATTAGGTCCTAATTAAGTCCTAAAATTAGCAGGTCCTAATTAAAGCCTAAAATCATCAAGTCCTAATTAAGTCCTAAAATTAGCAAGTCCTAATTAAGTCCTAAAATTATCAAGTGCTTATTAAGTCCTAAACTTGTCAAGTCCTAATTAAGTCCGAAAATCATCAAGTCATAATTAAGTTCTAAAATTATTAAATCCTAATTAAGGCCTAAAATTATCAAGTTTTAATTAAGTCCTAAAATTATCAAGTCCTAATTAAGTCCTAAAATTATAAAGTCCAAAAATTATCAAGTCCTTATCAAGTCCTAAAATTATCAAGTCCAAATTATGTCCTAAAATTAGCAAGTCCTAATTATGTCCTAAAATTATCAAGTCCTTATTAAGTTCTAAACTTGTCAAGTCCTAATTAAGTCCGAAAATCATCAAGTCATAATTAAGTTCTAAAATTATTAAATCCTAATTAAGGCCTAAAATTATAAAGTTCTAATTAAGTCCTAAAATTATCAAGTCCAAATTAAGTCCTAAATTTAGCAAGTCCTAATTAAGTCCTAAAATTATCATGTCCTAATTAAGTCCTAAAATTAGAAAGTCCTAATTAAGTCCTAAAATTAGCAAATCCTAATTAAGTCCTAAAATTATCAAGTCCTTATTAAGCCATAAAATTATCAAGTCCTAATTAAATCCTAAAATTATCAAGTCCTAATTTAGTCCTAAAATTAGCAAGTCCTAATTAAGTCCTAAAATAATCAAGTCCTAATTAAGTCCTAAAATTATCATGTCCTAATTAAGTCCTAGAATTAGCAAGTCTTTATCAAGTCCTATATACGTCCTAAAATAATCAAGTCCTAATTAAGGCCTAAAATCATCAAGTCCTAATTAAGTCCTAAAATAATCAAGTCCTAATTAAGTCATAAAATTATTAGGTCCTAATTAAGTCCTAAAATTAGCAGGTCCTAATTAAAGCCTAAAATCATCAAGTCCTAATTAAGTCCTAAAATTAGCAAGTCCTAATTAAGTCCTAAAATTATCAAGTCCTTATTAAGTCCTAAAATTAAAAAGTCCTAATTAAGTCCTAAAATTAGCAAGTCCTAATTAAGTCCTAAAATTATGAAGTCCTAATAAAGTCCTAAAATTAGCAAGTCCTTATTAAGTCCTTTAATTGTCAAGTCCTAATTGATCCTTTAAGTGTCATGTCCGTATTATGTCCTAAAATGATCAAGTCCTAATTAAGTCCTAAAATAATCAAGTCCTAATTAAGTCATAAAATTATTAGGTCCTAATTAAGTCCTAAAATTAGCAGGTCCTAATTAAAGCCTAAAATCATCAAGTCCTAATTAAGTCCTAAAATTAGCAAGTCCTAATTAACTCCTAAAATTATCAAGTGCTTATTAAGTCCTAAAATTTTCAAGTCCTAATTAAGTCCTAAAATTATCAAGTCCTTATCAAGTCCTAAAATTATCAAGTGTAAATTAAGTCCTAAAATTAGCAAGTCCTGATTAAGTCCTAAAATCATCAAGTCATAATTAAGTTCTAAAATTATTAAATCCTAATTAAGGCCTAAAATTATCAAGTTTTAATTAAGTCCTAAAATTATCAAGTCCTAATTAAGTCCTAAAATTATCAAGTCCTAAAATTATCAAGTCCTTATTAAGTCCTAAAATTATTAAGTCCTAATTAAGTCCAAAAATTATCAAGTCCTTATCAAGTCCTAAAATTATCAAGTCCAAATTATGTCCTAAAATTAGCAAGTCCTAATTATGTCCTAAAATTATCAAGTCCTTATTAAGTTCTAAACTTGTCAAGTCCTAATTAAGTCCGAAAATCATCAAGTCATAATTAAGTTCTAAAATTATTAAATCCTAATTAAGGCCTAAAATTATAAAGTTCTAATTAAGTCCTAAAATTATCAAGTCCAAATTAAGTCCTAAATTTAGCAAGTCCTAATTAAGTCCTAAAATTATCATGTCCTAATTAAGTCCTAAAATTAGAAAGTCCTAATTAAGTCCTAAAATTAGCAAATCCTAATTAAGTCCTAAAATTATCAAGTCCTTATTAAGCCATAAAATTATCAAGTCCTAATTAAATCCTAAAATTATCAAGTCCTAATTTAGTCCTAAAATTAGCAAGTCCTAATTAAGTCCTAAAATAATCAAGTCCTAATTAAGTCCTAAAATTATCATGTCCTAATTAAGTCCTAGAATTAGCAAGTCTTTATCAAGTCCTATATACGTCCTAAAATAATCAAGTCCTAATAAGGGCCTAAAATCATCAAGTCCTAATTAAGTCCTAAAATTAGCAAGTCCTAATTAAGTCCTAAAATTATCAAGTCCTTATTAAGTCCTAAAATTAAAAAGTCCTAATTAAGTCCTAAAATTAGCAAGTCCTAATTAAGTCCTAAAATTATGAAGTCCTAATAAAGTCCTAAAATTAGCAAGTCCTTATTAAGTCCTTTAATTGTCAAGTCCTAATTGATCCTTTAATTGTCATGTCCGTATTATGTCCTAAAATGATCAAGTTCTAATTAAGTCCTAAAATAATCATGTCCTAATTAAGTCTTAAAATTATCATATCCTAATTAAGTCCTAAAATTATCAAGTCCTAATTAAGTCCTAAAATTATCAAGTCCAAAAATTATCAAGTCCTTATCAAGTCCTAAAATTATCAAGTCCAAATTATGTCCTAAAATTAGCAAGTCCTAATTATGTCCTAAAATTATCAAGTCCTTATTAAGTTCTAAACTTGTCAAGTCCTAATTAAGTCCGAAAATCATCAAGTCATAATTAAGTTCTAAAATTATTAAATCCTAATTAAGGCCTAAAATTATAAAGTTCTAATTGAGTCCTAAAATTATCAAGTCCAAATTAAGTCCTAAATTTAGCAAGTCCTAATTAAGTCCTAAAATTATCATGTCCTAATTAAGTCCTAAAATTAGAAAGTCCTAATTAAGTCCTAAAATTAGCAAATCCTAATTAAGTCCTAAAATTATCAAGTCCTTATTAAGCCATAAAATTATCAAGTCCTAATTAAATCCTAAAATTATCAAGTCCTAATTTAGTCCTAAAATTAGCAAGTCCTAATTAAGTCCTAAAATAATCAAGTCCTAATTAAGTCCTAAAATTATCATGTCCTAATTAAGTCCTAGAATTAGCAAGTCTTTATTAAGTCCTATATACGTCCTAAAATAATCAAGTCCTAATTAAGGCCTAAAACATCAAGTCCTAATTAAGTCCTAAAATAATCAAGTCCTAATTAAGTCATAAAATTATTAGGTCCTAATTAAGTCCTAAAATTAGCAGGTCCTAATTAAAGCCTAAAATCATCAAGTCCTAATTAAGTCCTAAAATTAGCAAGTCCTAATTAAGTCCTAAAATTATCAAGTGCTTATTAAGTCCTAAACTTGTCAAGTCCTAATTAAGTCCGAAAATCATCAAGTCATAATTAAGTTCTAAAATTATTAAATCCTAATTAAGGCCTAAAATTATCAAGTTTTAATTAAGTCCTAAAATTATCAAGTCCTAATTAAGTCCTAAAATTATCAAGTCCAAAAATTATCAAGTCCCTGTCAAGTCCTAAAATTATCAAGTCCAAATTATGTCCTAAAATTAGCAAGTCCTAATTATGTCCTAAAATTATCAAGTCCTTATTAAGTTCTAAACTTGTCAAGTCCTAATTAAGTCCGAAAATCATCAAGTCATAATTAAGTTCTAAAATTATTATATCCTAATTAAGGCCTAAAATTATAAAGTTCTAATTAAGTCCTAAAATTATCAAGTCCAAATTTAGTCCTAAATTTAGCAAGTCCTAATTAAGTCCTAAAATTATCATGTCCTAATTAAGTCCTAAAATTAGAAAGTCCTAATTAAGTCCTAAAATTAGCAAATCCTAATTAAGTCCTAAAATTATCAAGTCCTTATTAAGCCATAAAATTATCAAGTCCTAATTAAATCCTAAAATTATCAAGTCCTAATTTAGTCCTAAAATTAGCAAGTCCTAATTAAGTCCTAAAATAATCAAGTCCTAATTAAGTCCTAAAATTATCATGTCCTAATTAAGTCCTAGAATTAGCAAGTCTTTATCAAGTCCTATATACGTCCTAAAATAATCAAGTCCTAATTAAGGCCTAAAATCATCAAGTCCTAATTAAGTCCTAAAATAATCAAGTCCTAATTAAGTCATAAAATTATTAGGTCCTAATTAAGTCCTAAAATTAGCAGGTCCTAATTAAAGCCTAAAATCATCAAGTCCTAATTAAGTCCTAAAATTAGCAAGTCCTAATTAAGTCCTAAAATTATCAAGTCCTTATTAAGTCCTAAAATTAAAAAGTCCTAATTAAGGCCTAAAATCATCAAGTCCTAATTAAGTCCTAAAATAATCAAGTCCTAATTAAGTCATAAAATTATTAGGTCCTAATTAAGTCCTAAAATTAGCAGGTCCTAATTAAAGCCTAAAATCATCAAGTCCTAATTAAGTCCTAAAATTAGCAAGTCCTAATTAAGTCCTAAAATTATCAAGTCCTAATTAAGTCCTAAAATTATGAAGTCCTAATAAAGTTCTAAAATTAGCAAGTCCTTATTAAGTCCTTTAATTGTCAAGTCCTAATTGATCCTTTAAGTCTCATGTCCGTATTATGTCCTAAAATGATCAAGTCCTAATTAAGTCCTAAAATAATCAAGTCCTAATTAAGTCATAAAATTATTAGGTCCTAATTAAGTCCTAAAATTAGCAGGTCCTAATTAAAGCCTAAAATCATCAAGTCCTAATTAAGTCCTAAAATTAGCAAGTCCTAATTAAGTCCTAAAATTATCAAGTGCTTATTAAGTCCTAAAATTTTCAAGTCCTAATTAAGTCCTAAAATTATCAAGTCCTTATCAAGTCCTAAAATTATCAAGTGTAAATTAAGTCCTAAAATTAGCAAGTCCTGATTAAGTCCTAAAATCATCAAGTCATAATTAAGTTCTAAAATTATTAAATCCTAATTAAGGCCTAAAATTATCAAGTTTTAATTAAGTCCTAAAATTATCAAGTCCTAATTAAGTCCTAAAATTATCAAGTCCTAAAATTATCAAGTCCTTATTAAGTCCTAAAATTATTAAGTCCTAATTAAGTCCAAAAATTATCAAGTCCTTATCAAGTCCTAAAATTATCAAGTCCAAATTATGTCCTAAAATTAGCAAGTCCTAATTATGTCCTAAAATTATCAAGTCCTTATTAAGTTCTAAACTTGTCAAGTCCTAATTAAGTCCGAAAATCATCAAGTCATAATTAAGTTCTAAAATTATTAAATCCTAATTAAGGCCTAAAATTATAAAGTTCTAATTAAGTCCTAAAATTATCAAGTCCAAATTAAGTCCTAAATTTAGCAAGTCCTAATTAAGTCCTAAAATTATCATGTCCTAATTAAGTCCTAAAATTAGAAAGTCCTAATTAAGTCCTAAAATTAGCAAATCCTAATTAAGTCCTAAAATTATCAAGTCCTTATTAAGCCATAAAATTATCAAGTCCTAATTAAATCCTAAAATTATCAAGTCCTAATTTAGTCCTAAAATTAGCAAGTCCTAATTAAGTCCTAAAATAATCAAGTCCTAATTAAGTCCTAAAATTATCATGTCCTAATTAAGTCCTAGAATTAGCAAGTCTTTATCAAGTCCTATATACGTCCTAAAATAATCAAGTCCTAATTAAGGCCTAAAATCATCAAGTCCTAATTAAGTCCTAAAATTAGCAAGTCCTAATTAAGTCCTAAAATTATCAAGTCCTTATTAAGTCCTAAAATTAAAAAGTCCTAATTAAGTCCTAAAATTAGCAAGTCCTAATTAAGTCCTAAAATTATGAAGTCCTAATAAAGTCCTAAAATTAGCAAGTCCTTATTAAGTCCTTTAATTGTCAAGTCCTAATTGATCCTTTAATTGTCATGTCCGTATTATGTCCTAAAATTACTAAGTCCTATTTAAGTCCTTTAATTGTCAAGTCTTAATTAAGTTCTAAAATGGTCAAGTCCTAATTAAGTCTTAAAATCATTAAGTCTGAATTAAGTCCTAAAATTATCAAGTGTAAATTAAGTCCTAAAATTAGCAAGTCCTGATTAAGTCCTAAAATCATCAAGTCATAATTAAGTTCTAAAATTATTAAATCCTAATTAAGGCCTAAAATTATCAAGTTTTAATTAAGTCCTAAAATTATCAAGTCCTAATTAAGTCCTAAAATTATCAAGTCCAAAAATTATCAAGTCCTTATCAAGTCCTAAAATTATCAAGTCCAAATTATGTCCTAAAATTAGCAAGTCCTAATTATGTCCTGAAATTATCAAGTCCTTATTAAGTTCTAAACTTGTCAAGTCCTAATTAAGTCTGAAAATCATTAAGTCATAATTAAGTTCTAAAATTATTAAATCCTAATTAAGGCCTACAATTCTCAAGTTCTAATAAAGTCCTAAAATTATTAAGTCTTAATTTAGTCCTAAAATTGTCAAATCAAATTAAGTTTAAAAAAAATTAGGTCATAATTATGTCGTAATACTAACAAGCATTAAAAGCATGATGTCCTAATTAAGTCATACAATTCTTAAGTTCTAATAAAGTCGGGAAATGATCGAGTCCTAATTTCTTTTTAAATTTATCAAGACTTTATTAAGTCCTTTAATTGTCAAGTCCTAATTAAGTCCTAAAATTATCAAGTCCTTATTAAGTCCTAAAATTATCAAGTCCTAATTAAGTCCTAAAATTATCAAGTCCTAATTAAGTCCTAAAATTATCAAGTGCTTATTGAGTCCTAAAATTTTCAAGTCCTAATTAAGTCCTAAAATTATCAAGTCCTTATCAAGTCCTAAAATTATCAAGTGTAAATTAAGTCCTAAAATTAGCAAGTCCTGATTAAGTCCTAAAATCATCAAGTCATAATTAAGTTCTAAAATTATTAAATCCTAATTAAGGCCTAAAATTATCAAGTTTTAATTAAGTCCTAAAATTATCAAGTCCTAATTAAGTCCTAAAATTATCAATTTCAAAAATTATCAAGTCCCTATCAAGTCCTAAAATTATCAAGTCCAAATTATGTCCTAAAATTAGCAAGTCCTAATTATGTCCTAATATTATCAAGTCCTTATTAAGTTCTAAACTTGTCAAGTCCTAATTAAGTCCGAAAATCATCAAGTCATAATTAAGTTCTAAAATTATTAAATCCTAATTAAGGCCTAAAATTATAAAGTTCTAATTAAGTCCTAAAATTATCAAGTCCAAATTAAGTCCTAAATTTAGCAAGTCCTAATTAAGTCCTAAAATTATCATGTCCTAATTAAGTCCTAAAATTAGAAAGTCCTAATTAAGTCCTAAAATTAGCAAATCCTAATTAAGTCCTAAAATTATCAAGTCCTTATTAAGCCATAAAATTATCAAGTCCAAATTAAATCCTAAAATTATCAAGTCCAAATTATGTCCTAAAATTAGCAAGTCCTAATTATGTCCTAAAATTATCAAGTCCTTATTAAGTTCTAAACTTGTCAAGTCCTAATTAAGTCCGAAAATCATCAAGTCATAATTAAGTTCTAAAATTATTAAATCCTAATTAAGGCCTAAAATTATAAAGTTCTAATTAAGTCCTAAAATTATCAAGTCCAAATTAAGTCCTAAATTTAGCAAGTCCTAATTAAGTCCTAAAATTATCATGTCCTAATTAAGTCCTAAAATTAGAAAGTCCTAATTAAGTCCTAAAATTAGCAAATCCTAATTAAGTCCTAAAATTATCAAGTCCTTATTAAGCCATAAAATTATCAAGTCCTAATTAAATCCTAAAATTATCAAGTCCTAATTTAGTCCTAAAATTAGCAAGTCCTAATTATGTCCTAAAATAATCAAGTCCTAATTAAGTCCTAAAATTATCATGTCCTAATTAAGTCCTAGAATTAGCAAGTCTTTATCAAGTCCTATATACGTCCTAAAATAATCAAGTCCTAATTAAGGCCTAAAATCATCAAGTCCTAATTAAGTCCTAAAATAATCAAGTCCTAATTAAGTCATAAAATTATTAGGTCCTAATTAAGTCCTAAAATTAGCAGGTCCTAATTAAAGCCTAAAATCATCAAGTCCTAATTAAGTCCTAAAATTAGCAAGTCCTAATTAAGTCCTAAAATTATCAAGTCCTTATTAAGTCCTAAAATTAAAAAGTCCTAATTAAGTCCTAAAATTAGCAAGTCCTAATTAAGTCCTAAAATTATGAAGTCCTAATAAAGTCCTAAAATTAGCAAGTCCTTATTAAGTCCTTTAATTGTCAAGTCCTAATTGATCCTTTAAGTGTCATGTCCGTATTATGTCCTAAAATGATCAAGTCCTAATTAAGTCCTAAAATAATCAAGTCCTAATTAAGTCATAAAATTATTAGGTCCTAATTAAGTCCTAAAATTAGCAGGTCCTAATTAAAGCCTAAAATCATCAAGTCCTAATTAAGTCCTAAAATTAGCAAGTCCTAATTAAGTCCTAAAATTATCAAGTGCTTATTAAGTCCTAAAATATTCAAGTCCTAATTAAGTCCTAAAATTATCAAGTCCTTATCAAGTCCTAAAATTATCAAGTGTAAATTAAGTCCTAAAATTAGCAAGTCCTGATTAAGTCCTAAAATCATCAAGTCATAATTAAGTTCTAAAATTATTAAATCCTAATTAAGGCCTAAAATTATCAAGTTTAAATTAAGTCCTAAAATTATCAAGTCCTAATTAAGTCCTAAAATTATCAAGTCCTAAAATTATCAAGTCCTTATTAAGTCCTAAAATTATTAAGTCCTAATTAAGTCCAAAAATTATCAAGTCCTTATCAAGTCCTAAAATTATCAAGTCCAAATTATGTCCTAAAATTAGCAAGTCCTAATTATGTCCTAAAATTATCAAGTCCTTATTAAGTTCTAAACTTGTCAAGTCCTAATTAAGTCCGAAAATCATCAAGTCATAATTAAGTTCTAAAATTATTAAATCCTAATTAAGGCCTAAAATTATAAAGTTCTAATTAAGTCCTAAAATTATCAAGTCCAAATTAAGTCCTAAATTTAGCAAGTCCTAATTAAGTCCTAAAATTATCATGTCCTAATTAAGTCCTAAAATTAGAAAGTCCTAATTAAGTCCTAAAATTAGCAAATCCTAATTAAGTCCTAAAATTATCAAGTCCTTATTAAGCCATAAAATTATCAAGTCCTAATTAAATCCTAAAATTATCAAGTCCTAATTTAGTCCTAAAATTAGCAAGTCCTAATTAAGTCCTAAAATAATCAAGTCCTAATTAAGTCCTAAAATTATCATGTCCTAATTAAGTCCTAGAATTAGCAAGTCTTTATCAAGTCCTATATACGTCCTAAAATAATCAAGTCCTAATTAAGGCCTAAAATCATCAAGTCCTACTTAAGTCCTAAAATTAGCAAGTCCTAATTAAGTCCTAAAATTATCAAGTCCTTATTAAGTCCTAAAATTAAAAAGTCCTAATTAAGTCCTAAAATTAGCAAGTCCTAATTAAGTCCTAAAATTATGAAGTCCTAATAAAGTCCTAAAATTAGCAAGTCCTTATTAAGTCCTTTAATTGTCAAGTCCTAATTGATCCTTTAATTGTCATGTCCGTATTATGTCCTAAAATGATCAAGTTCTAATTAAGTCCTAAAATAATCATGTCCTAATTAAGTCTTAAAATTATCATATCCTAATTAAGTCCTAAAATTATCAAGTCCTAATTAAGTCCTAAAATTATCAAGTCCAAAAATTATCAAGTCCTTATCAAGTCCTAAAATTATCAAGTCCAAATTATGTCCTAAAATTAGCAAGTCCTAATTATGTCCTAAAATTATCAAGTCCTTATTAAGTTCTAAACTTGTCAAGTCCTAATTAAGTCCGAAAATCATCAAGTCATAATTAAGTTCTAAAATTATTAAATCCTAATTAAGGCCTAAAATTATAAAGTTCTAATTGAGTCCTAAAATTATCAAGTCCAAATTAAGTCCTAAATTTAGCAAGTCCTAATTAAGTCCTAAAATTATCATGTCCTAATTAAGTCCTAAAATTAGAAAGTCCTAATTAAGTCCTAAAATTAGCAAATCCTAATTAAGTCCTAAAATTATCAAGTCCTTATTAAGCCATAAAATTATCAAGTCCTAATTAAATCCTAAAATTATCAAGTCCTAATTTAGTCCTAAAATTAGCAAGTCCTAATTAAGTCCTAAAATAATCAAGTCCTAATTAAGTCCTAAAATTATCATGTCCTAATTAAGTCCTAGAATTAGCAAGTCTTTATCAAGTCCTATATACGTCCTAAAATAATCAAGTCCTAATTAAGGCCTAAAATCATCAAGTCCTAATTAAGTCCTAAAATAATCAAGTCCTAATTAAGTCATAAAATTATTAGGTCCTAATTAAGTCCTAAAATTAGCAGGTCCTAATTAAAGCCTAAAATCATCAAGTCCTAATTAAGTCCTAAAATTAGCAAGTCCTAATTAAGTCCTAAAATTATCAAGTGCTTATTAAGTCCTAAACTTGTCAAGTCCTAATTAAGTCCGAAAATCATCAAGTCATAATTAAGTTCTAAAATTATTAAATCCTAATTAAGGCCTAAAATTATCAAGTTTTAATTAAGTCCTAAAATTATCAAGTCCTAATTAAGTCCTAAAATTATCAAGTCCAAAAATTATCAAGTCCTTATCAAGTCCTAAAATTATCAAGTCCAAATTATGTCCTAAAATTAGCAAGTCCTAATTATGTCCTAAAATTATCAAGTCCTTATTAAGTTCTAAACTTGTCAAGTCCTAATCAAGTCCGAAAATCATCAAGTCATAATTAAGTTCTAAAATTATTAAATCCTAATTAAGGCCTAAAATTATAAAGTTCTAATTAAGTCCTAAAATTATCAAGTCCAAATTAAGTCCTAAATTTAGCAAGTCCTAATTAAGTCCTAAAATTATCATGTCCTAATTAAGTCCTAAAATTAGAAAGTCCTAATTAAGTCCTAAAATTAGCAAATCCTAATTAAGTCCTAAAATTATCAAGTCCTTATTAAGCCATAAAATTATCAAGTCCTAATTAAATCCTAAAATTATCAAGTCCTAATTTAGTCCTAAAATTAGCAAGTCCTAATTAAGTCCTAAAATAATCAAGTCCTAATTAAGTCCTAAAATTATCATGTCCTAATTAAGTCCTAGAATTAGCAAGTCTTTATCAAGTCCTATATACGTCCTAAAATAATCAAGTCCTAATTAAGTCCTAAAATAATCAAGTCCTAATTAAGTCATAAAATTATTAGGTCCTAATTAAGTCCTAAAATTAGCAGGTCCTAATTAAAGCCTAAAATCATCAAGTCCTAATTAAGTCCTAAAATTAGCAAGTCCTAATTAAGTCCTAAAATTATCAAGTCCTTATTAAGTCCTAAAATTAAAAAGTCCTAATTAAGTCCTAAAATTAGCAAGTCCTAATTAAGTCCTAAAATTATGAAGTCCTAATAAAGTCCTAAAATTAGCAAGTCCTTATTAAGTCCTTTAATTGTCAAGTCCTAATTGATCCTTTAAGTGTCATGTCCGTATTATGTCCTAAAATGATCAAGTCCTAATTAAGTCCTAAAATAATCAAGTCCTAATTAAGTCATAAAATTATTAGGTCCTAATTAAGTCCTAAAATTAGCAGGTCCTAATTAAAGCCTAAAATCATCAAGTCCTAATTAAGTCCTAAAATTAGCAAGTCCTAATTAAGTCCTAAAATTATCAAGTGCTTATTAAGTCCTAAAATTTTCAAGTCCTAATTAAGTCCTAAAATTATCAAGTCCTTATCAAGTCCTAAAATTATCAAGTGTAAATTAAGTCCTAAAATTAGCAAGTCCTGATTAAGTCCTAAAATCATCAAGTCATAATTAAGTTCTAAAATTATTAAATCCTAATTAAGGCCTAAAATTATCAAGTTTTAATTAAGTCCTAAAATTATCAAGTCCTAATTAAGTCCTAAAATTATCAAGTCCTAAAATTATCAAGTCCTTATTAAGTCCTAAAATTATTAAGTCCTAATTAAGTCCAAAATTTATCAAGTCCTTATCAAGTCCTAAAATTATCAAGTCCAAATTATGTCCTAAAATTAGCAAGTCCTAATTATGTCCTAAAATTATCAAGTCCTTATTAAGTTCTAAACTTGTCAAGTCCTAATTAAGTCCGAAAATCATCAAGTCATAATTAAGTTCTAAAATTATTAAATCCTAATTAAGGCCTAAAATTATAAAGTTCTAATTAAGTCCTAAAATTATCAAGTCCAAATTAAGTCCTAAATTTAGCAAGTCCTAATTAAGTCCTAAAATTATCATGTCCTAATTAAGTCATACAATTCTTAAGTTCTAATATAGTCGGGAAATGATCGAGTCCTAATTTCTTTTTAAATTTATCAAGACTTTATTAAGTCCTTTAATTGTCAAGTCCTAATTGGTCCTTTAATTGTCATGTCCTTATTAAGTCCTAAAATTACTAAGTCCTATTTAAGTCCTTTAATTGTCAAGTCTTAATTAAGTTCTAAAATGGTCAAGTCCTAATTAAGTCTTAAAATCATTAAGTCTGAATTAAGTCCTAAAATTATCAAGTGTAAATTAAGTCCTAAAATTAGCAAGTCCTGATTAAGTCCTAAAATCATCAAGTCATAATTAAGTTCTAAAATTATTAAATCCTAATTAAGGCCTAAAATTATCAAGTTTTAATTAAGTCCTAAAATTATCAAGTCCTAATTAAGTCCTAAAATTATCAAGTCCAAAAATTATCAAGTCCTTATCAAGTCCTAAAATTATCAAGTCCAAATTATGTCCTAAAATTAGCAAGTCCTAATTATGTCCTGAAATTATCAAGTCCTTATTAAGTTCTAAACTTGTCAAGTCCTAATTAAGTCTGAAAATCATTAAGTCATAATTAAGTTCTAAAATTATTAAATCCTAATTAAGGCCTACAATTCTCAAGTTCTAATAAAGTCCTAAAATTATTAAGTCTTAATTTAGTCCTAAAATTGTCAAATCAAATTAAGTTTAAAAAAAATTAGGTCATAATTATGTCGTAATACTAACAAGCATTAAAAGCATGATGTCCTAATTAAGTCATACAATTCTTAAGTTCTAATAAAGTCGGGAAATGATCGAGTCCTAATTTCTTTTTAAATTTATCAAGACTTTATTAAGTCCTTTAATTGTCAAGTCCTAATTGGTCCTTTAATTGTCATGTCCTTATTAAGTCCTAAAATTACTAAGTCCTATTTAAGTCCTTTAATTGTCAAGTCTTAATTAAGTTC